>OZ018330.1:45460893-45803393 GCA_963969495.1 Ceratothoa steindachneri | reverse complement strand
CTGAAGACGTTTTTCCAGAAATTCCTGAATCTGTCTTCTAGAACCACTGGGTCCTCTATATAGTCTCCGTTCTCTTTTATTCGAGCCTTAGTTCTTGACTTGACGCCAGAATTTAGCCGGGTTGAGCTCGCTATCGACTTTGTCCATCAGGCTATTCCATATTTTCCCCTGTTGGAGGTTGATAGCCTCTTTTAACTCGGTGCTTAGGCGCCGAAGGAGCGAGCTTCTTTCCCGGTTAGGACCTTCCCGTCTTATATCTTCCTACACTTCCCTGTGAACACGAGCGATCCCTCTCATTTTTGTCCATCTGGCCTGAGGAGGAGTTCTATACCCAGTCTTGGGTATGCACTCGCGGTCCGCGTCTATTATGGATATATTTATCCTCTCCAGTTCCCCGTCTATTTCTTCCAAGGCCGCGTCGCTGAGGTCAGCTGGCGCATATTGACTGAGTCGTCTCTTGTAACGTTCCCAGTTAGCCAAGGCGTAGTTTTTTCGGAGAGGGATTGGAAGCTGGATCGGAGCGAAATATACTGTGGTGAGGATCGCTATGTGATCACTTGGGACTGTTGAGCCTGGCTCACTATGGTAGTTGAATGGAAAGCCTTCACTTGTTAAGATTATGTTAGGTTTGGTTGCTGATATGGAAGTGATATAGGTAGGAAAATCCGGCCCTATTCTCTGGATGTTTTTTCTTCCCATAATCAGTTCCAAGTTTCGGCCTCTTTCGTTGGTACTACCACAGTCCGCCGCACGGCATCTGTCATCGAGGTCGCCCCCTAAGATTGCCATTCTGTGGTGCCCAAACAGTGTGTAGAAGTTATTTAACGGACGATAGGCTCGACGAGGGGGTTGATAGGCTGCAACCTACGAGGTTTCCTACTAATGTGTGGAGTTCGACTGCCACAAAGGATTCATCAAGTTGTAGTAGATGTTTGAACGAGATGTTCCCCTTGATAGCTATTGCAGCACCATCATACCTTTCCTGAGAATGATTCTTCATGACCACTCTGTAGCCCGGTATTTTAATTTGACCAGATGTAGTGTCAATACCGTGCTCCTTTTAAGAATGATGTCGGGGTCAAACACTCGCAATATGTTTCCATATACCGTAGCTTTTCCCTCCCACCCGTTTACGTTGAGTGTCAGAATCCTCATTCTATTGCTTACTCTTTCCATGTTGTCTCTTTAGTGTTTTGGGGTGATGTTCTTCTTCCTCCCGTTTTTCTTCTCTCTGAACTCGGCATTTGAAATCTGCTCGCAGGTATTGTGATGTAGGGTCACATTCTGGCAGAGCAGAGCTTCTTCCACCATTTCAGCGTCGACTTCAAAGTCGTATTCCCATTTGAACACCTTTGCTTTAATCCCATGGAATATATCCCTGGGCTCCATTTCTTCGGGAAAGGGAAATTGGTCGCATGCGTAAACTTTCCTTTGGCCTTCTTTGTTTGTGGGACTTCGGTGTCCGATGAGTATGAGGATTCCGAGGAACCATTGGTATCAGACCCAGCATTTCCCTCTCTTCGCTGATTTCTTGTCTTTGTTTAGGGGCAGGAGTTTTCATTTCGACTGCTTGTTTTTTCTCTTTCTTGTTTTCAGTTTTGGAGGTTTCTTGGCCGTTTATTTGTTGGTTTGGGACCATCTGCAATTGCAGGACATCCCCAGATGAGGGATTGTCCGGGAACCACATTTGGTCCCTCCCGTTTTTAGCTAGCATTTGGTTCAGCTCTTTAGCGAACGTGCTATGGCGCGTGAGATTCATGACGTGCGCGTGAAGGATGCACATCATAATCTTCGTCGATTTCTCGTTTTGAAGCTTAAGATATGTTTTCTTTGTGTCCACTTCTGAGAGGACCACCTTTGCTGCTTGAGCGTAGGATGTATTTGCTCTACGCGTTTCCTAATTCTTCTTCAATTTATGCTCCCTTTTAATGGTCTCTTTTTTTACAGGGTAGGCCATGGCCATTGATCTGTGTCCTTGTCTACAGTTAACGCACTTCTCGAAATTATTAGTGCACGTCCTCTAATTGTGTCACTTTTCGCTTCATTTGGAGCGTGTTTCCTCTGGCTCCTTGCAGTCTTTAGTTGCGTGTTCCTCCATTTTATAACACCTAAAACAGAACTGGACTAGGGTGAATTCTCCCTTCTCTATATGGTCCCCACTAACTTTGGCATTGAACATTAGAAGACCATGTTCTTTTGCCTTTTTGGGCCATATTTGTTTCAGTAAAGACTACCTTGAAGACGTGAGTGTAGTCGCTATTGTCCCTTCTGTTTTTGAATTTGATCAATTCGGCTACCTTAGCCCAGGTTTGCCGAAGCTGGATCTCCTCCTTAATATTTTTCTTTGGAGTGCTGCCCGATCCACGGATCGAGTCGTCGGCATGCCACGCTCTTCTGGGCCAGGATATGTGTTGGTACGGCTGGCTGCAGCCCGATTCTCCTAAGGACCTCTACTGCCTTCTCCTTGGTGATATCCTCGATGTCCTTTTCATATTCGCAGATTGCGACATACCCCGAGGCTACCTCCAACAGTCTAACCATGACAATGCCCAATTTGCCATACACAACTTGGAATACTTTTTCTCTGCTGGGCTTGGGCTGTCCGTCGACTGCCCGCAGAGGTATTCTAGTTGTATTCTCTGGCGCCATCTCTTCGAGAGAGTGGCCCCTCTGGACTTTATTCTTCTTCTCTTTAATCTCTTGGTAGTGGTGACTTGATTCGAGTAAAAGTTCGTGCTCCCTTTCTTCTTACGGTGTTCTGTTCTTTATTTGTTTGTGGTGACTCCCTCTACTTCGTAACTCAGCTTCCGTGAACGCGAACTGCCAAATGGGGGATGAATGATGATGGGTGAACCCGGCAAGGCCCCTCAGACGGGTGAAATGTGGCGGACTTAATGATGGGTGGTGATCGAATCAACTATCACCACCCGAGGGTGCCACCCCATCTGGGGTTTGGTTATCGATGCTGCTTCCAACTTACACAGGGACGGTTGCATGTCCCCCTGTGGTCTTGGCCGGAAACTACCCTTATAGATTAGAGCGAACTCTCCCCCCAAACTTTCAGCATCGCCTCGTAAACGGGTGGTCTCTTCCGTAGAGTTCCACAGTGGGCTAATCCTCAAACCTGCTTTCTTTTACGTTTCCAATTATGTCAATCAAAGTGGACCGACATATTTGAAGCGATACTAGATGAATGGCAGTTCAGTTCATTTCAGCTTTGTAAATCCATCGAGGGAGGGAAGGAGGGGGTTAGGTCGACATAAAGTCGGCTAGGAGCAGGTTTAAATTTTCTTCTGGAGAGTCCCCCGTGGGGAAAGTGAAGAGGATGTCGACATTTTTTAGGCAGCCTCACCCCTTCCTTTTCCTCCTTTATCGGGTAAGAGATGTGATATTAGCGTAGTTTGTTCAAAGAATTCTTCAGCCATCGTGAAAGAAAACATTTTTAAGGGCTATTTATTCCGCCTTGGTTAAACGTAACGTTAGAGGAAATGGGCCACTCCTGTGAGTGGAATTTTAAAAGTTTTAATGTGCGATTCCAGCTTGTCGCTTGACTGTTGATGGCCGGCTTATCTTCATTTATTAATATGGATTCTAAGATGTTCAGCCTCGCTTTATTAACCTCTTTTCTTTAAATAATGGTGTTATCAACGAGCATATCTCTCGTTAGGTTAATATTATGGACACTCTCCATATGATTCTTAGGCCCTCTGCTTTGTAGATGCATAGTTAAACGTCTGGAAAGTGTAGTTGTTGTCATGCCAATATATTTTGAGTTATTATAAAGCTTACAGTCTTTATCGGGGCAGATGTTGGTTGACTTGAGATTCGAGGAGCTTAAGCAGATGTTGTTTTTCATCAGGAGATTGCTGGCTTTTGTTGTTTTATAATAGATGATGAGTTGGATTTTATCCGTTAGATTTTTAACCTTGATGTTACGGTTAATAATCTCCTTGATGTTTTTTTCATCTATTTGATAGGCCATGGATATCTGGTTTCTGTAATACACTTTACTGTTGTTGACTTCTCCATTATTACTTTCCGTTTTATCCTCATGTTTGTAATGGTTATTTAAAAATGATTGGAGTTGTTTGTCAATCATGCTGTTTGAGAAACCATTATTCACGAGTATTCGTTTTACTCGTGCAATCTCTTGGAGGAAAAGTTCCCACGTTGAGCAGCATTTATAAGCTCGTCGGATGTATGAGCCGATTACGCTTATTTTATACCTTTCAGGGCATTCACTCTCCACATTGAGACATCTTCCCATGTTAATGCCCTGAAAGGTATAAAACACAGTTAAAAGATGCATTAACTGCCAAGGGAGACACAGAACTATGGCCATGATTTGTCCCAAAAGAAGAGAAATTATAAAGAGGAAAGAAACAGAGTCAAACAGAAATAATACGAACGTAAATAAAACTCATACGCAGTAATGGCAAAAAGTGACCAACAAAGACCGGCAACACAGATTAATTTAGATGGTACGCTCAACGTGAAAATACTTACTTGTATATTACATGCCCGCGTGATGAATATAGCTAACCTTGGAAGTGATGCAGAAACAGTCAACAACATGTTACAGGAAAACGGGCTCGAACCGATGAAATTTCCCAAAGAAATATTCGAGCTCGCTGCAGGTTTCCCCCAAGGCGGAAGTCTAAGTCAGTCAAATCATTGTTTGCCCCTACAGGAACGGCCCAATGCAAGCTCGGATGACTGCAGAAGAGATAAGAAGCATTAATAGATACGAAGAAAAATGGAAAATTAAAAGCAACCGGGATAATTTAAAATGGTACCCGTGGACAGGAGGAAAATCTCAACTGTATATGTAGAAGGACAGCGCTATAGATACGACAAAGAATGAAAGGTGCTCGGACTAACTATTATGAAATCAGGTTATAAAGAGCACGTAACTGAGAGGGTAAATCGAGGAAAGAGCAGTCTGGTATTACTATACAAGTTAGTTAACCTAAGCATGAAAAACAAGAGAAAAATTTATCAAGCCATAGTACAGTCCGCGATTATTTATCCACCATTGCGATGTACACGATCTCGAGAAGTAATCTATTAAGACTCCAAAGAGTCCAAAACAAAGCTATCTACTTAATAACAAACACCAGAGGAGGAGAAAGAAGAAGACTACGATACCTGCACAGGGAGGCAAGGATAAAGCCACTTAACAGAATAATTGCAAAAAAGAGCAAGAAAAGTCTTAGAAAAGACACATAATGAAGTAGGAGTTGAGTTAACCAACCAAATTGCCCAGAGAGAAGGATCGAGATCACACAGATTATTCCCAAGTTTTCCAGGGATAGATGAGGGAGGAGAAGCAGACGAAGAAGAAATCTACGCCTAGAGGAAGAGATTAATACTCGACGACGACTAAGAGTAATTAATTAACCGAAGCAACCACAGAGAATAGCATATAGTCAATTATAACGAGGATAGGAATAGGAAAGAATAGATAGAGATATAAAAACCTACACCAGTATTTAGTAAGAGTATTTACTAATAACGGTTTGAACGCCTCATAAATACCAATACTACTTTCTAACTTTATCACGCTAGCTATATTACCTAAAATGGACAGAGATAAGCCTGGTCTCCAGGTAATTTAGCATCTCTTTGCAAACCTCTTACTTCATTCAGTCTTCTTCATCTATTCCTTTTTACTATCATATTCGCACAGGAGACTCACAGTGATAGGTGGGACAGGGGTCACGATAAACTGTTATAGTTATAGTTAGAGACAAGAGACACATCGTGGTTCGGATTCCACGTTAAGCTGTAGGTCTCAATGACTAAGTCCACTTTTTGTCTCCTACTATTTGCTGTCCTATCCTGAAACTTTCCTCTTCCTCTCCCTCTCACTACTAAGCGCCGTACTCACAGTGCTTGGAGACTACTTTGGCTCTAGACAGTGTGACTATGTGGGTATATAAAGGAGTACCGAGCCTCCGCCCCTCCCTCCTTGGCCACTCCATGAGCGGCAAGGTGGGCGGGAGAGGGTCGGAAGAGCTGTTCTTTGTCTCCCACCTCTCTTTAATTTCATTTATTTCACTGTCAGATCATCACTCCACTCAATTATGTCGGTAAAGGAGGCAAGAACATTTCAAAACGCTCCGAAGATGATCGAATAAGATCGAAAGCTTAGCAATTTTGTTTGTTTTTTACCAAACACATTCATTTAAAAAAGAGATGAATACAGGACAAGTGATCCACCTTCTACAAGATGGAATAAAAAAGATAGTTAGAAGAAGAGAAAGTTTCCAAAGGAAATTAATTAAGGCAAGATACACCTTCAACAATATATATATATATATATATATATATATATATATATATATATATATATATATATATATATATATATATATATATATATATATATATACTATAAGTAATTGTATAAAAACTGTAAACTGTATCTTTAATCGTTGCACCTCTTTTTTTGTTTTATATTTATGTTCATAATAGAGTAGTTATTTATCCTGAACTAAAAGTGATAACAAATGAGGACATCTTCGCCAGAGTTTGGTGATTAAAGGATCTCAAACGGCTGAAGTTAGGGAAACTGAGAATGTAAGAAAGTTCGGGTACCCAATTTGTTTAAAGAGGAGACTACTCGGCGTTCAGAGCTACGTTGAAGCGCAATCCTCCTGAACTTCCCCAACCTTATGAACAAATATCCTTGTTAGTTTGTTGCCGTGATTCACCTAATCCTCAAGTTGTTAGCTTCAATGTGGTTATCTCTCAGCCTTTATTCTGAAATTTGGCATGTTCGAGAGAGTTTCAGGCACACACGGTCGCGGGCGTCGCAAGTAGGCTCCTTTTGAGGTATGTATCTTCCACAGATTTCACTTCCCCTAACTTTATCACTTTGCTAACTCCTATGCTCCTCCCTACAACCTAATTGCCCTCGTTGGTTTTCGCTTCTTACTTTGGAAAATAATGAAACTGGAACTTACCTGAGCGTCATTTTGATTTCCACTAACTTTATCACTTGACTTACACGTTACCTCTCCTGACAAATCCATGCTATCGTTGGTTGCTACATGTTAGGAAATAATGAAAGTGGACCTCGTAAAATGCCGCAAAATACAACCGAAATATAGTCCTACAAACTCCTACTAAACGTTGATCGTTGGAAATGACCTAAATATAAGAGCAGCACCGCCTTTTTTTACATCGAGCCAGACTGATTGGAGATACCTCCTGTTTCTGGCACTCCTCGGTCGGGACGAATGGATTGGAGATTCCCCCTGTTTCTGTCTCGACTAGATCATCAGAGGCGACAAGTGTCAAAGCAAGTCAGGAGCCGCCCAAATCAGAGATCAAAGCCCTTCGACTTTGAATCTTCAACCCGGTAAAGGAGGGAAAGTTTGGGGAAAATACCCAGTCCCCGCAACTACTGCAAAACCGGCCTACGAATAAGCCTGTCATTCTCAGGATACTGGAACGGACAGGACCCATCCAAAAGCGTCAACAGAGAGGCGCCCCCCACTGACAAGTGCACTGCCCCCTAAATTGGTGGCGGCGGACTGATTGGAGATATCTCCTGTTTCTGCCGTTGCTCGGGTACGGGACGTAGCCCTGGTGGACTCATTGGAGATACCTCCTGTTTCTGCAGGGGTTATAGCAGTGGCGGGCTCCCCGAGCCCGTACTTCTTTACCTCACAAAACTATCAAGGAGTGCCGGACTGATTGGAGATTTCTCCTGTTTCTGGCACTCCTCAGTCGGGACGGAGTGATTGGAGATTCCTCCTGTTTCTGTCACGACCAGCTAAGTGTAGGCCCCTAAATTTTATTAATGAGAAGTCACCCTCACCATGAACGTGAGGGGGGAGCCGCTGGACTTTCGAGTCCCGCTTAAATTAACCAACAACCAAAAACCGGAAAAGGCTGAGGTGTTTGAAGCCATCTTCGACAAACTTGGCATTGGCCTCAAGCGCCTACTAGAGACTAACAGAGGCTACACAGTCATCTGTCACACTCAAGATGACCTCGAAAAAATATCTTCAGCGGTAGGCTCCCTAGAACTCGGCAAGATCGGCCTAGAACCTCGGCCATCCCCAGCTCTGGCTGCAAGGAAAGCGATTATTTGCAGAAGAGTGGATCCATGGGTAGGCGAAAGATCGGCCGAAGATATAAAAGCAGAAATTGTGAGGAACCACCAATGGGCGGAGGTGATCGAAGTTGTCAAATTCCGCAGCCTATCCCATGTCTTCGAAATTATTTTCAGTAACATGGAAATGGCAGCAAAAGCCAAGGAAACAGGCCTCAGACTGTTCTCCATGATAATCTCCTCTGACCAAATTGAGCGGGAAAGGTTCTTCGAGCTCCTTACCTGCTTTAATTGTTACAAGGTAGAGGATCACACAACCAGCGCCTGCCCAGACTCTGGAATGCCTAAGATTTGCTCCGAGTGCTCGCAGGCCGGACATGATTGGATGCACTGCGTGAGCAGCACTAAAATGTGCATTAACTGCGCAAGGAACCACCGTACCCTAAGCATGCAATGCCCAGTCAGGAAAGAGGAACTGAGGAAAAAAAGAGAGGCTGCGGACAGACCAAAACAATCCTATGCCGCTGCCGCTAAACAACAAGCCCTACCGAACACTACGCCGACTCAACCTCAGATCGTGCTGCAACTGAGTGACAACACCCCTACTAAAATGCTGGCATGCATTCTACATGCACACGTCATTAATCTAGCTTGCCCTGGTTCATTCAACTCAGAAATGAACAAAATGCTGGCAGCTAACAACATGGAGACGATCAAATTCCCGGACAACCCTCAATCCGAAAAAGTCCTCTCAGCATCGTTCACTAATGCAAAACAGCCACAAGCAGAGAACAGTTAGGATACTACTAAACCACAAGATATTGTACAGGCATCAGCTCAACAACTGACTGACGCCCCAGCACCTGCACCCAACTCGCCCAAACCGGAAAAAGCCAAGGAAACCCAAAGTGGAGCCTAAGGTTCGGGCAACTGAAACCGAACAAAAAGAGGATGAACTCGTGCTTGACGGCAGTGAGATCAGACTCACCTTGGCGCTAAACTCACAGAACATCAACAAAAAAGAGATCTCCACTGAAGAGGTGGCAGCCGGAGTCAAGAAAGAGCAGATCAAATGAAGTTATGACTCACCAGTCACCGGGGAGACAATTAGAGCCTCTTTACTCGCGTGTAAAACCAAACTTTACAACGAGAACTTCAGGCTCTATGACCCGGAACTGTACAAGCAGCTAAAATATGGCCGTCAAACGGCCAAAGATTAATAAAGGCTAGCGGGATAGCATATAGAAATAGAAACAGGCTAACCATCCTGGCACACAATGTGCAAGGATGGGACCATAACAAAAACTATCTGTATAATGTCTACAGGGAACTAGACCCAGATGTTCTTCTGCTGTCAGAAACAAGTGTCAAAGACTTAGACAAGCAGAAGATCTTTGGATACAATGTTGTACAGAAGAACTGCACCGGTGAAAGATTTGATGGTGCGTTAATAGCAGTGAAAAAAGAACTACAATACAGACTAGGTAGCCCTACGGATGAATCAACTTTGTCAATCATATTAAGGTGCTCTATGGGTGACATAGAGCTAAGCGCGGGATACCAACCCCCTCGCACGTCATATCTTCCTTACCATGATCTGTACACCTGTACACCCTGTCACAAAAGAGCACCCAGTTCTATTCGTTGGGGACCTTAACGCCAGGAATAGAACAGCGGGATACTCTTCTACTAATTCAAGAGGCAGATCACTTGATCTCTTGACACGAAGAGGCGTTGTAGAGCGCATTGGTCCTAACTTCCCCACGTTTTTTACCCCGGGACAGCCACCAAACCCGACGTGGTGCTCACGAATCCTAACTTCCCGTTCCACCATCGTGTCGCGCCAGGACCCCTAACATCTAGTGACCATCTGCCAATGCTAATCACCATTGCAACAGCCCCTATCCCAGTCCCAGTCATCCCTAGAAAAGACTTCTGGAATGCAAAATGGGAAGAATACAGGAGAGCATTCCCAGAAGTTACCCCAGAATTACAAGGCGCATCCGAAGAAGATCTGGATGACGAACTAACTGCTATTAACGAACTCATATCTAGTGCTGACGCTATAGCTATCCCGACAACGTCACACAAATTAATCTTGCCCACAAAACCTACACTAGAGAGAGTGGTGCTACAGCATCGTTTCTCGAAAGTCTACGAGACCATCCTCAATTTGGGCTTTACTAGACCCATGGACTTTCGAATCGTACAACAACTGAGAAATCAGCTGAATTTCACGCTAGGAACGGAAATTCGTAATAAATGGAATTATCTAATAGAAAAATTAGACACTGAGAGAACCCCTAAGGCCTTTGGACGACCATCAACAAACTAAAGGAAAATGCTCGCATCCCAGGTCAAACAGAAATCAGGCATGAAGGAACTAAGGCGGTCACTCCTAAGGAGAAAGAGAAGCTGTTCCGCGGAGTCTGGGAGAATGTCTTCAAAATCTCAGAGGAAGAGGAAGAAGACTTTGACCTAGGCTTCGAGGATCAGGTTCTCGAGTATATGGAGAGGAGAGAGGGGAGGTTTGACCCTTACAGAACCTCATGCTACCATCGATTTCAAGGAACCTCTCAGGATGGCAAGAAAATCTCAACTGAAGATCTAATGAATTCAATTTCCTCATTTAAGTCTAAAGCCCCGGGGCTAAGCCAAATTACCATCAGGCACTTAAAAGAAGCTCCGGAAAGACTTAAGACCAGACTGCTGAACCTGTTAAATGCGTCTCTAGCAATGGGATACTTCCCGGATGGCCTGAAGACATCCAAAATGATCTTCATACCCAAGCCGGGAAAACCATCTAACCAGGTCATGAACTACAGACCCATCTCACTGCTGGAGACCATTGGGAAGGTTTTTGAAAAAATCCTCAACAGCAGACTGGCTAAACACCTAGCTGAAAAGAACCTCCTGAACGAACAACAACATGGGTTCAGAGAACACCGAGGCACAGAGACTGCGATAGCCAATATGCTGCAACATGCGGCAGCATGGCGAGCTAGAGGTTGTTGGATCGATGTCGTATGCAGAGACGTAAAGAAGGCCTTCGACAAGGTCTGGATCGAAGGCCTGAAATACAAAATCTCTAGGCTGAGACTCACTCCACACTTCGAGAAAATCCACTGCAGCTATCTCACCAATAGGCGAGCGGTGATAGCATTCGAAGGACACATAGGAGAATCCTTTGACCTCGCCTCCGGTGCTCCTCAAGGAGGATGCCTTAGCCCCACTCTCTACACAGTCTACACAAGAGACATCCCTAAACCAGCCGACGGGAAAACCCTCAATATACAGTATGCGGATGATGTCACCCAAGTTGTAGTGCGAAGGAGCGAAGGACGAAATCTGCAAGACTGATGGCCATAGCCTCGGCGGCAGAAGCCGAGAAAATCTCCAGATTCGAAAGACGCTGAAAGATTCAGACCAATGTGGCTAAGTTCTCTGCAACTGCAATTGGAAGACATCGCACCGTCCCCTTCAAAATTGGAAACACGGATATTGAGTACTCTCCTCGCGCTTCTATTCTCGAATTCGGACTCTCCAGTTCCGGAATGAGCAAGCACGTGAGCACCAGAACTTGATATGCAAAAACCGAACTCGACAAACTCCACCGATTTAAAAACTTATCTACAGCCAACAAAAGGAAACTATACATCAGCTTGGTCAGATCCAAGCTGGTATACCCCAGCATACCACTCAATGTAGCATCCAACAGAAACATGTCGATGCTACAAAGAGTACAGAACCATGGACTCAAATTTATTACAGGCTCCAAGTGGTACGACTTCCGGACCTCAAAGAGCCTGCACGAACAAACGGAAATTGAACCAATAAATGTATACCTCTACAAAAGAGGTAAAAGCATCTGGGAGAAACTGGAAGGGTTTCTCCCCAACGAGACACTCGTCGCTCTTGATCCTGAGGAGGGAGGTTACATGAATTACCTCCCAAACACCAAAACAGAAGAACCTGAACCCATATTCAAGTGAATGAACTAAAAAAAAAAAAACATATTTACTCATATACGCAAGATCTAACAACATAAATGTTAGAAAAAAAAGAAGTTCACTCAACACACTTAAGAATCTATATAATGGAGATGGCCCGTACACCCGTCAACTACACCTAATGCTTTTTTCATTTTCACATCTTTCACCCCCCCCTCTCTTTACTCACTATCTACCCCCTCTTTTTCATAACTTTCTATAACAAGAACCAGAAGATTACATCAATGCCAGGAAGGACAGTACATGTATTCCTCAGCAAAAGGTGTTAAAAGCTAGTCAAAAGTGTTAAACGCGGGAGTGGAGCCAACTGTACATGCTATTGTCAAGAATTAAATAATATTTCCAAAATTGAATTCAAACTATTTATTCCTGCATTGTTTTACGTTTCATAACACAACCTATAAACGTTCAATTATCCCAAAAGAGGCTACGATGTTGTAAAACTAGAAAATTCCTAATTTGGTACAGCAAAAAATGATTAGAAATGTCACCCGGAGGAGATGTAGAGTGATGTCAGAGATTTATCAAAAAGAACAAACTAGTAGCCAGCAAAGAGAAAAAAACCGTTCAATGGATAAAAAAAAAAGAGTAAAATCAAGGAAGAAAAGGATCACTTGGTTCAGGAATTGACTGTCAGGGAACCGTTGTGATTAATCATAACATAACATAACATAACATAACATAATTACACGGATGACAAAAGCCACAAGGGCCTATCAAAGGTCATCCGACTCCGTCAAAACCCACCCACAAAAAGCACCATCACCAGGGGAAGACAAAATCAAAGTCCCCCACAATATAATATAACGGATGACAAAAGCCACAAGGGCTCATCATAGGTCATCCGAGTCAAGCGGCCTCTTTTTCAAGGCACCCAAACTCCCAGGAAAACTACATCCAGAGGATTGCATCCAGAAACAAGGGTATCACCAATCAAGGCTTGTCAAGAACTAAATCATGCAGCTATAGATATATACAAACAATATTAATATATACAAAACTTAGGAACCATTACAACCTTCCCTTCCCATAAACTCATCCAACCTACTCTTAAATACATTTAGATTTGGACTACCTACTACCCTCTGCGGCAATTTGTTCCAAAAGTCTACCACTCTATTGGTGAAAAAATATTTTCTTAAATCCAACCTACACCCTTGCTTTTTAATTTTCAAGTGGTGACCTCTAGTCCGATTTCCATCATCTAACTCAAAAAACTTGCTAACATAACATAACATAACATAACATAATTTAACGGATGACAAAAGCCACAAGGGCCTATCAAAGGTCATCCGTATCCATCAAATCCCACCCATATAATGCATCCATAGGATTTTGTCAGATCATGCAGCTACAATATACAATTTAACAATCCATAGGAATGTCCAACCATGCATCTACAATATATAATTTAAAGCCTCCATAGGAGTCTGTCAAAAACAAAATCAAAATCCCCCAAAATATACAATAAAAAGAAACTGCATCCACAGGAATGAGTCAAGAAACATATCCACATACCAAAAAGTAAGAAATTAACCCTCCATCCCCATATAATCATCCAATCTGCGCTTGAAAACATTCAAGTTTGGGCTGTCTACAGTCTCAGGTGGCAAACTATTCCAATAATCTACCACTCTGTTAGTGAAAAAATATTTTCTAACATCCAGTCTGCACCTCTGTTTTTTAATCTTTAAGTGGTGGCCTCTAGTTCTATTACTACCTTCTAACTCAAATAACTTGCTGAAATCTAATTTATCCATCCCAGAAAAGATTTTAAAAAGCTCAATCATATCTCCCCTCACACACCTTCTTTCAAATGAAAACATATTTAATACCCTCAGTCTATCTTCATATTGAAGGTGCTTCAGGGATGGTATTATTTTTGTTGCCCTCCTTTGTACTGACTCTAATAAGTTTATATCATGTCTAAAATGTGGTGACCATGCCTGTATACAGTACTCTAAATGTGGCCTGACATAAGAGTTGTATAGTTTAAGGATGACCTCCTTACTCTTGTAGCTAACATTTCTTTTAATGTAACCTAGCACCCTATTTGCTCTATTTTTTGCCTCAATACACTGCTTTGAAAATTTCAGTGACCTATCTACTACCACTCCTAAGTCTTTCTCATCTTCAACTGAATTAAGCCAATATCCATCCATCTCATAGCTAAATTCCCTATTATCTCTCCCCATGTTAATAACTTTGCATTTATTAAGGTTAAAAGTCATCTGCCACTTCTGAGCCCAAGCTAACAGCTTATCTAAGTCACCCTGCACTTTAAAGCTACCCTCAACCTCTTTGACTACAGCTGCCAATTTAGTGTCATCAGCAAAAATTGACACTTTGCTATTTACACCTTGCCCAAGATCATTTACATAGATTATAAATAATAAAGGGCCTAAAACTGATCCCTGAGGTACGCCACTAATAACATTCCTCCACTCTGACCTCACTCCATTCAGTACAACTCTCTGTTTCCTATTTTTCAGCCATTCAGTTATCCAATTTAAAACGTTCCCACATATCCCATGCAGCTTTAATTTATGAACTAGTCTTCTATGTGGAACCTTATCAAAAGCTTTGCTGAAATCTAAGTAGATCACATCAACTTTCTCACCCCTATCTAATTCTTTAGTTACATAATCCATAAAATCCAGTAAATTAGTTAAACACGATCTATCTTTTCTAAAACCATGCTGAGCATCATTAATTAACCTGCTACTCTCTAGATGATCAGAAATTCCCTTCTTAACCATCTTCTCAAGAATTTTACAGACTATAGAAGTTAAGCTTACTGGTCTAAAGTTATTTGGGTCCTCTTTGCTTCCCTTTTTAAAAATTGGCACTACATTTGCCAATTTCCAATCATTTGGTATTTCTCCAGACTCTAGTGATCTAATAAATATCTTCTCGAGAGCTACTGCAATACTTTCTACACCTTCTTTGAGTATCCTAGAATGAATGTTGTCAGGGCCAGATGCCTTACTAGTATTTAACTGAATTATAAGCCCTTTAATTTCTTCTCTGTCTATATTAATAGAATTTATCACTACTTCCCTTGACCTAGAATTATCATCAATTAATCTAACTGGTTTCTCTTCTGTGAATACTGAAGCAAAATGATCATTAAGGACCTCTACTATTTCCTCATCAGATTCTTTCAAAACCCCTTCATATTTAATAGGCCCTATTTTATCACTGTTAGATTGATTATTGAATCTATAATAGCTAAAGAATTTTTTAGGATCTTTATTATTATTTTTAGCTAAATTAATTTCTGCTGTCCTTTTGGTCTTCTTAATAATCTTATTTAGTTCATTTCTGGTTGACCTATAATGGTTTAAATTATCTAAACTACTCTCACTTTGTAATCTCTGGTATGCCCTTTTTTTCTCTGAAACTTTATTAGCTATTTCTTGGTTCCACCATAATGGTTTCCTACATTTCTTCCTAATAGACTTCATCGGAATACACTGTTCCTGAACCATGTTTAATATAGTCTTAAAAATATCCCACATCTCATAAGTATTCTTTCCATGGAATTCTATATCCCACCTAATCTGATTTAGCATGCTGCGTAATTTATCGTAATCTCCCCTATAAAAATTTGGAATTTTCGTGGAGTTTGTCGTTGTTCTACCCTTAACTATTTGCAAATTAAACCGAACCATCTGATGATCACTGTTTCCCAATGATTCCCCTACACTCAATCCTTGAACTAAGTGATCATCATTTGAAAGAATTAGATCTAATATATTGGCACCCCTTGTTGGCTTATTAACAAATTGGATCAAAAAGTTATCCTCAAAACACTCCATAAACTTACAACTTGCTCTATCTCTTCCTATCATATTTTCCCAGTCTACAGAAGTTAAATTAAAGTCACCAAGAATAACTGTATCTTCTTTGCATCCTTTACTTATTTCCCTAATCATTAACTCATCGATACAATCAGTCTGTCCTGGTGGTCTATAAAAAGCTCCCAAGTGTATTTTCCTATTTTTACCAACCTTAATATCTATCCATAATGATTCACCTTCTCCTTGCTTTATAGAGTTATTTAGATTTGAAGAAATGCTATTTCTGATATAAATAATCAACCCACCACCAGTCCTATCTCTCCTTTGACTAATGTACATAGTATAACCCTCTAGTTCAAATTCACTGACATTATCATTAAATATATTTTCATTAACCCATGATTCAACTATACATATTATATCTATATCTTCATGAATGATATAACTAAATAATTCATCCTTCTTATTTCTAAGACTACGAGCATTTGTGTAAAGACAACTCAGCCCACCTATCTCTGAAGCACCTGAGGGCCTATCTCCTCTGCATCTCCTTTCTCTCTTTCCCCGACCCTGTACTCTTGTATTTCCCTGACCACTATCACTACTCAAGTAGTTTAACCCTAAAGCACTTCCATTAGCCTGCCTACCTTCTACAAATCTGTGTTTGCTTCCTTTCCCTGCCTCCAATTTATCTATCCCGGAAAAAATTTTAAACAGCTCAATCATATCCCCTCTCACACACCTCCTTTCGAACGAGAACATATTTAATACCCTCAGTCTATCTTCATATTCAAGGTGCCTCAGGGAAGGAATAATCTTTGTTGCCCTCCGTTGCACTGACTCAAGAAGGTTAATATCGTGTCTAAAATGTGGGGACCATGCCTGTATCCATACTCTAGATGTGGCCTAACATAAGAGTTACAGAGTTTAAGAATAACCTCCTTACTTTTGTAACTGACATTTCTCTTAATAAAACCCAGCACTCTATTTGCCCTATTTCTTGCTTCAATACACTGCTTAGAAAACCTTAATGACTTATCTATTACTACTCCTAGATCTTTCTCATCCTCTACTGAGCTCAGCCAATGCCCATCCATTTCATAGTTAAATTCTCTATTATCTTTTCCCATGTTAATAACTTTGCACTTATCAAGGTTGAAAGTCATTTGCCACTTATGTGCCCAGGATAACAATTTATTTAAGTCCCCCTGCACTTTAAAATTATCATCAATATCTTTAACTACAGCTGCTAATTTGGTATCATCCGCAAAAATTGACACTTTATTACTAACTGCCTCCCCAAGATCGTTTATATAGATGACAAATAATAATGGACCGAGAACTGATCCCTGAGGAACCCCACTGATAACATCCCTCCACTCTGACTTTACACCATTTAGCACTACCCTTTGCTTCCTGTCTTTCAGCCACTCAGCTATCCAATTTGAAACACCCCCACATATCCCAATCATTTTTAATTTATGAACTAGTCTCCTATGTGGTACCTTATCAAATGCTTTACTAAAATCTAAGTAAATTATATCTACATTCTCTCCCTTATCTACTTGATCTGTTACAAACTCCAGAAAGTCTTTTTAACTTAGGGATAGTGGAAGGTAGAATGTCAACAACAATAAAAAAAATCCAAATTTTCATTGGGCGATTATAATAAACTACATAACTTGCTAAATCAGGTCAAGTGGGATATAGAATTCTGTGGTAAGAATACTTGTGAGATGTGGGACACTTTTAAGACTATATTAAACATAGTCCAGTAGCAGTGTATCCCAATGAAGGCTATTAGGAAGAAATGTAGGAAGCAATTGTGATGGAATCATGGGATAGATAGGTTAATTTCTGACAAGAAACGGGCATACCAGAGATTACAGGGAGAAAGTACTCTTCACAATTTAAATCATAACATAAAATAACATAACATAATTACACGAATGACAAAAGCCACAAGGGCCTATCAAAGGTTATCTGTCTCCGTCAAAACCCACCCACAAAAAGCACCATCACCAGGGGAAGACAAAATCAAAGTCCCCCACAATATAATATAACAGTTGACCAAACTCACAAGGGCTCATCATAGGTCATCCAAGTAAAACGGCCTCTTTTTTAAGGCACCCAAACTCCCAGGAAAACTACATCCAGAGGATTGCATCCAGAAACAAGGGTATCACCAATCAAGGCTTGTCAACAACTAAATCATGCAGCTATAGATATATACAAACAATATTAATATATACAAAACTTAGGAACCATCACAACCTTCCCTTCCCATAAACTCATCCAACCTACTCTTAAATACATTTAGAGTTGGACTACCTACTACCCTCTGCGGCAATTTGTTCCAGAAGTCTACCACTCTATTGGTGAAAAAATATTAAAGGTTGGCCAGAAATCAGCTAAATAAGATTATTAAGAAGAGTAAAAGAGCAGCAGAAATTAATTTAGCTCAAAATAATAAAGATCCAAGAAAATTCTTTAGCTATTATTAAATCAATAAAATAGGACCCGTTGTAGTATGCCTCCCTTTTTGTTCTAAGAGTGCTAATATTGATATCTTAAAGAAGAGAGCCGTTGGAAACATAAGGATATAGAGAAACGCACAATAATTCCTCAAATAAACTTATATTTTAACTTTAACAATTTAATACACAAAAATTAACCATTAACCACAGAAATACTCAGAATATTATAATACACAAGAATTAATTCAATTAGTTTGACCCTCTAAAATTGGTTAATTCGACTACACACTACAATATATAAAATTTAGGCTTAAAAGACTCTACTGGAGTTTAAATACCTCAGGAATGTTATTGTCTCACGATACGTGCCGCCTAGCCAGATGTAGGTGGGCGTGATCAAAAGGTCCTTTTGGTGAGGGTAGCAGCTGGGGGGTCCACACGGTATTCCGGGTGAGGGGGTTCTTCAAGGATGAGAACAATTCGGTGCTTTAGGTGGCACCAAGGTAGGCGTGGTCTCTCTGGCGAGAGTAAGTAGAACTTGGTTCATAAACCAAGTTAACTTTGAGTTCGGTGTGACCACTGAGTAACGAGCTCAAGGGGGAGCTTTTCTCCTTCGTTACTTAATTCCTCATGGGCGAGGACTGAACTCGAGGAGGGTCTTCTTCAAGGGCGAGGATCGATGAGGGGGGATTTCTCTGATGAGAATAAGTTAACTTGAAGGTTCGTTTGGTAACCAGGAACTAGCTCGAGGATGAGCTTCTTCTTAGTTCCAGTCTTCTTCAAGGGGGAGTATAACGGAAGGGGGTTTCTCTGACGAGAACAAGTTGAACTTGGTTCCTCAACCAAGTTAACTTATGAGTTTGGTGTGGCCACTCTTGCAGGGTACTTCTTGGTCTGGCGAGCCAAGTAATTTACCTGTCCAGTCTTGGTAGCCCGATTTTAATCCGGGGACTTCGTCACCTGGAGACTGATGTATTCTACCCTAATTTTCCTCAGTGTTCCTTATTTATACCTCGTCACCCCACTGGGGGAGTGGTAAGAGGGGTGGGGGGGCTTGAGGACGGCCCCAGGAGGGTTCTTATGCCAAACGGTTTTTCTCACCAAGTCTTACATCAGCTCCTCGTTAGCCTTCGAGCTTGGGAGAAACACATCTCCAATTTCTTACTTGATGTGAAATTGAATCTCACTCTCCTGGGGGAGATCTTGTATTTTAACCTTTAGGTCTTTCATAGCAACGAGTGGTGCGGCGCTGCGGTTACGCGCTTGACCCGACAGTGCCTGGGGCTGGATGTCTTTGCATTAATTGCCTCGTTACTCCACCACGAGAGAATGGGGGGGTGACGATTCTTCTACAGGGCCTATTAAATATGAAGGGGTTTTGAAAGAATCTGATGAGGAAATAGTAGAGGTTCTTAATGATTATTTTTCTTTACTGTTGACAGAAGAAAATCTATATAGTGAAGTCATGTTGAATACCATTGATGGAGATAGGGAAGTAAAGGGCTTACAGTAGTGATCAAATTATTATGGATATCTTGAAAATTCATAATTTTTTTTTATCAAGTTAATAATGAGGTTATTTTATCATATTAGTGTGAAATAACGATTGTACATTTTTTAAGGGTAATTATTAGTCTGTTTTGCTTCATTTTCTGCTAAACTTGTTGAAATAAAAGAAGGCAACACTTGGGTTTTTCTCGCTGCAGCAACTGTTAACCTCGTGCCTCAGTTCCAATTCAGGGTGAGGGTGTGCAAGCTATTCTCTTTTGCTGTTACTGACCCAGTAATTCAACTAGTGTGCATTTTGCTTGCCTGTGGATAATATGAGGGGGGGGTCAATAAGTTTTGCAATTCGGATATGAGGAAAAGTGTTTTATTATTTTTCAATATAACTACCTTCGACTTCAATGCACTTGCGCCACTTGTCCCTGAGGCTTCGAATTCCCGACAACCACAAATCGCCCGACTGCTTTTCAATCCACTCCTGGATGGCGAGCTGGACATTTTCATCGTCCCCAAACCGGCATCCACGCAGTGCAGCCCTGAGCTGGTGGAATAAAAAGTAGTTGCTATGGGCCAGATCTGGGCTGTAGGGGGGATGGTTGAGCTCCTCGAATCCGCACTCGCGCAGGGCAGCTTGTGCAACTCTGGCCTTGTGGACTTTGATGATGTCTAAGTCGATCATGGGGCAGAGATTTCTAGGGACCCAACAGGCAGAGACCTTGGTCATGGCCAAATTGTCGTGGATGATGTTGATAACACTTCCATGTGGTATTCCAATTTCTTCGACCTTCTCCCGTCGATTTTCGAGGATCATCCTCTCCACACAGGCCACATTGTCCTCATTGATCACATCTGATGGGTCTCATCTTCAAGGGACTCACAACATGGCGGTACTCCCTATTCCAGCGAGCAATGGTTGCATAGGAAGGGGCAGTTTCGGTGTACACTGCTACCATGCATTCATGGATATCTTTTGCATTCTTGCCTTCCTTTGTTGAAAAATTTGTGACTGACGATCTGCGATCAGCTACTGCTTCTTAAATAGATGAGACAGGAGCGTGCGGCTGCAAGTCCTGACTTGTCATAACTTGTCCTAACACCCCACAAACAGCCATCCCCCTTCCTCTGTTTTGCACTACCGATTCGCAAAACTTATTGACCGCCCCTTGTAGTAACTGTTTTTCTTGCAGTGTAATAGATCAAAAGACATTAAACAGCTATGGGTAAAGTCATTGACTTGAGTCCTCGGAAAATTGGACAGATCAAAGTTTTATTAAGTGATAATGCACTAAAATAGAAAGATATTGCTAAGTCAGAAAATCATGGTTTGGGGAGCAATTCTGTATAAGTCAAGTCGCTTGAAGATTTTTGAAGGTATGAATCATGAATCAGTATAAGTATATTGAAGTACTGAACAACTGTTTGGTACCTCAAATGAGAGAATGGTTCAGTGATGGATCAAGCATATTTCTGTTAGACACAGCTCCTTGTCACACAGAGCGATTAGTGAAGACATGGTGTGCATAAAATGGCATTGAACTGTTATTATGGCCTGGAAAATTCCCAGACGTGAACCCTATTGAGAGTTTATGGTACACCAGGTCTGTGTTATATGCTGGGGGTGCGTGTTAGGTTCTGAAAAAACCTTGCATAGTGTGAATTTGCATATATCGAACCTAGTTTTACGTTAATTTTAGGGGGTTGCATTCCATGACCCACCACTCCCCCACACTAGGCTTCGTTCCTGGGGCTTCAAAGTCATCTGTAGCATCTAACATCTGGGAGAATGTCCGTTGGAGAAAATAGGCCTTAAATGTAGATGACTGCCTGGTTGAGAGGTTGTATCAATGATGTAATATTTGGGGGCAGCTACCCCACTGTAATGTTAGGGTTGATACTGTCCAGATGTTTGGGATTCTCCGAGGCATTGTCCAACAGAACTATAATGTCAGGTTTTGTTCCTTGCAATAATGCTTGGTTTCCACAGCAGTGATTCTGATCTTCAAAATCTTGGACCTGTTACCCAACCCTTCTTATTTGATGCCCAGTGAACTGGAAGCATTTTCTTGCTTAAACCCTTCAGAGCATGTGGGTTGTTTGAATGATAAACCAACAGTGGCTTTAATTTACAGTCTCCGACAGCATTCGCACAGAAAACCAGGGTAAGGCAATCTTTGGCAGCCTTATACCGTGGGGCAATTTTCTCTTTTTGAAAATGTATGTCCTCCTGGGCATGCATTTCCAAAATAGCCCAGTCTCATCTGCATCGAACACTTGCTTCCTCATGAAGCCCATCTCCTCTACAATTGCCTGAGCTGCTCAGTGTAGCGTGCATCAGCTTCATGATCAGCACTTCATTTTTCAAAACAAATGGCCAGATTATGAATATTATTTCTTTAATAAACCTGGTATACCACCCTTTACTGGTTATGAATGAATTATTACTCATATCCTCACTGCTTTCACAACACACATTCATAAATTTTCAAAGCTTTAACCCTTGCTGCACTATTAATTACCTGACCTTTCTTTTTATTCTCCTGCTCAATGTACATGAGTAATTTTTCCATCTCCATAACTGAACTGCCTAATTTAGTGATAATTTTAACCGAGAGATGAGATGAACTAATGACTGAAGCACAGATTTTGTTGCCACTTTTCACCGTCTGGCTCCAGCTTAGCCTCTCTTCCTTCCTTCAGATAGCCTGTATTTCTCCCCAACCTCGTCGCTTTTCATACAACCTCTCCCACAACTTTCTCTGGTCAGCCTCTAATTTCACAGGGTAGATGCTGACCTTCTCAAGCCAACCGTCCCGGATCGGGGCTGAGGGGGGAGGGGACAATGTTCCCTAACCCCTGAGCTCCGGTTCGAGATGGGTTTTTTTAACAACCTGCTTCATCCCCAGCCATACCTTCCTCATATCCCTTTCATCCTCAATTCACTGTCTATCCTTGATTTTACGACGTGTCTAAGGTGGAGCTGCCATGCCGATGGACTGCCAGGCCACCAGGCGGGAGGGGTGGTCCCAAATGCCGGGCCTGCAAGCACCTCTTGCAGTGCGGGCTACTGCGAGATGTGATGCGCGATTGCATCCCGTGTAAAAAAAGAGGGTCACCATGCCCAATTATGAATATAAAAAAAAAAATCAACCCCCAACTTCCCCTGTAACATCAACCGAGCTGCCCTCGGGCAGCTCCACCGGAAAAATGAAGGCCCCCTTCCTTGTGCTTGCGCAGGGGAGCCTCCATACTTCTTTAACCGGAAAAGAGGCTTACTCCTCTCCTACAACTACGGGTGTAGATGACTCCCCCTCACCCTCTTCTCTGGAGGTGCTTTCGGGCACCTCCCTATTTCCAGCGGCAGTGCCTCCTTTTATTTCTAAGGGGACTGCCAAGAAAGCCAGCAGGCAGCCCATTGACGACCACCCCTCGTGTAAGCGGCTCGGTAGGGCAAACCCCCTTAGGGGGAAGAGGGAATCCAGGCCCCTTCGGTCGCTTCCCTCAAAAGACCTGCTGGCAAGAATTTTAAACCTTGCCGGGGTCAAGGCCTGTGCCTCCCCACACAAGACTGGCGACACTGCTAAGGGGACCTGCGATGTCCTGGGAGGGGATGGCCAACTGGAGGCCCCTCCTGTGATAGGCATGGTCCTTGAGGAAACCCAGCCTCAGATGGTAGGGCCTTCCATGGGGGGGAATCTTGGCTCGGCGCCAAACACCAAAACCCAAATCCGCCCCTATGCAAGGTCCTCAAACGGTTAGGGTTTCTGAGGCAGTACAAGGAGGGGAGGGATCTCACCGGTGCCACTGCGACCACCAGTACCTTCTCCATTTCGGAGAAGGACCTGGCCTGGGGGATCCTGCCGGCGGAGGTGAGAAGCGGGTTCATTCCCCGCCCTTCTCTCCTAAAAAGAAAAGGATGGGGGGGGGGCTGCAGGGACGGATGGGTCTGCTGCCACTTTGCCAAGCGACCAAGCCAAGATCAGCACATCCAGCCCTTCTATCCCCCTGTGTGTGTGTGGAGACCCTGACTATGACTAAGACCAAAAGTGCACCCTCAATAACATCGGGGACCCTCATTCAGAGGTTACCTGGCATTTTCGAGCCCTCTGGCTTCAAACGCTTCATCATTCGCTCCACTGATGGCAGCATGTTGGCCAAGGGCAACATGATCTATCAGAGGAGAGGATTAGCTAGTGTAATAGGTAGAGAGCCGAAGGTGACCCGTTTCTCTGATGGCAGCCTTCTGGCGAATCCAGCCGAGGCGGACAAGATAAGTGCTCTTCGGACACTTCATGGCACTCAGGTGAGTGTAACGCCGCACTCTACCATGAACTTTGTGAAAGGAGTAGTTTATACGAGGGAACTCGTTGACTACTCCATAGAGGACATCACCTTAGAGCTGGCTGACCATGGGGCAGTCAAGGTCGAACGTGTGATAAGAAAACATGGAGGGGCCTCGAGACCCACCCCTAAACTCTTTGTCACGTTCGACTGTGACAAGCACCCTGAGTCGGTGCATGCCGGTTGGTACCGCTACCGCGTGAAGGCATTCGTGCCACTGCTGCAGCGGTGCTATTACTGTCACCGCTTCGGCCATACGAATCGTTTTTGTAGACGTGCAAAGTCGGGGTCACCTGAAGTATGTGTAAATTGCTCCAAGGCCGCACACGATAAGTCCAAATCATGTGTGGCCAAGTGTGCCAATTGCGGAGAGCCGCACCCCACTTCTTAGAAGCAATGTGGTGCATATCTCCTTGAGAAAGAAATCCTGGCCATTCAGGCCCAGGATCGACTCTCATTCCGTGAGGCTAAGGACTTGGTCCTGGTGCGCCTGGCTCTGCCTGGGACATCATATGCCTCAATAGTTAGAAAGACACCCTCGGCTCCTGGCCCATCCAGGCCAACGAGCAGGGTTGTTTCTGCGCTAATTCGGAGCCCTTCTGCATGCTCTACTCAACCCAGGCGCTCCCCTGGTAAAGCTGGTGGCAAAAAGGGTTGACACCCAGCCCCGGCTAAAACCAGCGTTCCCCCCTCTTTCCCCAGCGTGACCGTTTCCTTTAAGGCGAAGCAGCCACGCGCCTCCACTGAGTCCACCCCTGAAGATGGTCGCTAGGCCATCGTCCGGGGTCATAAAGCTGTCCCCCAAAAGGAGGACAGCAACAAAGGAGCTCCGGCTCCTTCGCCCACGCCTAGTGGTGGAGCGAGTGACTCGGAGACGGTGGTTCCTCGAAAAGCGGGCCCCCCGCCTCCGAAGCTGCAACGCCCGCCTAAGGTTTCGAGGTGGAGGGAGGAAAAGACTCGCATGGCGAGCTCAACCTCCCCCAATAAGTCCTCAAAGGCGACAGCGCCTTCAGCGCTTTGTCCGGCCAACAGCGCCCGGGGTTCTGCTCCCCGGGAACCGTACGGCCATTCCCGTGAGGGTCTTCTGTTCGCCGAGGGCCCCCCTGTCTCCTCCGAGCTAGGCCTGGAGGGCATATTCCTTCAATGAAATTGCCGTGGACTCCGGGGTATAAGGGTCTTGCGACCCCACCACCGTGCGATGGCCGGGCTGGGGGATGCGCGGTTTACACCCGGCATGATGTTTCCGTTCTTCCTTTCTCTTTAGATACCTCCTTTCAGGTAATGGCTGTGCAGCTGCACCTGGATAGGAAGTATACTATAATTTCTTCGTACATTCCACCGTCAGCTGACTTCGACGTGGGGGACTTCCGCCGTGTCGTGGCACGGTTGCCGAGGCCCTTTCTCGTGCTTGGAGATCTGAACGGCAGGCATCCTCTCTGGGTAAATTACTCAATAAATCCCAGGGGACAAGTCCTTGCTGATCTGATCGAAGAACTTGATGTGTCCTAAACGTGGATGAGTTTACGCATCACTGTCCGAGAACCGCTTCATTTTCTTGCCTTGATCTATCTTTGTGCTCTTCAGATTGCACGGCCTGATTTTGATTGGGGGGTGGTCGATGACCTCCATGGTAGTGATCACTTTCACATTAAAATATCATTTTCAGGGCAACTGCCGCCTGAGAGCCCACCTCTGTGGTGCTTGGCGCGGTGGCCTGCATTTCAGGAAATGACTGAATTCTCTATCTCAGTCGAGGAGTTTAGGTCAGTAGATGAGGCCATTGAGTTCTTCTCCTGCAACCTCATCGCCGTGGGCCTGACTACTATTCATAGGACGTCTGGCCGTTTTGCACGCCGACTACTCCCATGGTGGTCGGCCGAGTGTGAGACGGCCCTCAAACAGAAGCGTTATGCCTACATGCGCTATAAGCGCCGCCCGAACGATTTCACTGTCGCTGAATTTCGTCGGGCTAGGGCTAGGTTCCGGTATATTTCGAAGCACACCCGCCGCTCTTCTTGGCGGGCATACGTGTCTTCACTTAACGGGAAGACCCCTTTAGCAGAAGTGTGGAAGCGAGTCAAAAGGATTCGGGGCAAGTTCTCGCAAAACCCCCCTCCCATTCTCCAGGAGAATGGGACCGTGGCAAGTTCTCGCAAGTCCCCCCCTCCCATTCTCCAGGAGAATGGGACCGCAATCTCGGACCCCGCGTCCGTGGCGGAATCTTATCGACCGCTTTTTCCACATTCTCTAGCCGGAATGCTGCTCCGCCAGCATTCAATGCACGTCGTCATGTCGCGGAAGGCCGCCGGCTGGACTTTACCTCCAGAGGCGGAGAACCCTTCAATGACAAGTTTACTGTGAGTGAGTTGCGCTCCGCTCTCGCTTCGTGCGCGGACACCGCCCATGGTCCGGACGATGTCCCGTAAGCCATGCTTCGACACCTGGGTGAGCGAGGCATGGCCTTTCTGTTAGATTTGTTCAACAGGATCTGGGTGGAGGGTCTTCTCCCAGACTCCTGGCGAATCGCTACTGTGCTCGCCTTTCGCAAACCGGGGAGAGATCACTCTACTCCGATCGGTTTCCGCCCAATCTCTCTAACCTCTTGCGTGTGCAAGTTGATGGAGAAATCGGTAAACGTTAGATTAGCCTTTTTCCTGGACAGTGGAGGCCATCTTTCTTCTGCACAGTGCGGCTTCCTCAGGTTCCACTCCACGTCGGATGCTCTGCTCCGACTGGAAATTGCCGTCTGCGAGGCTTCCTTCGTAGACAGCACTACGCCACGGTGTTTTTCGATCTGGAGAAGGCCTATGATACCTCGTGGCGATACGGTATCATGGAGACTCTCCACACGATTGGGGCGAGGGAACGCCTCCCAATGTTTATATCTGAATTTTTGCGAGATCGTCGATTCCTCGTACGGATGGGGGGGATCCCTCTCCGGCCCAAAGGAGCAGGAAGAGGGTGTCCAGCAGGGAATTGTCCTTAGCGTTACACTTTGTTTTGAGCATCAACGGCATCACCTCGGTGCTGCCGAAAGATGTTCTCGCTACGCTCTACGTGGATGACCTTTCGGTCTCTTTTGGCGCGGCCCAGATGTCGACTCGAACAGGCATTGAACCGCGTCTCTCGCTATGCCGAAGCGCACAGGTTTCGGTTTTCTTTGGCCAAGACTAAGGTGGTGTACTTCTGCCGCCATCCACGGCTTCACCCCGACCCAGATTTGTTTCTTAATGGGGTGCGCCTGGATGTGGTGGAATCGCACCGTTTCCTTGGTCTTGTATTTAACCGACGCCTCACCTGAGAGGTTCATATTTGCAGCCTTAGGGTCTCTTGTACCCGCGCCATAGACATTCTCCGTTCCGTGACTTTCAGCGTTTGGGGCGCTGATAGGGCTACTGCCCTACTTTTTTATCAATCCTTTGTTCGTTCGAAGCTCGACTACGGATGCGAATTTTATGCATCCGCAGCCGAGCGTTTATTGCGGAAGGTGGATTCGATTCACCACACCGGCCTTCGCCTTGCGACCGGTGCCTTCCGCACTTCCCCAATTGAGAGCCTGTTGGTCGATGCTGGGGAGATGCCACTCGCTCTGCGCCGCGTGCAGTGCATCACTCGCCTGTACGCGCGAGCCCGGCGCCTCCCTCAGTCGCCAACAGCTCTCACTGCATCCGCAGCTGATCTCGATGGTGCCTATGCCGCCGAGAGACGCCAATCATACCCTAAGCCCTTTGGGTTTAGGGCCAGGAAACTCCTTCGGGAGCTACGTATAGCTCTCGGGCCGGTGGCGACCCTGGTTCTGCCCAGGACGCCACTCTGGAGGGTACCACATTTGGCTATTTGTCGCCACGCCTCTGCTCACAAAGCTTGTACAGCGCCGGGAGTATTGCGTTTGACCTTTTTGGAGTACACCTCGTGTCACGCTGGAACCGTGCCAGTGTATACGGATGGCTCCAAGTCCCAAGAGGGGGTCGGCTTCCACGCTGTATCCCCTCTGTTTGAAGTCAGCAGGGCTCTGTCAGGCGCTGCGTCTGTCTTCACGGCCGAGCTGGTGGCAATACACCAGTCGGTACGGGAGATTACGCCACGTGACCAGTTCGGAGACTGGATTGTGATCTATAGCGACTCACAAAGCGCCCTGAGTGGTCTCGGGGCATTGGAATCTCCGCATCCCCTGGTTCGCGATATCCGTCACGCCACGGTTTTGGCGAGCCGGACAGATGTCGAGATTATCTTCTGCTGGGTTCCTGGACATGTAGGAATTGCGGGGAATGAGAGCGCCAAAGAGTCTACGAAGACTCTGCGACCGGACCAGCGTTTCGCTCTTCCTCACACCGACTACATGGCAGGAATACGGCAGCTCTTCGGACTGCTTGGCAAAGAAGATGGGAGACGGTCGAAGGGAACTTAAAGTTGCGTACCATTGCGCCGCAACTGTTCCCATGTACCTATCCCCCATTGCTGCGACGGCTTCAGGTCACTTTCTGTCGTCTCCGAATCTGACACACTCGTGTGATGCATCGCTATTTGATGGAGCGCTCGCCTGCGCCCTATTGCGATGACTGTGTTGTCCCCCAGACTGTTCGGCACATTCTTGTTGAATGTCCCAGTCTGGGTGATCTTCACGCACACTACCTGTCCCAGTACCCGGATGTGCGGGGTCTCTACCGCCTGTCCCTTGTACTCGGGACGAGTGCGTGCACATTGACCGGTTGATTTTTGGGGGGAGGTCAGCCTTCTCCCTATTATTTAAGCAGGGTTTGTTTTGTTTTATTCTTTGCATTTGTTTTTTTTTCCTTTAGGTTGCACGCTCCTGCGCCGGGGGGGACCTCCCTGCGACGCACCAGCTTGCTTCCTTTCCCCCTTTTTGGGGTGTTTTTTATCATCTCTCTAATTTTATTTTAAAGTAGCCTAGAACTAGGCCAGTTTTAATACGGCGACTAATGCCCAAGTAGGCAGTTGCCAGATGAGTTCTAATAATAAAAAAAAGCCACTTTTCACAATGTTACAAATGTGGACTCATCAAGGTTATAATTATGACTGAGAGCATACGCTCCCTCACCACTTTGTTTCCAAACTTAGAGCAGTCCTCTTGCGTTTAATTTAAGTACCACCACTTGTACTAGGCAGAGGATGCTTAAAGCCATATTAAAAAATATTCACAATCAAGCACCGGGCGAGTATAGTTGTTTACCTCGCAGTGTGTTTATGTAAACTAAGCGCGCCATCCATCTCACAGCTGGCGTTGTCCGAGTGCACTACTGCCACCACACACACGGCTCACATATGAGGAAATTTTTCTTGCATACAATCAATTCTTGGCAGATTTAGGGTAGTCGCATATGCCTAACATGCATATAATGAAGACCTGGTATATATTCTAAAAAATGAAATACACTAAGTTCCTATAATGACCAGAGCGTATTAAAGAACTTGAAGCGGCTAAAGGATGTTGAACCAAGTATTAATGTAAGAAAGAATATTTTGGCCACATGTATAAAAATAAATTGATTACTTGTCAATAAAATAACTATAACCATTTCCCTGAAAAATTATGAATTGTCAAGAAATCCATAATAATTTGATCACTATATATTCCGCTTAAATACTAGTAAGGCATCTGGCCCAGCAACATTCATTCTAGGTTAGTTAAAGAAGGTGTAGATAGTATTGCAGTAGCTCTTGAGAAGATATTTACTAGATCACTAAAGTTTGGAGCAATAGTGAATGTAGTGACAATTTTTAAGAAGAGAAGTAAAGATGACCCAAATAACTCCTTTGAAAGATGGTGTATGAGGGGAGATATGATTGAACATTTTACAATCTGCTCTGGGATGGATAAGCTGGATTTTTGCAAGTTATTTGAGTTGGAAGGTAGTAATAGGACTAGGGTCACAACTTGAAAAAAAAGGACAGGTGTAGGTTAGATGCAATATTCTTTCACCAACAGTGGTAGATTACTGGAATAGTTTGCCACCTGAGACCGTGAGTGGGCAGGTGAAACTTTAATGTTTTCAAGCGGAGATTGGATGAATATATGAGTTTAAATTATATATTGTAGATGCATGATCTAACACAATTGTATGGATGCAGTTTGTCAGAGGTTTTGATAGGCCATTGCGGCTTTTGTCTTCAGTGAAATTATAAAATTTGACAAAGCAGTTAATTGTTATTCCTCCTTAAAGGAGTAGCTTGCATTTTGCATGCTAACTTTTGCTCTATGGCTACTCCCTATATACTGGTTCTAGTAACTTGGTTTTGATCTAAAAACAATTAAAAGTTTTCCAGAACTTATTTACTTTTGGTCTATCATTTTCACATCCATGCTTATTTTCAAGGCCTAAAGGCAAGAAAAAAACCCAAACAATTCTTTTTGAAATATAGAAAACACTCATCATGACTCCCCCCTTTCCCTATCTAATACTTTAATTTTGTTTTGCTCTTATAGGGGCCAGTAGCTATTTCCCTCTTCTAAAGATTAATGTAGAAAATCTATTTCTTAGAAAACTTTGCTAAAACCTTTTGAATATACAAAAAAAGATAAAACCAAATGGCTGTCATTAATTTTAATAAATTTTCTAAACATCACCATTTGTAGTTGGGTAATACTACAGAAGACGGTGTTCAGTTGCTCTTTGAACTATATCCCATAATGATTTTTCCTCTTTCCATATATATTTCAGGCAACTGATCACCACTAAAAGTAAATTCAATTGGGCTGTGTGCCTGGGCAAAGACCCCCCACTTGGGGAAAATGGTATAATGAGATATGGAAAAACAGCAATTTGTTTTAAGTATTAATAGACTGAGGTGGTATGGTCTTGTGATGAGAGCAGAGCCTGATGATCCAATAGGGAGGGTGAGAATGATGGTGATGAATGCTAGCGCACCTAGAGTTAGGCCAAGGAAAGCATTGTGAAATTGTGTTAAGGAGGATGTGAAAAACCTCGGCCTTAGCAAAGAGTTGGTTTATAATGTGAGAGGTGGAGATCAGCTATCAATTGTCCAACCCTCTGAGGAGGAACATAGTGACTTAAAATGTTAAGAAGAAGATTAATAGTTGGTACTTAATATAATTCAACAATTCAACCTATATTGAAAGCCTCAATGACCTATCAGAGTTCATCTTAACCACCACCCCTTCCCATAAACTGCATGTGAAAGATTGTCTGAACTGCTTAAAAAGTCTTCACCATCATGGCTTGTCAAAAAGTAAAGCATGCAGCTACTGCTTAAAAAGGAATCACCATCATGGCTTGTCAAAAAGGAAATCATGTGCAGCTACTGCTTTTTATAGCCTTTTGCAGATTGCTTTTCTTGTTTATCTATGTGATCCCTAATAGATTTTACTATTATAGATTCCATTATTTTCCCCTCTACTGATGTCAAACTCATCGGTCAGTAATTGGACATAAGAACATAAACAAAGGAGTCTGCAAAAGGCTAATCAATATCCTATATGTTGCAGCTCCTATTCCCATCACCCAGTTCAGTTTCACATAGCACCCTTATGCTTAAATCTATCAGATATATTTTTAAAACTCTGCAAGGAGGATGCTTCCATCACATTAGTGTTCACATCACTATTTATAACTAAGTCAAAATCATCAATATCAATCAAGATCATCAATATAAATCAAGAATAACAATGGCCCCAACACTCATTATCCCTGAAGCTCAAGCTTCCCCCAGTTACAATTAGAATATCCTAGTCTGTATTGTGTAATTACTGAAAAAAATGCTTATTTGATAGCCATTGAATCACTATCACTCACTAAATGTCGTATAGTTTTAAGTGAGCCTATTTTATTTCTAATCTTAGTTCTGTATAATTGAAAGAAACTTTTTTGATCTTCCTTTGCCTTTTTTACTGCTTTAATTTCCTGAAATAACTATTTAATCTCCTAAGTCTATCTCTGCCTTAATTGACCTTCATTTTTTTCTTTTTCTATAAGTACCCCTTTTAATTTCAATATGATGCTTAATTTTATTCTATATCCATTTTGGTACATAGCCTTGACTGTAATCTCTATATATCCTGCAATTAACTAATTGTCTCATTCCTGATTAACAGGATTCCTGTCTACCTGAGGGTTATCTTCAGATAACACATTTCCTGACTTGACCTCACTCATTTCCAGGTACCTCCTCACACTACTATGATCTGCTTTTCTTATTAATTCTACTAAGAACCTTGTTCCATTTTTAAAATTAATTTTACAATGGTTCCTATTTCCTAAATTTTCCCCAATCTCTGTATCACTAATACCTTCTTCCATATTTGTTAGAACTAAATCAATATATTATCACCCCTAGTGGGTTGGTTTGTATCTGAGTACCCTCATCCTACTTACCCTTCTAAAATACAATTTATCTATCCCAAAACAAATTTTTAAAAAGCTCAATCATATCTGCTCTCACATATAGATTGACCAGGCTGGCAAAATTGCGACCAACCCTGGCCCTGACAAAATTACGACCCTGGTTGGTCTATATTCTCACACATCTTTCTAATGAGAACATATATTTAGCACCTTCAACCTATACATATTCAATGGTCTTCAGGTAAAGTTTCATTTTTGTTGCTCTCTTTTGCACTGTCTCTAGCAGAATGATGTTACTACTTGTAAAAAATATTATGGATTTTTGGTATTTTTATATTTAAAGATCAAATAAACTTAATTTATTTATTGACATGATTTATTTCCTATTATTTATACAGAACTAGTATTTCAGTAGTCAGTTTTCTTCCTTTAGCACCATTAAGGGCTTGTACATAATGAGGCTTGCCACAAATTAGTGTTTTGCAAATATCCTTGATGTTAATTGAATGGTACCAAATTTCTGAGGTGTTCAATAAGCCGTTTTCCTTGTAATAGGCAATCGATGCATTTCATGTTTCAACAGAGACCATAAATTCTAGATTAGGTTCATGTCAGGGAATTTCCTGGTCATTTTTGTCGCACCACTTCTTTACCGATTTTGCTGTATTGCACGGGCCCATTAAGGGCCGTGGCGATTTGCCATCCTAGCCACCATGCTGATGTGATCCAGTGCTCCGTCCAGCCCCAGCTTAGCCTCTCTTCCTTCCTTCAGATAGCCTGTATTTCTCCCCTACTTCGTCGCCTTTCATACAACCTCTCACACAACTTTCTCTGGTCAACCTCTAATTTCACAGGGTAGATGCTGCCCTTCTCAGCCAACTGTCCTAGATCAGGGCGGAGGAGGGAGGGGACAATGTTCCCTAACCCCTGAGCTCCGGTCTGTAGTGATTGGTTTTTAACAACCTGCTTCATCCCCACCCATACCTTCCTCACATCCATTTTCCTTTCCTCTTCACAATCTATCTTTTTACGCCGTGTCTAAGGTGGAGCCGCCATGCCGATGGACTTGCAGGCCACTAGGCTGGAGGGGTGGTCCTGAATGGCGGCACCTGGCTCTGCCAGGCCTGTAAGCACCTCTTGCAGTGTGGGCAACTATGAGAGGTGATGAGCTATTGCTTCCTGTAGATCAAAGAGGGTCACCATGCCAAGGTATGAAAACTTAAAAAAAAACCCAAATCTCTCCCCAATACCCCTTGCTCAACGGAGCCGCCCTCAGGCAGCTCCACCAAAAAAATGGAGCCCCCCATCCTGTGCTTGCGCAGGGGACCCTCCATACCTCTTTAACCGGCAGTCCCCTCTTAACTTTCCAAGGAAACTGCCAAGAAAGCCAGCAGGCAGCCCATTGCTGACCGCCCCCCATTTAAGCGGCTCGATAGGGCAAACCCCCTTAGGAGGGATAGGGAAGCCAGGCCCCTTCGGTCGTTTCCCTCAAAAGACCTGCTGGCAAGAATATTGAACCTTGTTGGGGTCGAGGCCTGTGGCTCCCCACACCAGATGACTAGTGACGATACTGCCAATGGGACCTGCGATGTCTTGGTGGGGGCGCCAACTGGAAGCCCCCCTGAGATAGACATGGTCCTTGAGGCAACCCAGCCTCAGATGGTAGGGCTTTCCATGGGGGGGAATCCGGACTCGGCGCCAAGCACTGAACCTGAATCTGCCCCTATGACTACCAGGACCTTCTCCATTTCGGAGAAGAACCTGGCTGAGGCTGGTCCATCTGGCCTGGGGGCTCCTTCTGGTGGAGGTGAGAAGCGGGTTCATTCCCCGCCCTCCTCTCCAAAAAAGAAAAAGACAAAGAAGACTTGGTCGCTTTGGCATGCGACCAAGCCAAGATCGGCACATCCGGCGGAGCCTTGAAAGCATCGGGGCCCCTCATTCAGAGCTTACTTAGCGTTTTCGAGCCTGCTGGCTTCAAACACTTCCTTGTTATTCGCTCCACTGATGGCAGCATGTTGGCCAAGGGCAACCAGATCCATCAGAGAAGAGGATTAGCTAGTGCAATTGGTAGAGAGCCGAAGGTGACCCATTTCTCGGACGGGACCCTTCTGGCGAATGCGGCGAATACTGCCGAGGCGGCCAAGATAAGTGCTCTTCGGACACTTGATGGCAGCCCGGTGAATGTGACGTTGCACTCTAACCATGAACTTTGTGAAAGGAGTAGTTTATGCGAGGGAACTCGTGGACTACTCCATAGAAGATATCAATAGAGCTGGCCGTCCACGGGGTGGTCAAGGTCGAGCGTATGATGAGAAAACTGGAAGGGGCCACGAGACCCACCCTACACTCTTCGTCACGTTTGACTGTGACAAGCTCCCAAAGTCGGTGCGTGCCGGTTGGTACAGCTACCGCGTGAAGGCATTCGTGCCACTGCTGCGGCGGTGCTATTACTGTCACTGTTTCGGCCATACAAATCGTTCTTGTAGACGTGCAAATTCGGGGTCACCCGAAGTCTGTGTAAATTGCAACAAGGCCGCACACGATAAGTCTAAATCGTGTGTGGCCAAGTGTACAATTGCGGAGAGCCGTACCCCACTTCTTCGAAGCAATGTAGTGCATATCTCCTTGAGAAAGAAATCCTGGCCGTTCAGGGCCTGGATCGACTCTAATTCCGCGAAGCTAAGGACTTGGTCCTGGCGTGCCCGGCTCTGCCTGGGCCGTCATATGCCGCAATAGTTAGAAAGGCACCCTCTGCTCCTGGCCCATCCAGGCCAAAGAGCACGGTTGTTTCTGCGCCCATTCGGAGCCCTTCTGCGGGCTCTACTCAACCCGAGCACTTCCCTGGTAAAGCTGGCGACAAAAAGGGTTCATACCCAGCCCCGGCTAAAACCAGGGCTCGCCCCTCTTTCCCCAGCGTGACCGTTTCCCGTAACGCGAAACGGCCAGGCGCCTCCACCGAGTCGTTACACTCACAGGAGGCAACACCCCTGAAGTTGGTCGCCAGGCCATCTTCCTGGGTTCCTAAAGCTGTCCCCCGAAAGGAGGACAGCAACAAATGAGCTTCGGCTCCTTCACCCACGCCTAGTGGCGGAGCGAGTGGCTCGGAGACGGTGGTTCCTCGAAAAGAGGGCCCCTCCGCCTCCGAAGCCGCAACCTCCCCCAATAAGTCCTCAAAGGCGACAGCGCCTTCAGGGCTTTTTCAAGCCATCAGCACATGGGGTTCTGCGTCCGGGAAGCGTACGGCCATTCTCGTGTTGGTCTCCTCCGAGCTAGGCCTGGAGGGCAGGGCATATTCCTTCAATGGAATTGCCGTGGACTCCAGGCCAACTGGGAGGAGCTGCGGGGGCTCATCTCGTCCTTTAGCTATTTTTCTGCAGGAGAACATAAGAAAAGAATGAGACTGCAAAAAAACATTCATGGCCTACACTTGGCAGCTCCTGTGGCCTACACTTGGCATTGCCCCCTGCCCGCCCTCCCGGGGTATAAGGGTCTTGCGACCCCACCACTACGGGATGGCCGGGCTGGGGGATGCGCGGTTTACACCCGGCATGATGTCTCCATTCTTCCTTTCTCTTTAGATACCTCCTTTCAGGCAGTAGCTGTGCAGCTGCACCTGGATAGGAGGTATACTATCATTTCTTCGTACATTCCACCGTCAGCTGACTTCGACGCGGGGGACTTCCGCCGCGTCGTGGCACGGTTGCTGAGGCCCTTTCTCTTGCTTGGAGATCTGAACGGCAGGCATCCTCTCTGGGGAGATAACTCATTAAATCCCAGGGGACACTCTTTGCCGATCTGATCGAAAAGCGTGAGATCAGTGTCCTAAACGTGGATGGTTTTACTCATCACGTTCCGAGAACCGCTTCATTTTCTTGCCTTGACCTATCTTTGTGCTTTTCGGATGCACGGCCTGATTTTGATTGGGGGGTGGTCGATGTCCTCCATGGTAGTGATCACTTTCCCATTCAAATATCATTTTCAGGGCAACTGCCGCCTGAGAGCCCACCTCTGTGGTGCTTGGCGCGGTGGCCTGCATTTCAGGAAATGACTGAATTCTCTATCTCAGTCGAGGAGTTTAGGTCGGTAGATGAGGCCGTTGAATTCTTCTCCGGCAACCTCATCGCCTCCGGCCTGACTATTCCTAGAACGTCTGGCCGTTTTGCACGCCGACCACTCCCGAGTGTGAGACGGCCCTCAAACAGAAGTGTTATGCCTACATGCGTTATAAGCGTGCCCGAACGATTTCACTGTCGCTTAATCTCGTCGGGCTAGGTCTAGGTTCCGCTATATTTGGAAGCACGCCCGCTGCTCTTCTTGGTGGGCATACGTGTGTTCACTTAACGGGAAGACCTCTTTAGCAGAGGTGTGGAAGCGAGTCAAAAGGATTCGGGGCAAGTTTTCGCAGGACCCCTTGCCATTCTCTAGGAGAATGGGACCGCAATCTCGGACCCCGTGTCCGTGGCGGAATCATTCGTGACCGCTTTTTCCGCATTCTCTAGCCGGGATTCTGCTTCGCCAGCATTCAATGCACTTCGTGGTGTCGCGGAAGGCCGCTGGCTGGACTTTACCTCCAGAGTCGGAGAACCCTTCAACGACAGGTTTACTGTGAGTGAGTTTCGTTCCGCTCTTGCTTCGTGCCCATGGTCCGGACTATGTCCCGTACGCCTAGAGGGTGTCCAGCAGGGAAGTGTCCTCAGCGTTACACTTTGTTTTGAGCATCAACGGCATTACCTCGGTGCTGCCAGAAGATTTTCTTGCTACTATTTACCTGGACGACCTTTCGATCTCTTTTGGCGCGGCCCAGATGCCTACTCTGGACCGTCGACTCCAACAGGCATTGAACCACGTCTCTCGCTATGCGGAAGCGCACAAGTTTTGGTTTTCTTTGGCCAAGATTAACGTGGTGCACTTCTGCCGCCATCCACGGCTCCACCCCGACTCAGATTTGTTTCTTAATGGGGTGCGCCTGGATGTGGTTGAATTGCACCGTTTCCTTGGTCTTGTATTTGAACGACGCCTCACCTGGGAGGGGAGGCTCATATTCGCAGCCTTAGGGTCTGTTGTCCCCGCGCCATGGATATTCTTCGTTTCGTGACGTTCAGTGCTTGGGGTGCCTTACTTTTTTTTTGTCCGTTAGAAGCTCGACTACGGATGTGTTTTATGCATGCGGAGGGTGGATTCGATCCACCACATCGGCCTTCGCTTGGCGAACGGTGCCTTCTGCACTTCACCTATTGAGAGCCGGCTTGTCAATACTGGAGAGATGCCATTCTCTATGCGCCGTGCACAGTGCATTACTCGCCTGTACGCACGAGTGCAGTTTCTCCCTTTGTCGCCAACGGCTCTCAAAGCATCTGCAGCTGATCTCGATGGTGCTCATGCCACCGAGAGACGCAAGTCATAGCCCAAGTCCTTTGGGTTTAGGGTTGGGAAACTGCTTCGAGAGCTAGATATAACTCTCGGGCCGGTGGCCCCCTCATTCTACCCAGAACGCCACCATGGAGGGTACCACCATTGGCTATTTGTCGTCACGCCTCTGCTCCCAAAGCTTGTGCAGCGACGGGAGTATTGCGTTCGGCCTTTTTGGAGCATATGTGTATACGGATGTCTCTAAGTCCGAAGAGGGGGTCGGTTTCCACGCCGTATCCCCTCTGTTTGAAGTCAGCGGGGCTCTATCGGGCGTTGCGTCTGTCTTCACGGCTGAGTTGGTGGTAATACACGACTCGGTACGGAGATTACGCGACGTGCTCGGTTCGGAGACCGGATCGTGATTTATAGCTACTCTCAGAGCGCCCTGAGTGCTCTCGGAGCATTGGAATCTCCGCACCCTCTGGTTCGCGATATCCGTGATGCCACCGTTTTAGTGAGCCTGGCGGATGTCGAGATTATCTGTTACTGGGTTCCTGGGCATGTAGGAATTGCGGGGAATGAGCGCGCCAAAGAGTCCGCGAGGACTCTGCGACCGGACCAGCGTTTCGCTCTTCCTCGCACCGACTACATGGCAGGAATACGGGCAGCTCTTCGGACTGCTTGGCAAAGAAGATGGGAGACGGTCGAAGGGAACTTAAAGTTGCGTGTCATTGTGCCGCGACTGTTCCCATGTACCTATCCCCCAATGCCGTGACGGCTTCAGGTCGCTTTCTGTCTTCTCCAAATCGGTCACACTCGTGTGACGCATCACCATTTAATGGAGCGCTGGCCTGCCCCCTATTGTGACGAATGCATCGTCCCCCAGACTATTCGGCACATTCTTGTCGAATGTCCCAGTCTGGGTGATCTTCGGGATAGGCGGGGTTGCTACCGCCTGTGCCTTGTACTCGGGACGAGTGCTTGCACATTGACTGGTGGAATTGTAAACTTGTTGGGGGAGGCCGGCCTTCTCCCTTTTATTTAACGGGGAGTTTGCTTCCTCGTTACGATTTTCCCTTATTGTTGTTATTGTTTTTCATTCTTATTTTAAAGTAGCCTAGTTTTAGGCTGTCTTGAGTGCGGCGACTTGTGCCCAAGTGGGTAGTTGCCAGATAGGCTCTTAAAAAAAAATGGGCGACTGCTGCGGCCAAAAGTTGGCGTTCGACTCTATCTACTCTTGCACTGTGGCGCCGGAATTGACTTTCTCACCAATTCTTCCCTGCGCCCCAACAAGGTCCGCTCAGTGGTTCAAGGAGAGGGTATTGAGGAGAGAGTCTATTTTCTAATTTTATTTACCACAAAAGAATAATGGCAATCAACCACACCCCCAGAAAACAAAAATGCAAATTTAGCCAATCACCAAAATATTTACTATTTCTAAACACAAACACAAAAAAATATATATATAGTTGGCTTTACAAATTTACTTTGGCCAACAACCACACGTATATATATTTATACAAAAGGACTTACAATATTACCTCGGTCATGCAAACAAGGAAATGTCTGGGGCTTCACAAACAGATTGCCCAATGCAAAGATGCTAGTCTGTCCAAAATATATCCAGGAGCGCTATTACCGTTGGTAGGGGGGAAAGGGGGGGGGGTCTTTAGGGTCTTCCTTCCTGTCGTTCTGGCAGTCCAGCTCCAGCCTCAAGGACGGGGATGCGGTGGTTCCGGTCAATGCGGAAAGTGGGAGGGCTCTGCTCCAATCGATGGTAGGCGACTTCGAGGCAGTCTCGAGACTCCACTTCGAAAAACCGTTCCCTTACTGCCACACGAGGGTTTAGATTGGCTTCAGCCGTCCCCCAAAGCCAGATGTCGCGACTATCGGTTCCACAGAACTGGAAAAGAGAAGGCACATTCAGTCACCATTCACTGCCACACTCAAACATCTTTACTCCTAACACATTCAACCACACCCACTCTCACACAATTTTTACTTGCCTATTTTTCTGTCCAGGTGGCTCTTCCTTCCTCAGTCATAACTAATGACTTTCAAACTATTACACAAAATTAGCTGAAAGACTCCGCCTAAAAAGAAAATAGAGATGATTGGGGGAGCACGATAGAGGTCTATCGAGTCTGCCCCACACAAAGCAAAGATGGTGATCATGTGATCCACACACACACATTCTTTAAAAGAAGAAAGGGATTAGACATAGGGGAGGGGAGGTGGACAACCAAACTACTACAGCACTACTTTTTTATTGAGTGGTCACAAAGTATTCAGAGATATAAAGTGTTCAGCATGACTGGAAAGAAAGGACCTGGTGCGTTAAAGTATACCTGCTCGACATGCCAAAAGGACAAGTGGTGCGTAGATTTTCCGGAGGGGTGTTTCTCAAAATGCCACCCTGGAAGTATCTGCACGGACTGCGTCCTAAGGGCAGAAATTCAGGAGCTTAAGGAACTTTTTAAATCTTCTGAGGAAAAAACACGACGGCTGGAAGAAAAGGTGAAAATCCTCGAGTCTGAGCATGTGACTCAAATCCGTCATCTCGAAGCCATCATTGCAGAGATTAAAGCCACCAAGGTAGAGCAACAGCAACAAGAAACTCCCAACGACGCGGATGGCTCCTCTGTTGGGCCCTCATGCACCGCGTCGATAGAGATAGGCCAACCATCCGACGTCCCAGAGCCAGCAGTTGCTGGGGTTACTCAGGACGTCAAAAAGAAGAAAAGGAAGAGTAAGAAAGGAAAAACAGTAGATAAAACAGAAGAGAAAGTAGAAACGGAAGAAAAAACCCAAAAAGTGGGGAAGAAAGAGCCCATACTGAAAGGGAAGCCTCTGTCCTCTGAACCCAAATGCGCGAGGTTCATCGTGATTGGTGACTCCCAAGCGCGGGATCTACAACCTTTGCTAGCGGCCCGCCTTCGCACCAGTGTGAAGGTAAGTGCCTTCCAGGAAAGGGGAACGGAGAAATAAGGGTGGAGGCTGAGAAATCTCAGATCTCTGAGAACTCAGTAGTTGCCCTCATGGCAAGTGGCAACGATCTCTACCTACGAGGAGGCAATGTAGGCGCCAGCGGGAAGATCCTGACCACGGTTATGGGAGGAGTTGACGACTGTGGGCTAAAAACCCGCAGACGTGTCGTGGTCGGGATACTCCCATGACGAGGTCCATCCCGCAATGCTCACGCGAGGAACGTCTCCATAAACCAACGCCTGGGAGATCTTTGTACGGCGGAAGGAGTCTTTTTTGTAGACCCCTACCGCACCTTTTACGGGAGAAATGACCTGTACAAAAGGGACGGAGTGCATCTTTCCTTTAAAGGGAAAGCTGCACTCGCAAACATGATCCAGGATGTTGTGGAGCGGACCCAAAGAAGTGTCAGACCCCGAGTAAAGGAGGACGTACGCCAGTACACCCGTGTTACTCCAGGAACGACCTTTTCTGAAGTCACAAAGAGGGGAGTGACCCCGCCACAGAGAAAGAAAGCGGGAAACGGAAGAGCGTAGGGAGTCCTACAGTCGGGGACTCCTTCAAAGTTCTTCTGTTTAATGCGAGGTCTATCAGAAACAAGTTTCTAGAACTTCGTGGCCTCGTAGCAACAGAAGAACCGCAGATGGTGGCCATAACGGAGTCGTGGATAAAAACCTCAAGCCGAGATTTTGAAGGTGAATTCATGATTCCCGGTTACCAGCTCTTCTTGAAAGATAGGCCAGACAGAGAGGGTGGCGGTGTGATGTTGTATGTCAAGGATACTCTCAACTCGACGGATTGCAACATCGTATCCGACCATGAACTACTAGGTGTTGACCTAGAGATAGGTCCTGCCAAATACAGGACCCTGGTGCTTTATAGACCTCCTGCCCAACTCGTTGAAAAGGACAGAGATCTGTACCAGCTACTAGGAGAACTTGTCGAAGACAGAGTGTGTATCGTCATGGGTGATTTCAACACACAGGTTGACTGGGAAACAAGAGAACCCTGTGGCGAGAACGCACTACTCCTGGAGTTCGCGAACAACGAGTTCCTCACTCAATGGGTGAGAGAGCCAACGAGAGGAGACACTATCCTCGACTTGGTTTTCACCTCTCAGGATGACATCGTTGAGGACCTCTCTGTTGGCGAAGAGGTCGGTGGCAGTGACCACCGACTAATTGGATTTGTAGTCAAAGTCCCGAAGGCAGGGCCTGCAACTAGTAAATCGAGGAAACTCGATTTAAAAAGAGCAGACTTTGCAGGTCTTCGTGCTGGACTGACTGACGCGAGGCTAGAAGTGTGCGATGTTGTTGAGAACTCGTGAAATAGTTTCAAAACCACATTCATGAGTCTTCAATCACGTTTCATCTCTCTGAAATGTTCCCGTCGGTCTTCTGTTCAACCAAAGTGGTTTAATCGAGAAATCGGGCAACTGCTTAGGGAGAAGAGAACTGTGTACCGGCAATCAAAGACCTCGGGCGACTTAGACGAATACCGGAGGCTAGCCAAGAGAGTGAAGTCCAGCATAAGGGCGGCTAAGCGGTCTGAGGAACTCCGGGTGGCGAGACTCTGTAAAGAGAATCCCAAGGAGTTTTTTGGATATGTGAACAGCCGTAAACCAATCCGTCGAACGATTGGCCCTTTGAGAAATGAGGAGGGGGCACTAAAGCACTTAGATGCAGAAAATGCTAACCTCCTCAACGACTACTTCTCTTCAGTGTTTACTGAAGAGTGTGGTCCCATCCCCCAGCCAATGGATTCCTACTCGGGGGAAAAGCTGGAGGATATGGACTTCACCGAAGTTGAAATAAAAAAGAAGATCAGTGACCTAATGACGAACAAGTCACCTGGCCCGGATGGGTTTCTACCTAAAGTGTTGAAGGAAGTGTGCGATCAAGTGTCACGACACCTGAGCGCAATCTTCAACATGTCAATCCGGACTGAATGCGTTCCTACAGACTGGCGTGAAGTGGAGGTGACTCCTATCTTCAAGAAAGGAGACCGAAGCCAACCGTCAAACTACCGACCTATCAGTCTGACTTCGATAGTCGGTAAACTCATGGAAAGCATGATGGTGGACAAAATGACGTATTTAGAGTCAAACCTGCTACTGAGGAGTTCCCAGCACGGCTTCCGAAGGCAACGGTCATGCCTGACGAACCTTGTGGAATTCCTCCACTTCGTCTTCAGTGAGCACGATCGGGACAAGGCGGTGGATGTGGTCTACTTAGACTTTCAGAAAGCCTTTGATAAGGTACCACACCGCCGCCTTCTCCGGAAAGTGCGAGCGCTGGGCATAGACGGAAAAGTAGCTGGCTGGATCGAGAACTGGCTAAGTGGCAGACGGCAACGGGTAGTGGTAAATGGACAGGCTTCTGAGTGGGTGCCCGTTACTAGCGGGGTGCCTCAAGGTTCTGTCCTGGGACCACTACTATTCATCATCTACGTCAACGACATGGACGGTGACATGGTTGCCAAGATTTCCAAATTTGCCGACGATACCAAGCTTGGTATGAACGTTGCAAAGGATGGAAATACTGCCCGCCTGCAGGAAGATCTTGGGAAGATTGTGGAGTGGTCGGACACGTGGCAAATGCCTTTTAACGTGGGGAAATGCAAAGTAATGCATATCGGCCACAGAAACCCCCAATCTCAGTATATCCTTAAGGGCACTGCTCTTGAATCTTGTGACACTGAGAAGGACTTGGTTGTAACTATTACTAGCGACCTCAAGTTCTCGAAACAGTGCATCGAGGCAGAGAAGAAAGCCCAAAGGATGTTAGGCTACATAAAGCGCCAGTTTGGATACCGTAACAAGGAGATAGTACTTTGTCTGTACAACTCCCTCGTTCGGCCGCACCTGGAGTATGCCGTACAATTTTGGAGTCCTTCGTTTCGAAAGGATATCGCAAGGTTGGAACGCGTACAAGCCAGGGCAACCAAGCTGATTCCCTCTATCCGACATAAAAGTTATGAAGATAGACTAAGGGAATTAAATCTGTTCTCACTGGAAACCCGTAGACTGCGTGGTCAGCTCATCGAGGTTTTCAAAATACTTCGAGGGTTCGGCAATGTTGACTACCGGGATATTTTGACACTGAGTGAGAACAGAACGCGCAATCACGGCTTCAAACTTGAACTGAAGCGTTACAACCGCAATCTGTTTGGAAATTTTTTCACTTACAGTATCTGCGGTAAGTGGAACGCACTTCCAGTGGAAGTTGTCAACAGTGAATCTGTTGACCAGTTCAAGTCAAGACTCGACAAAGTCTTGAAAAGTGGCCGTTTAGGGACGCAAAACAATTGAGCAGCTATGTGCCTGCTCGATTGCTAGTCCAAAGGTACCCTCTTTGAATGGACCGTAAGGTCTCCTAGGGTACTTCCTTTCCTTGTTGTTACTTTGGCTGTGTGGGCCGAGGCGCCATCCTGCTGAATGAGGTACTCCGCCTTCTTCTTGATCTTTCTCAACCAGGGCAGCACTTACATAGCTAAGCTGTCTTTCTTCGCCCCAGTGAGCCTGTAGCCGACCTCTAACTATATTGGTGGTATCATCTGCCCATTCGAACCACGACGCCGAACATCATTACTGAGGCTTGGTTCTTGGCTGTGGATACGGTGTGGACCTTGAAGACCTCCTTGACAAAGTTTAGTACGCGGTTGTTCTGCTTGTTGATGACCGGATCGAGCGAGGAGGTTTTTTTCATCAGAAAAAAATGGGAATTTGATTGTCATGACTCTTAGTCATTCAAGGGGGTGATGACTGCTCTCCCGACGTTGTTCGAGCATACGGTCGGTGAGCAGAGGTATTTCCACGCACCTCAAGCTCTTGCCGACCCCCTCCTTGACAGCCCTGTACCCCGTGGGCACTGAACTATTGTTCTTTGCGAGCGCAGTTAATTTGAACTTCGTAGCACTTCGGAAGACCTTTCTCACATCCAAACTGCTGACAACTTGGTCTTCACGCGCCTGTTGGACAGTCATCCTGTTGACGTTGAACCGCTTGCGGATGTCGGCAATCTCGACACAATGGAAAAGATGTTTTAATGACACGTGCTGGAAAAGTAGAAATTTAAGTTTGTTTAAAGGTATTTTTTCTATCACACACATAGACCTCTCAAAAGATAAAAAAAAACCCTGTGTAACAGAACTTTTGCAAAGCCCAGTACCTTATGCCTCCAAAATGTTTTGCAAGTGGTAGCATTTTTTTAAAAAAAAATATTTTCCTCCTAACTCAATTTACTCCAAATGGATGAACTTGTATGCTGAGGTACCACTGTATGTAGTAAATTGGCTATGGCTCTAAACTTTTGCACCACCCTAGTATATATATATATATATATATACACTAGGGTGGTGCAAAAGTGGTATATTGTTATTTTTATGATGAAAAATATACATTCAAATTTATAAAACCCTAAAAGAATTTATAATAAATTTGGATGAAAACATTTTATCCCAGGTAATCATTGTACTTATGACAATGACAAAAAGGTTAAATTTCTAGGTTATCTTTTCACCTCTGAGACTTTCTCATAATCTCAAGCAGTCAGAGGGACCTGAGATTCACTCTGCTCCCCGGGAGCTATAAGCAATAACAACCTTTTGTTTGCCTTGGCAATATCAGTTTGAGCATTTTTTTTATTCCTGGTTTGGTTTTCTTGGCTCTGTTATTTATCAGGCAAAACTTTTGTATACAGTCCTGGATATCAATAACTAAAATTACTGAAAATACTTAGGATCTCGTTTTGCTCAAACTTTTCAAAATAATGGCAAACTTTTGATGCCTTAAGAACTCATAATTTTTACTTGTTCCCATCATTAAAAGATTGTACCAAAATAGTAGACTTAGCTATGTTAACCACAGCTAGGTTTGTGCCCTTAGGTCAAACTCTTAGGACTGGTCAGGGTTCTCCCAGAGATCCTCCACTCTGAATATCTTGTATTAGACTGTCTTATTTGTAGGGTCATATGTGTCACTCAGGCTGGTTGTTCGGTATTCATCCAAGTTTAATTTGGAGTTGACTGCATCTGAGCCTTGTCAAGGGCAATCCATTTGTGATATGGGTGAGATCTTTCTTCTGGGGTTGATGTATGTTACTTTTCTACAACTCCTTTGTTCATGCTAACCTAACTTTTAAGCATCTCCAGCTGTGTGAATTGAGAAGGTAAGACTCGATCCAGCACAGTTGTCTTTATTCGTCAACCTGTTTCCTTCTGTAAATTCCATGTAGAGAGCTTTCTTGTCAATGCTGCTGAGATGGCCCTCTCCTTACAGCACACCTGATGCTTTATGGGCTTGGCTGTGTGAGTACAGCATCTCCCTTGATTGTCAATAGCTCGCATTGTACCCTAAGCCTTTTGGGTTTGGGTCAAAGAAACTAGTGCTCAACATAGCTCTAGGGCCAATGGTGCTACCGGTTCTGCTTAAGGCTTGATGGAGCGCTCGCCTGCGCCCTATTGCGACGACTGCGTCGTTCCCCAGACTGTTTGGCACATTCTTGTCGAATGTCCCAGTCTGGGTGATCTTCACGCACGTTACCTGTCCCGGTACCGGGATGGGCGGGGTCGCTACCGCCTGTCTCTTGTACTCGGGTCGAGTGCGTGCACCATGACTGGTGGACTGATAGACTTTTGGGGGGAGGCCGGCCTTCTCCCTTGTATTTAACTTGTTTTTTGTTATTGTTGTTTGTTTTTTGTTTTTTTGTAGATCGCAGGCTCCTGCGCCGGGGGAGGGGAACCTTCCCTCGACGCCGGAGCTTGCTCCGTGATTGTTATCCCCTTTTTATTGTTATTTCTGTTAAAGATTTTATTTTAAAGTAGCCTAGAACTGGGCTGTTTGTTTGCGGCGACTTATGCCCAAGTGGGCAGTCGCCAGATAGCCCCTTGAAAAAAAAAATGCTTAAGGCACCAACCCGGAGGCTACCACCTGAATGTTTGTTTGTATGCCTTTTCTGCATTCATATTTCTTGGAGCACATGTGACACTAGAGCTGCACCAGTGTACAGAGATGGCTCCAACTCTGAAGAGTGAGTTGGCTTTCATGCCTTCTTCCCCGTTTTAAGCTCACAGTCTAGGTTTTTGAAAAAGGAGTTTCATTTTTTTTATCTCAATATCAGGAAATTTTGGTTACTCTTTAGTTTCCAACCGCTTTCGATTATACATTGTTTTTCAGTTCCCAAGGGGAAAAAATATCCTTGTTCATACATGTTCTATTCTCTGCTAACAAGAAAATTTTCGCTAGCTCTTAAGACAAAGGCACTAAATCCAATTGGATGGCTTCTTGTGCTATTCTCACAGCTGCAGGTTTGACTGATTCTTCCTCGATATTATGCGGCTGCTTGTTTCTGGCAATCAACCAGGCTATTTCAAAGCTTGCTTTTGATGTTTAATGTTGATCATATGTTCGCATGTTGCTGTTCAATATCATCCGCCTATTGATACCTCTCCAAATTTTCAAAGTATTCACAAGATTTAGAATACACATGCAATTTGTCCAGATATTTCTTCAGCTGATTCTTTTTGAAGGACCACATTGTGGCTTCCTTTGTCCTCTATTTCTTTAAAACCAGAATTTGAACTCTGCCTTGAATGTTCATTTCCTGTGATATCATAAAAAAGGGCTATATCTTCAATTTTTTAATTCCATTGTTTATTTTGCTTTATTTTCATAATGTAATGAATTTTATTTATAATTGTTCTTCTCATTGGATGGTGGATAAATTCTTAATGTAGTTTCTGAATATTGGGTCTGTGGTAAAAACATAAGCAACCCACCTATTGAAGACATTACCATTGCAAGTGATGGTTCGTTGACTCACTCTCTCTCCATCATGATCCCTTTCCAGGTGATCTTTGCACATGCTACCTGTTCTGGTACCGGGATGAGCGCGGTCGCTACTACTTGTCCCTTGTACTCGTGACTGGTTCGTGCACAATGATTTGTGGACCTTGACCTTTTGGAAAGGGCTGGCCTCGACTTTATTTAACTGTTTTTATTTGGTTTTCTTTGTAAGTCGCACGTTCATTGCCCGGGGGAGGACCTTCCCCCGACGCTGGAGCGTGCTTGCTGCTTGTTGCCCCTTTTTTATCGTTATTGTTGTTGTTTGTTTTGTTTTGCATATTGTTATTTTAATGTAGCCTAGTACTAGGCTGTCGTGAGTACGGCGACTTATGCCTAAGTAGGCAGTCACCAGATGGGATCCTAAGATGAAAAGAAAAAAGATTCCATCATGATACTAATTGTTTCTGTCTGGTATTTTGTGGCTTCTCTATTCTCCCCTGACTTTGGGGTAGGGATTGGCTATCTCCTTTGCTAGAAGTTTCACTTAGCTCTTGTATCAAAATCCCAAATCTATAAATTCTGTTTACATAACTATTTTCTTTTGCAGGAAAAAAAATGGAAGAGTTGTTGTCTCTGAAGTGGAACAATCATCGTTCCACATTTTTACACATCCTTACCATTCTACGGGATAAGGTTAGTTGATGACTCCTTTGTTTTTAAGAATATATTTTAGCTAATTTGATGTCTGCTAATTTAGCCAAGTACAATCTCCTTTCCCTCTCTTCAAAGGCCCATAATATTACACCTAAAGGTATGTAGACATCACTAAATTAAGAGAGATTATGGCTTTACAACACTACACTCACTACCAGGCTCGAAATCTGCCTCCAATAATAAAGTGATAACTGTCTGCATTTTTTGAGTAAGAGCACCTTTATGAAGGGGCTAGGTGTGGAGTGGGTAACCATGTTGCGTTTTTGGGTGGCGTTTAATTCAATAAAGAACTATCACATTTTAGTGAGCACCCGCTCTTTATTTCGCCCCTTGTCGCCACTTCTTCCTTTACAACCAAAGGCAACGTCTAATCATGTTTGGAGGTCCCCTGTTCTCATTCTGCAACCTCTTCTTTTCTCTCAACCATCTGCCTCGTCTCTTTTTCATCTCAACCCCCCTTCCCCCTTATTCTTTTCTCTCAGCCACTTGCTTCGTCTCCTCTATTCTTTCCTCTCAACCATCTGCTTCTTTTCTCACAACTACCTGTCTCTCGCTCAACCTTCTGTCTCGTCTCCTTTTCCTTCCTCTCAACCACCCACCTTATCGCTGTCTGATAGAGCTGCACCGGTCATTTCCACTCCCGCCCTCCCTCCCTTTTTACGTAACTAATCTATTTAGTTGAATAGTAGGCACTAGTGTCATTCTGTGGCTTTGAGCTTTCCTCTTAAAAACACGTGCACATCCATGAAGAAACTTTGTGATACAGTTTGTGTTGGACTTCCGGAAGAACCCCTGCTTTAATAGAGTTTCTTCCTTTAGGGAAGTACCATAAGACCAGTGTCGCCTGCATCAACCTAAATAGTATTGTTTTGTGTCAATGGCCATAGAATAGGTCGCGTGTGCTCAATCCAATTTCATTGAGCTCATTCATTGGATTCTTATACAAAAAGGGGTTGTGCCCAACTTAGCAGGCTCTACTACAAGGGTGATGTTCTTGCCCTGCCCATCTCGTGGAAGAGCATTATGTTTCAAACACAGTTTTATGCAAAGTAATGAAATTTGGTGGTTCAGTAAATTTTGGATGTCATTCCGATTTTCCCTCTCCGTTAGATGTTCATTTAATTTGTTTTGTTGCGATTTAGGTTTCTCAGAAAGTGATTGCTCGGGTCGTATCTAGCTAGCTGATATTCTTGTGTAGCTGTTCCCTACTCTTCTATTCCTGCCATCAATACGGCGAATAGTTTCACTTTAATACACCTAGTTGTACCTGAAAGAAGTTCAATCACCATATCTATTTCTGCCGCCCTCTGCTTGGGTGACATCTCGCCCCGACTCTTCCCAATGGCTCGACGCATTCATGTCTTCGAATCGGATCGGCGACATTCGCCGTACCCGGCCGCCCTCTGATGGAGCGCTCTCATGCACCCTTCTGTGAGGGATTGTTTTCTACTTGATTGGCAGTCTGGGGAAACTTAGCGAGTGGTACTTGCATCATTACCGTCTGTCCCATGTGCTGGGTGCAGGCTCTTGCCCGCCATGGTCCCTGAGATGGACAAGCTTCTAGAACTGTGGCACCTGAGTTGTCCTCCCATTGTTGTTATTTTAAATTAGTCTGGTAACCTTTTTCGGGGTCTTTGCCCTCACCGGTGTCCGCCAGTAAAGGACTAACATTTATGACTATTTTAAGTAATTTTTCCTTTATGATTACGGACAGATAGAGGAGCTCGAACTTTTGAGCTACTAGTTCTGACCATTGTTCCTCAGTTTCATTTTCCCCACAAGGCAATATGTGGGCTAAGTCTGGCTATGTGCTCCTCCACGCACGGATTATTATTTTCCATCTCACCAGTTGAAAAAATGTTAAGAAGTTACTGTCGGAGATGCCTTCGTTAGGTTTCACTTAGTTTGAAGTGTACTTTTACCGAGGTTCGGTTTAAACTCATAAGCAGCCTCCCATGTATTAGCGCTTATTGCTTCTAGATGTCAATTCGAAGATGAGTATTTGACATGGGTAACATGTAGATGTGGTTCATGTCTAATGTTAAGCTTATTCTAGTATCCGATAGTAGTTGCACTTTTTTATCAGATCAATCTTGTCGCTATCTTTTGATTCTATGTGTGGTTATTATTGCGTTGTCGATCATTTTTTTTTATGATGCCCAGCATGATTACTACCCATCGCCGGGTGCAGGTGGCCATCGGAACCGACTAATCAGTTAACAATTCTCACTATCATACTGTAATAGATTTAGTTTTTTAAAGCAGTCTGCTGTCATTTGGGGCCATATTATCTCGGAGATTTTTGCACTACTGATAGCGAAGATTGCACCCGTTACTAATAATTTTCATAGTAATGGATCGTGATGGCAAAATGTTTGTCACTCTTTCGGGCCATGTTGTTTGTTTGTCTTCTGTATTTAACATCCATCATTCGCCACATTCTTCCCTTTTCCTTGCTCACTCCTGGTTCCGGAGTTTAGAATGATGTCACGCTATTGCTAATGTCCCACATGTCAAATTAATTGTATTTCTTTGAATCGCTTCCAGCTTTTTTTTACCTGATTTGTTGGTTGGTGGGGCTCTGAAAATAATGTATGAGAGAGGGGGTTTGGTTGAAAGATATGTAGCTTAGATGTGTAGGAAATCAATCTTGTTTCTCACTTAATTTACAGAGCAGATTTATTCCCAAGTTTTTTTTTATCTGTTATAGCAACTGTACACTGATGCGACGTTAGCGTGTGAGGGGCGGTTTTACAGTGTGCACCGATTGGTGCTGTCGACGTGTAGTGACTATTTCAGTGCCATGTTCGACCGGACTACGTGCAAAAACCCCATCATCGTGCTTAAGGATATCAAGTGCGAGGACCTGGAGGCGCTCCTCGACTACATGTACCTGGGGGAGGTGAACGTGCGTCAGGCGGACCTCGCCTCCCTGATAAAGGCGGCCGAGTGCCTGCGCGTGAAAGAGTTGGCGGTGCCCGATGACGAGCCCCCGACCTGGCGGGGCGGACGTGATGCAGCCGCGACTCGCGGGGCTAATGGGTCCGGCGGCGGATCCCCCGCGGCCAAGCGGAAGCGGAGGGACGATGCGGCGACGCAAGACGGGCGCGAGGACGTGAGACCGGCCCCGGCGGTCCGCAGCAACAGGAGTCCCTCGCAGTCTTTCTCTCGCCTGAGCCCCCCCGTGGGTGGGTCGGATGGGGGGGATACGAAAGTCGGTTCCCCGAGCGGCGGGTTGACACAGCGTCCCACCTCCTCGGACCACCTGTCGCGCGGGAACGGCGGTCCCGCCGATTCCGGCCTCGAAGATCATCAGACTCCTTTAGTGAAGGTGGAGCAGGAGGACCCTTCTGGGGACGACATGGGCGGAGGCGAAGTCGACACCTTTGATGTCCAGAACGACACCTACAAAGAGGAGGAGGAAGATAACGACACTGCGGGAGACCCCGGTGGGGGGGAGTTGAGTAACGACCTCCCCGAGTTTCTTCAGCAAGCAACGGGCTCCCACCTCGGAGGGACCTCCTTTGGGCACGGGTCTTTTCCGTCCTCTCGCCTGAGCCCCCCCGTGGGTGGGTCGGATGGGGGTGATACGAAAGTCGGTTCCCCGAGCGGCGGGTTGACACAGCGTCCCACCTCCTCGGACCACCTGTTGCGCGGGAACTGCGGTCCCGCTGATTCCGGCCTCGAAGATCATCAGACTCCTTTAGTGAAGGTGGAGCAGGTGGACCCTTCTGGGGACGACATGGGCGGAGGCGAAGTCGACACCTTTGATGTCCAGAACGACACCTACAAAGAGGAGGAGGAAGATAACGACACTGCGGGAGACCCCGGTGGGGGGGAGTTGAGTAACGATCTCCCCGAGTTTCTTCAGCAAGCGACGGGCTCCCACCTCGGGTCTTTTCCGGGAACCTCGTCCTTTCAGTCGGTGAGTTCCATTCCCTTCGTTCATTGTTAGGTCTTCCCTCGTGAGTATATGGTCCTTTGATGAGTCCGATCCCATTTCCCAACCATTCACTACTCAGGAAAACTTGGTTCATTCAATTATGTACACGTTTGTCATGAGGTTTTTATTTGGTAATCCCTCCCCCTGCTTGATCGGCATTCATTTACTATAGTGATCCCTTTAGTGGGTTGGCTCTTGTACAACAAGTAACTGATGATCTTGCCTATCGATTACCGAAAGCTTCGCACTCATCGTTGTTTCCCCTGTGTTTGCGTTTCAGGGTGACCTCGGCTGGCAGGGCGAAGGCTCTAATTTAAATTTTCCTGGTCATCTAAATTATAGTTCTTCAGAAACGTCTAGTCAGAATGCACCTCCGGGGGTAAGTGTTGTTTTATCTACCTTTTCACTGTCCCGTATTTTACTCATCATTATGTCTGTTATATTGGTGGTGTGTTGGCAACGGTAACATAAAATAAAGACCGAGAGGAGTGGCTTTCTCGTAAGAAGGGTTTGTGTACTGGATGCGAGAGTTAATGATAGGTGCGAAAAGATGTGTCCATTTATGTGGTCTTAGTGACTGATTTTCGTTAACATTTTCACTTTCTTACAGTGCTTGCAAATTTATGCGATAGATACCTTCGTTAATGTTTGTTTCTTAGTTTTGATAATAACTGTACTTCCCTATCCCTTTGCCTTGATTCTTCCTATCATTTTGCCTTGATTAACCTCGCTGAGCAGGATGTATTCGCGTGAATCCTCCTTCCCCAAATCAACTTTTCATCGATTCGGAAACTCGCGATGGATTTCTGTACCAACTCGGTTCTCTCTCAAATCCCTCGATGGCCTTTTTTTTCATAGCACCGATATTCGAGAGGTTCCTGGGTGTAAATCGCGCACTTGGGTATGGGGCCTCAGTGGTGATTTCTTTGACCCGCGGTAGATGGTGGCTTGTGCTTGTTTCATTGCGAATGCCACATTAGTTAATCTTGTTTCATTAAAAGAAGTGAGAGACGCCCAGGTCAAACGTTAGGAGAGATGAACATGGGTACGTTTTGAGTGTAGCCCATTTATGCTCGTTCCCAGATGATAGATCGCTCGGTTGTCAGACTGGAGCTTCCTCTGGTAGGGTGTTTGAATGGCACTCTACTTTGGGATCCTTTAAGAGCCCTTTGTTATACACTGCAATAGAGTTTATCGTTCTTCTATGATCGTGTTTCTCCAGCGCCTCTCATTTTCCCGTTTAAGAACGTAGAATGGAGGTTTGTGCGCTCTCCCGGTCTAAATGCCTGTAAGAGGCTCTGCGGTTGTCTTTTTTACGCATTTTTCCTTTGTATTTACCATTTTCTTTTACATTCCTCTTTACCCGAGCAACGCAATTAAAATAAGCCTATTTATTTACCTTTTATCCGCCCTTTTTCTTTACTAGCCAAAATACCAGCGTTAGTATAGCAATTTCCTTTTGCGATTTTGAAATGAAATCCTCTTCCAATCCACCACCTCTTGGACTCTTGTTGTGTTGACGTATTTTTGGATGTGAACGTAGCCGTGATTTGGATGATTGTTGTGAATACCCTAAGCCTGACGACGTCTAAGCCATTATTCTCGTGTCTCGCGAGGTGATGGAGATGTTACCGTTGCTGGTATGGTGACCGCCAGTAGAAGTTTACTCATTCGAGGTTAGTCTTCAGAATTTCAACCTGGAATGTTGGGGAAAGCGTATTTACCCTAGCCCATGCTGGTCACCGGAAAACGGGGCGCATCATGTTCTCTTTTTATCCCCTCTTTCTGGGTCTGAGGGAGGAATGTCTTTACTGCCTGAGGTGGTCACTTACTCTTACACCCCTCTGTTCTATGCTTGTTTAGACTAGGAAGGAAGGCCTCATTTGTTGCATACGAAGTGGAAGTACTTTTTGTGCTTCTACGGGGTTGTTTCCAGATGTTTTCTCTTCACTTCCGTGGCCAACGAGTCTCATTAATGGGCCTGGTTCACTTCGCCTCCTCTCACGAAGGCTAGTAGTTGATATGTGGTCTTTTAAACTTTTTCCTCTTTTGATGCGCCCCTCACGTTAAGAACTAACTAGTATGTCCCCCCCCTTCCCCTCCCCACGAGGACCTTGTGATGGAACGGGTGCAATCATCTTGAATAGTGTGCCTAGTACCCTCATGTAACTTTATTCGGACAATGTTGTTTCCACTCATTTGCTCTTTCCTAAAAAAACATTCACCTCAAATGGATCGTGACACTCTTCAGATTTCGCTTTTTATGAAAAACTACCTGGAAGTTTCACCTCTGAACTTTCGTTTCTATTTTAATATACATATTCATTCCCCCTGCATTGATCACGTCTAAGATTTTTCCAACTGGAGATGTTCTACGTAGGGTTTTTTTTTGGGGGGGGGGGTAAACTAAAATCTAGTCTTTTCACATCAATGTAAGTGATTTTCCCAATGGTAGCCTCATGAGTTTTGACTGCTAACGTTAGTCATTACTTGTACTTGCTCATGTTCACCCTCAGTTTGTCCTCCTCGTGCCCTTGTCATTACCTTTCAGTATTCACCCTTTTATATATAGTTCGTCTCTTCGGCGGTATCTCGCTAGCCTTCAGCATAAGACTCTCATCTCCCACGTCCAGGCGCCGGGTTCTTCTATCCCAGCGAGTGCGGGAGCTAATCGCGTTGTTGGAGGTGCGCCGATTCCGATGCGTGAGCGTAGACAGCCCCGTTTTCTCGTCCCTCGCACATACAACAGTATTTCGTGCCGTAAGTTGCTGAAGGGGTTTCCTTATCCTCACTTCCCTGTCGCAGTGCGGCTATCCCTCCCAAATCCAGGACTGATTGTCATTCCGATCTTTTGAATTTCATTATTTCGCGGGACCTCAATTAACGAACTCGACTTTGTTCTTTTTCTCGTGCGCATTTTTCTGTGTACACCAGTGTCATTTTTTCGTCAGCATTATTTTGGTGCTCTGCCACTTTTTTTCATAGTTCTAATGCGGGCAATTATTGTTTGAAAACTGCAAATGTCGTTAGTTAAATAATTCCTATCCCTTCCAGTCCGTATATGGCAAGTTTGCTATTTTTTTGTTCTCCCCGCAAGGGGCGCGGCGATTTGCCATTCTGGCGGCCGTGCTGACGGGACTCAGCACCCCGTCCGACCCCAGCTTAGCCTCTTCCCCTTCCTTGAAAACACTTGTTTCCTCGCTTTTCATACAACCTCTCCCACAACTTTCTCTGGTCAGCCTCTAATTTCACAGGGTAGATGCTGACCTTCTTCTCATCCAACCATCGGGGCTGAGGGGCCAAATTCCCTAACCCCTAAGCTCCGGTTCGGGATGTTTTTTTTTTAACAACCTGCTTCATAAACCACCCATACCCTCTTCACATCCCCTATCCTTCTCACTTCACCATCTATCCTTGATTTTACGCCGTGCCCAAGGTGGAGCCGCCATGCTGAAGGGCTGCCAGGTCACTAGGCGGGAGGGGTGGCCTTAAATGGCGGCACCTGGCTCTGCCAGGCCCGTAAGCACCCCTTGCAGAGCGGGCTACTGCGAGGGGTGATGTGCTATTGCATCACGTAATAAAAAGAGAGTCACCATGCCCAATGATAAGTATAAACCAAAAATCCCCTTAATTCCACCTGTACCAACGACGGAGCAGCCCTCGGGCAGCTCCACCGAAAAAATGGAGGCCTCCTCCCCAATGTGCTTGCGCAGGGAACCCTCCATATTTCTCTAACCGGAAAGGAGGCTTACTCCTCTCCTACGACTACGGGTGTAGGGGACTCCCCCTCACCCCCTTCTCTGGAGGTGCTTTCGGGCACCTCCCTGTTTATTTCCAATGTGACTGCCAAGAAAGCCAGCAGGCAGCCCATTGCCGACCGCTCCCCATTGAAGCGGTTCGGTAGGGTAAACCCCCTTAGGGGGAAGAGGGAAGCCAGGCCCCTTCGGTCGCTTCCCTCAAAAGACGCTGGCAAGAATATTAAACCTTGCCAGGGGTCAAGGCCTGTGCGTCCTCACACATGACTGGTGACTCTGCCAACGGGTCATTCGATGTCCTGGGAGGGGATGGCCAACTGGAGGACCCTCCTGTAATAGACATGGTCCTTGAGGCAACCCAGCCTCAGACGGTATGGCCTTCCATGGGGGGGAATCCGGGCTTGGCGCCAAGCACCGAACCCGAATCCGCCCCTATGCAAGGTCCTCCCCAAACGGCTGGGGCCTCCGAGGCAGTACAAGGAGGGGAGGGATCTCCTCCACCCGATGCCCCTGCGACCACCAGGACCTTCTCCATTTCGGAGAAGGACCTGGCTGAGGCCGGTCCATTTGGCCTGGGGGCTCCTGCTGGCGGAGGTGAGAAGCGGGTTCATTCCCCGCCCTCCTCTCCTAAAAAGAAAAAGACGGGGGGGGGGGTCCCCTCTCCATCCGCGGGGGCTGCGTGGACGGATGGGTCTGCTGCCACTTTGGCAATCGACCAAGCTAAGATTGGCACATCCAGCCCTTCTATCCCCCTGTGTGTGTGCGGAGACCCTGACTATGACTAAGACCAAAATTGCACACGGCGGAGCCTCGATGACATCGGGGCCCCTCATTCAGAGGTTACCTGGCGTTTTCGAGCCCGCTGGCTTCAAACGCTTCCTCGTCATTCGCTCCACTGATGGCAGCATGTTGGCCAAGGGCAACATGATCCATCAGAGGAGAGGATTAGCTAGTGCAATTGGTAGAGAGCCGAATGTGAGCCGTTTCTCGGACGGGAGCCTTCTGGCGAATCCCGCCAAGGCGGCCAAGATAAGTGCTCTTCGGACACTTCATGGCCCTCCGGTGAGCGTGACGCCGCACTCTACCATGAACTTTGTGAAAGGAGTAGTTTATGCGAGGGAACTCGTTGACTACTCCATAGAGGACATCACCTTAGAGCTGGCCGACCATGGGGCGGTCAAGGTCGAACGTGTGATGAGAAAACATGGAGGGGCCTCGAGACCCACCTCTACACTCTTCGTGACGTTCGACTGTGACAAGCTCCCTGAGTCGGAGCGTGCCGGTTGGTACCGCTAACGCGTAAAGGCATTCGTGCCACTGCCGCGGCGATGCTATTACTGTCACCGCTTCGGCCATACGAATCGTTCTTGTTGACGTGCAAAGTCGGGGTCACCCGAAGTCTGTTTAAATTGCACCAAGGCCGCACACGATAAGTCTCATTCGTGTGTGGCCAATTGCGGAGAGCCGCACCCCGCTTCTTCGAAGCAGTGTGGTGCATATCTCTTTGAGAAAGAAATCCTGGCCGTTAAGTCCCAGGATCGACTCTCATTCTGCGAGGCTAAGGACTTGGTCCTGGCGCACCCGGCTCTGCCTGGGACGTCATATGCCGCAATAGTTAGAAAGGCACCCTCTGCTCCTGGCCCATCCAGGCGAACGAGCACGGTTGTTTCCGCGCCCATTTAGAGCCCTTCTGCGGGTTCTACTCAACCCGGGCGCTCCCCTGGTAAAGCTGGTGGCAAAAAGGGTTCATACCCAGCCCCGGCTAAAACCAGGGCTCCCCCCTCCTTTCCCCAGCGTGACCATTTCCCGTAAGGCGAAACGGCCACGCGCCTCCACCGAGTCATTAGACTTACAGGGGGAAACACCCCTGAAGTTGGTCGTCAGGCCATCTTCCGGGATTCCTAAAGCTGTCCCTCGAAAGGAGGACATCAACAAAGGAGCTTCGGCTCGTTCGCCCACGCCATGTGGTGGACCGAGTGGCTCGTAGACGGTGGTTCCTCGAAAAGAGGGCCCCCCGCTTCCGAAGCCGCAACGCCCGACTAAGGTTTCGAGGCGGAGGGAGGGAAAGACTCGCATGGCGAGCCCAACCTCCCCTAATAAGTCCTCGAAGGCGACAGCGCCCGGGGTTCTGCCTCCGGGAAGCGTACGGCCCTTCGTGTGAGCGTCTTCTGTTCGAGGAGGGCCCCCGCATCTCCTCCGAGCTAGGCCTGGAGCGCATATTCCTTCAATGGAATTGCCGTGGACTCCGGGCCAACTGGGAGGAGCTGCGGAGGCTCGTCTCGTCCCGTTCCCCGTTAGCTATTTTTCTGCAGTAGACCATTCTAGGCGCGTGCCCCCTGCCCGCTCTCCCGAGGTATAAGGTTCTTGCGACCCCACCACCGCGGGATGGCCGCGCTGGGGGATGCGCGGTTTACACCCGGAATGATGTCTCCGTTCTTTCTCACTTTAGATAGCTCCTTTCAGGCACTGGCTGTGAAACTTCACCTGGATCGGAGGTATACTATCATTTCTGCGTACATTCCACCGTCAGCTGTCTTCGACGCGGGGGACTTTCGCCGCGTCGTGGCACGGTTGCCGAGGCCCTATCTCTTGCTTGGAGATCTGAACGGCAGGCATCCTCTCTGGGAAGATTACTCAATAAATTCCAGGGGACACTCCTTGCCGATCTGATCCGAAAGCTTGAGATCAGTGTCTTAAACATGGATGAGTTTACTCATCACTGTCCGAGAACCGCTTCATTTTCTTGCCTTGACCTATCTTTGTGCTCTTCGGATGCACAGCCTGATTTTGATTGGGGGGGGGGGAGGTCGATGACCTCTATGGTAGTGATCACTTTCCCATTCTAATATCATTTTCAGGGCAACTGCCGCCGGAGAGCCCACCTCGGTGGTGCTTGGCGCGTGCGCGGTGGCCTGCATTTCAGGAAATGACTGAATTCTCTATCTCAGTCGAGAGTTTAGGTCGGTAGATGAGGCCGTTGAGTTCTTCACCGGCAACCTCATCGCCGCTTGCCTAACTACTATTCCCATTACGTCTGGCAGTTTTGCACGCCGAACACTCCCTTGGAGGTCGGCCGATTATGAGACGGCCCTCAAACAGAAGCATTATGTCTACATGCGCTATAAGCGCCGCCCGAACGATTTCGCTGAATTTCTTCGGGCTAGGGCTATGTTCCGGTATATTTCGAAGCACGCCCGCGGCTCTTCTTGGCGGGCATACGTGTCTTCACTTAACGGGAAGACCCATCTAGCAGAGGTGTGGAAGCAAGTCACAAGGATTCGGGGCAAGTTCTCGCAGGACCACGCTGCCGTTCTTCCGGAGAATGGGAAGCGCAATCTCGGACCCCGCGTCCGTGGCGGAATCGTTCGCGACCGCTTTTTCCGCATTCTCTAGCCGAGATGCTGCTCCGCCAGCATTCAATGCACGTCGTGGTGTCGCGGAAGGCCGCCGGCTGAACTTTACTCCAGAGGCGGAGAACCCTTCAACGACAGGTTTACTGTGAGTGAGTTGGGCTCCGCTCTTGCTTCGTGCGCGGACACCGCCCATGGTCTGGACGATGTCCCGTACGCCATGCTTCGACACTTGGGTGAGTGAGGCATGGCTTTTGTGTTAGATTTATTCAACAGGATCTGGGTGGAGGGTCTCCTCCCAGATTCCTGGCGAATCGCTACTGTGCTCGCCTTTCGCAAACCGGGGAGAGATCACTCTACTCCGACCGGTTTCCGCCCAATCTCTCTAACCTCTTGCGTGTGCAAATTGATGGAGAAATTGGTAAATGTTAGATTAGCCTCTATCCTGGACAGCGGAGGTTATCTGTCTTCTGCACAGTGCGGCTTCCGCAAGTTCCACTCCACGTCGGATGCTCTGCTCCGACTGGAAAAGGCCGTCTGTGAGGCCTTCCTTCGTAGACAGCACTACGCCACGGTGTTTTTCGATCTGGAGAAGGCCTATGATACCGCATGGCGATACGGTATCATGGAGACTCTCCACACAATGGGGGCGAGGGCCGCCTCCCAATGTTTATATCTGAATTTTTTCGAGAAAGTTGATTCCGCGTACCGGTGGGGGGGACCCCTCTCCGGCCCAAAGGAGCAGGAAGAGGTTGTCCCGCAGGGAAGTGTCCTCTGTCACACTCTTTGCCCTGAGCATCAACGGCATCACCTCGGTGCTCCCGGAAGATGTTCTCTCTACGTTCTACGTGGACGACCTTTCAATCTCTCTTGGCCCGGCCCAGATGCCAACTCTGGAGCGTCGATTCCAACAGGCATTAAACCGCGTCTCTCGCTATGCGGAAGCTCACAGGTTTCAGTTTCTTTGGCCAAGACTAAGCTGGTGCACTTCTCCCGCCATCCACGGCTTCACCCCGACCCAGATTTGTTTCTTAATGGGGTGCGCCTGAATGTGGTTGATTCACACCGTTTCCTTGGTCTTGTATTCAACCGACGCCTCACCTGGGACGTTTATATTCGCAGCCTTAGGGTACCTTGTACCCGCGCCATGGATATTCTCCGTTCCGTGACGTTCAGCGCTTGGGGCGCTGATAGGGCTACTGCCCTACTTTTTTATCCATCCTTTGTTCGTTCGAAGCTCGACTACGGATGCGAGTTTTATGCATCCGCGCCGAGCGTTTAGTGCCGAAGGTGGCCTCGATCCACCACACCGCCCATCGCCTTGCGACCGGTGCATCCCGCACTTCCCCCATTGAGAGCCTGTTGGCCGATGCTGGGGAGATGGCACTCGCTCTGCGCCGCGTGCAGTGCATCACTAGCCTGTACGCGCGAGCCCGGCGCCTCCCTCAGTCGCCAACAGATTTCACTGCATCTGCAGCTGATCTCGACGGTGCCTATGCCGCCGAGAGACGCCAGTCATACCCTAAGCCCTTTGGGTTTAGGGCCAGGAAACTCCTTCGGGAGCTACGTATAGCTCTCGGGCCGGTAGCGCCCCTGGTTCTGCCCAGGACACCACCCTGGAGGGTACCACGTTTGGCTATTTGTCGCCACGCCTCTGCTCCCAAAGCTTGTACAACGCCGGCAGTATTGCGTTCGACCTTTTTGGAGCACACATCGTGTCACGCTGGAACCGTGCTGAGATGGCCCTCTCCTTACAGCACACCTGATGCTTTATGGGCTTGGCTGTGTGAGTACAGCATCTCCCTTGATTGTCAATAGCTCGCATTGTACCCTAAGCCTTTTGGGTTTGGGTCAAAGAAACTAGTGCTCAACATAGCTCTAGGGCCAATGGTGCTACCGGTTCTGCTTAAGGCTTGATGGAGCGCTCGCCTGCGCCCTATTGCGACGACTGCGTCGTTCCCCAGACTGTTTGGCACATTCTTGTCGAATGTCCCAGTCTGGGTGATCTTCACGCACGTTACCTGTCCCGGTACCGGGATGGGCGGGGTCGCTACCGCCTGTCTCTTGTACTCGGGTCGAGTGCGTGCACCATGACTGGTGGACTGATAGACTTTTGGGGGGAGGCCGGCCTTCTCCCTTGTATTTAACTTGTTTTTTGTTATTGTTGTTTGTTTTTTGTTTTTTTGTAGATCGCAGGCTCCTGCGCCGGGGGAGGGGAACCTTCCCTCGACGCCGGAGCTTGCTCCGTGATTGTTATCCCCTTTTTATTGTTATTTCTGTTAAAGATTTTATTTTAAAGTAGCCTAGAACTGGGCTGTTTGTTTGCGGCGACTTATGCCCAAGTGGGCAGTCGCCAGATAGCCCCTTGAAAAAAAAAATGCTTAAGGCACCAACCCGGAGGCTACCACCTGAATGTTTGTTTGTATGCCTTTTCTGCATTCATATTTCTTGGAGCACATGTGACACTAGAGCTGCACCAGTGTACAGAGATGGCTCCAACTCTGAAGAGTGAGTTGGCTTTCATGCCTTCTTCCCCGTTTTAAGCTCACAGTCTAGGTTTTTGAAAAAGGAGTTTCATTTTTTTTCTCGTTTTCAGGAAATTTTGGTTACTCTTTAGTTTCCAACCGCTTTCGATTATACATTGTTTTTCAGTTCCCAAGGGGAAAAAATATCCTTGTTCATACATGTTCTATTCTCTGCTAACAAGAAAATTTTCGCTAGCTCTTAAGACAAAGGCACTAAATCCAATTGGATGGCTTCTTGTGCTATTCTCACAGCTGCAGGTTTGACTGATTCTTCCTCGATATTATGCGGCTGCTTGTTTCTGGCAATCAACCAGGCTATTTCAAAGCTTGCTTTTGATGTTTAATGTTGATCATATGTTCGCATGTTGCTGTTCAATATCATCCGCCTATTGATACCTCTCCAAATTTTCAAAGTATTCACAAGATTTAGAATACACATGCAATTTGTCCAGATATTTCTTCAGCTGATTCTTTTTGAAGGACCACATTGTGGCTTCCTTTGTCCTCTATTTCTTTAAAACCAGAATTTGAACTCTGCCTTGAATGTTCATTTCCTGTGATATCATAAAAAAGGGCTATATCTTCAATTTTTTAATTCCATTGTTTATTTTGCTTTATTTTCATAATGTAATGAATTTTATTTATAATTGTTCTTCTCATTGGATGGTGGATAAATTCTTAATGTAGTTTCTGAATATTGGGTCTGTGGTAAAAACATAAGCAACCCACCTATTGAAGACATTACCATTGCAAGTGATGGTTCGTTGACTCACTCTCTCTCCATCATGATCCCTTTCCAGGTGATCTTTGCACATGCTACCTGTTCTGGTACCGGGATGAGCGCGGTCGCTACTACTTGTCCCTTGTACTCGTGACTGGTTCGTGCACAATGATTTGTGGACCTTGACCTTTTGGAAAGGGCTGGCCTCGACTTTATTTAACTGTTTTTATTTGGTTTTCTTTGTAAGTCGCACGTTCATTGCCCGGGGGAGGACCTTCCCCCGACGCTGGAGCGTGCTTGCTGCTTGTTGCCCCTTTTTTATCGTTATTGTTGTTGTTTGTTTTGTTTTGCATATTGTTATTTTAATGTAGCCTAGTACTAGGCTGTCGTGAGTACGGCGACTTATGCCTAAGTAGGCAGTCACCAGATGGGATCCTAAGATGAAAAGAAAAAAGATTCCATCATGATACTAATTGTTTCTGTCTGGTATTTTGTGGCTTCTCTATTCTCCCCTGACTTTGGGGTAGGGATTGGCTATCTCCTTTGCTAGAAGTTTCACTTAGCTCTTGTATCAAAATCCCAAATCTATAAATTCTGTTTACATAACTATTTTCTTTTGCAGGAAAAAAAATGGAAGAGTTGTTGTCTCTGAAGTGGAACAATCATCGTTCCACATTTTTACACATCCTTACCATTCTACGGGATAAGGTTAGTTGATGACTCCTTTGTTTTTAAGAATATATTTTAGCTAATTTGATGTCTGCTAATTTAGCCAAGTACAATCTCCTTTCCCTCTCTTCAAAGGCCCATAATATTACACCTAAAGGTATGTAGACATCACTAAATTAAGAGAGATTATGGCTTTACAACACTACACTCACTACCAGGCTCGAAATCTGCCTCCAATAATAAAGTGATAACTGTCTGCATTTTTTGAGTAAGAGCACCTTTATGAAGGGGCTAGGTGTGGAGTGGGTAACCATGTTGCGTTTTTGGGTGGCGTTTAATTCAATAAAGAACTATCACATTTTAGTGAGCACCCGCTCTTTATTTCGCCCCTTGTCGCCACTTCTTCCTTTACAACCAAAGGCAACGTCTAATCATGTTTGGAGGTCCCCTGTTCTCATTCTGCAACCTCTTCTTTTCTCTCAACCATCTGCCTCGTCTCTTTTTCATCTCAACCCCCCTTCCCCCTTATTCTTTTCTCTCAGCCACTTGCTTCGTCTCCTCTATTCTTTCCTCTCAACCATCTGCTTCTTTTCTCACAACTACCTGTCTCTCGCTCAACCTTCTGTCTCGTCTCCTTTTCCTTCCTCTCAACCACCCACCTTATCGCTGTCTGATAGAGCTGCACCGGTCATTTCCACTCCCGCCCTCCCTCCCTTTTTACGTAACTAATCTATTTAGTTGAATAGTAGGCACTAGTGTCATTCTGTGGCTTTGAGCTTTCCTCTTAAAAACACGTGCACATCCATGAAGAAACTTTGTGATACAGTTTGTGTTGGACTTCCGGAAGAACCCCTGCTTTAATAGAGTTTCTTCCTTTAGGGAAGTACCATAAGACCAGTGTCGCCTGCATCAACCTAAATAGTATTGTTTTGTGTCAATGGCCATAGAATAGGTCGCGTGTGCTCAATCCAATTTCATTGAGCTCATTCATTGGATTCTTATACAAAAAGGGGTTGTGCCCAACTTAGCAGGCTCTACTACAAGGGTGATGTTCTTGCCCTGCCCATCTCGTGGAAGAGCATTATGTTTCAAACACAGTTTTATGCAAAGTAATGAAATTTGGTGGTTCAGTAAATTTTGGATGTCATTCCGATTTTCCCTCTCCGTTAGATGTTCATTTAATTTGTTTTGTTGCGATTTAGGTTTCTCAGAAAGTGATTGCTCGGGTCGTATCTAGCTAGCTGATATTCTTGTGTAGCTGTTCCCTACTCTTCTATTCCTGCCATCAATACGGCGAATAGTTTCACTTTAATACACCTAGTTGTACCTGAAAGAAGTTCAATCACCATATCTATTTCTGCCGCCCTCTGCTTGGGTGACATCTCGCCCCGACTCTTCCCAATGGCTCGACGCATTCATGTCTTCGAATCGGATCGGCGACATTCGCCGTACCCGGCCGCCCTCTGATGGAGCGCTCTCATGCACCCTTCTGTGAGGGATTGTTTTCTACTTGATTGGCAGTCTGGGGAAACTTAGCGAGTGGTACTTGCATCATTACCGTCTGTCCCATGTGCTGGGTGCAGGCTCTTGCCCGCCATGGTCCCTGAGATGGACAAGCTTCTAGAACTGTGGCACCTGAGTTGTCCTCCCATTGTTGTTATTTTAAATTAGTCTGGTAACCTTTTTCGGGGTCTTTGCCCTCACCGGTGTCCGCCAGTAAAGGACTAACATTTATGACTATTTTAAGTAATTTTTCCTTTATGATTACGGACAGATAGAGGAGCTCGAACTTTTGAGCTACTAGTTCTGACCATTGTTCCTCAGTTTCATTTTCCCCACAAGGCAATATGTGGGCTAAGTCTGGCTATGTGCTCCTCCACGCACGGATTATTATTTTCCATCTCACCAGTTGAAAAAATGTTAAGAAGTTACTGTCGGAGATGCCTTCGTTAGGTTTCACTTAGTTTGAAGTGTACTTTTACCGAGGTTCGGTTTAAACTCATAAGCAGCCTCCCATGTATTAGCGCTTATTGCTTCTAGATGTCAATTCGAAGATGAGTATTTGACATGGGTAACATGTAGATGTGGTTCATGTCTAATGTTAAGCTTATTCTAGTATCCGATAGTAGTTGCACTTTTTTATCAGATCAATCTTGTCGCTATCTTTTGATTCTATGTGTGGTTATTATTGCGTTGTCGATCATTTTTTTTTATGATGCCCAGCATGATTACTACCCATCGCCGGGTGCAGGTGGCCATCGGAACCGACTAATCAGTTAACAATTCTCACTATCATACTGTAATAGATTTAGTTTTTTAAAGCAGTCTGCTGTCATTTGGGGCCATATTATCTCGGAGATTTTTGCACTACTGATAGCGAAGATTGCACCCGTTACTAATAATTTTCATAGTAATGGATCGTGATGGCAAAATGTTTGTCACTCTTTCGGGCCATGTTGTTTGTTTGTCTTCTGTATTTAACATCCATCATTCGCCACATTCTTCCCTTTTCCTTGCTCACTCCTGGTTCCGGAGTTTAGAATGATGTCACGCTATTGCTAATGTCCCACATGTCAAATTAATTGTATTTCTTTGAATCGCTTCCAGCTTTTTTTTACCTGATTTGTTGGTTGGTGGGGCTCTGAAAATAATGTATGAGAGAGGGGGTTTGGTTGAAAGATATGTAGCTTAGATGTGTAGGAAATCAATCTTGTTTCTCACTTAATTTACAGAGCAGATTTATTCCCAAGTTTTTTTTTATCTGTTATAGCAACTGTACACTGATGCGACGTTAGCGTGTGAGGGGCGGTTTTACAGTGTGCACCGATTGGTGCTGTCGACGTGTAGTGACTATTTCAGTGCCATGTTCGACCGGACTACGTGCAAAAACCCCATCATCGTGCTTAAGGATATCAAGTGCGAGGACCTGGAGGCGCTCCTCGACTACATGTACCTGGGGGAGGTGAACGTGCGTCAGGCGGACCTCGCCTCCCTGATAAAGGCGGCCGAGTGCCTGCGCGTGAAAGAGTTGGCGGTGCCCGATGACGAGCCCCCGACCTGGCGGGGCGGACGTGATGCAGCCGCGACTCGCGGGGCTAATGGGTCCGGCGGCGGATCCCCCGCGGCCAAGCGGAAGCGGAGGGACGATGCGGCGACGCAAGACGGGCGCGAGGACGTGAGACCGGCCCCGGCGGTCCGCAGCAACAGGAGTCCCTCGCAGTCTTTCTCTCGCCTGAGCCCCCCCGTGGGTGGGTCGGATGGGGGGGATACGAAAGTCGGTTCCCCGAGCGGCGGGTTGACACAGCGTCCCACCTCCTCGGACCACCTGTCGCGCGGGAACGGCGGTCCCGCCGATTCCGGCCTCGAAGATCATCAGACTCCTTTAGTGAAGGTGGAGCAGGAGGACCCTTCTGGGGACGACATGGGCGGAGGCGAAGTCGACACCTTTGATGTCCAGAACGACACCTACAAAGAGGAGGAGGAAGATAACGACACTGCGGGAGACCCCGGTGGGGGGGAGTTGAGTAACGACCTCCCCGAGTTTCTTCAGCAAGCAACGGGCTCCCACCTCGGAGGGACCTCCTTTGGGCACGGGTCTTTTCCGTCCTCTCGCCTGAGCCCCCCCGTGGGTGGGTCGGATGGGGGTGATACGAAAGTCGGTTCCCCGAGCGGCGGGTTGACACAGCGTCCCACCTCCTCGGACCACCTGTTGCGCGGGAACTGCGGTCCCGCTGATTCCGGCCTCGAAGATCATCAGACTCCTTTAGTGAAGGTGGAGCAGGTGGACCCTTCTGGGGACGACATGGGCGGAGGCGAAGTCGACACCTTTGATGTCCAGAACGACACCTACAAAGAGGAGGAGGAAGATAACGACACTGCGGGAGACCCCGGTGGGGGGGAGTTGAGTAACGATCTCCCCGAGTTTCTTCAGCAAGCGACGGGCTCCCACCTCGGGTCTTTTCCGGGAACCTCGTCCTTTCAGTCGGTGAGTTCCATTCCCTTCGTTCATTGTTAGGTCTTCCCTCGTGAGTATATGGTCCTTTGATGAGTCCGATCCCATTTCCCAACCATTCACTACTCAGGAAAACTTGGTTCATTCAATTATGTACACGTTTGTCATGAGGTTTTTATTTGGTAATCCCTCCCCCTGCTTGATCGGCATTCATTTACTATAGTGATCCCTTTAGTGGGTTGGCTCTTGTACAACAAGTAACTGATGATCTTGCCTATCGATTACCGAAAGCTTCGCACTCATCGTTGTTTCCCCTGTGTTTGCGTTTCAGGGTGACCTCGGCTGGCAGGGCGAAGGCTCTAATTTAAATTTTCCTGGTCATCTAAATTATAGTTCTTCAGAAACGTCTAGTCAGAATGCACCTCCGGGGGTAAGTGTTGTTTTATCTACCTTTTCACTGTCCCGTATTTTACTCATCATTATGTCTGTTATATTGGTGGTGTGTTGGCAACGGTAACATAAAATAAAGACCGAGAGGAGTGGCTTTCTCGTAAGAAGGGTTTGTGTACTGGATGCGAGAGTTAATGATAGGTGCGAAAAGATGTGTCCATTTATGTGGTCTTAGTGACTGATTTTCGTTAACATTTTCACTTTCTTACAGTGCTTGCAAATTTATGCGATAGATACCTTCGTTAATGTTTGTTTCTTAGTTTTGATAATAACTGTACTTCCCTATCCCTTTGCCTTGATTCTTCCTATCATTTTGCCTTGATTAACCTCGCTGAGCAGGATGTATTCGCGTGAATCCTCCTTCCCCAAATCAACTTTTCATCGATTCGGAAACTCGCGATGGATTTCTGTACCAACTCGGTTCTCTCTCAAATCCCTCGATGGCCTTTTTTTTCATAGCACCGATATTCGAGAGGTTCCTGGGTGTAAATCGCGCACTTGGGTATGGGGCCTCAGTGGTGATTTCTTTGACCCGCGGTAGATGGTGGCTTGTGCTTGTTTCATTGCGAATGCCACATTAGTTAATCTTGTTTCATTAAAAGAAGTGAGAGACGCCCAGGTCAAACGTTAGGAGAGATGAACATGGGTACGTTTTGAGTGTAGCCCATTTATGCTCGTTCCCAGATGATAGATCGCTCGGTTGTCAGACTGGAGCTTCCTCTGGTAGGGTGTTTGAATGGCACTCTACTTTGGGATCCTTTAAGAGCCCTTTGTTATACACTGCAATAGAGTTTATCGTTCTTCTATGATCGTGTTTCTCCAGCGCCTCTCATTTTCCCGTTTAAGAACGTAGAATGGAGGTTTGTGCGCTCTCCCGGTCTAAATGCCTGTAAGAGGCTCTGCGGTTGTCTTTTTTACGCATTTTTCCTTTGTATTTACCATTTTCTTTTACATTCCTCTTTACCCGAGCAACGCAATTAAAATAAGCCTATTTATTTACCTTTTATCCGCCCTTTTTCTTTACTAGCCAAAATACCAGCGTTAGTATAGCAATTTCCTTTTGCGATTTTGAAATGAAATCCTCTTCCAATCCACCACCTCTTGGACTCTTGTTGTGTTGACGTATTTTTGGATGTGAACGTAGCCGTGATTTGGATGATTGTTGTGAATACCCTAAGCCTGACGACGTCTAAGCCATTATTCTCGTGTCTCGCGAGGTGATGGAGATGTTACCGTTGCTGGTATGGTGACCGCCAGTAGAAGTTTACTCATTCGAGGTTAGTCTTCAGAATTTCAACCTGGAATGTTGGGGAAAGCGTATTTACCCTAGCCCATGCTGGTCACCGGAAAACGGGGCGCATCATGTTCTCTTTTTATCCCCTCTTTCTGGGTCTGAGGGAGGAATGTCTTTACTGCCTGAGGTGGTCACTTACTCTTACACCCCTCTGTTCTATGCTTGTTTAGACTAGGAAGGAAGGCCTCATTTGTTGCATACGAAGTGGAAGTACTTTTTGTGCTTCTACGGGGTTGTTTCCAGATGTTTTCTCTTCACTTCCGTGGCCAACGAGTCTCATTAATGGGCCTGGTTCACTTCGCCTCCTCTCACGAAGGCTAGTAGTTGATATGTGGTCTTTTAAACTTTTTCCTCTTTTGATGCGCCCCTCACGTTAAGAACTAACTAGTATGTCCCCCCCCTTCCCCTCCCCACGAGGACCTTGTGATGGAACGGGTGCAATCATCTTGAATAGTGTGCCTAGTACCCTCATGTAACTTTATTCGGACAATGTTGTTTCCACTCATTTGCTCTTTCCTAAAAAAACATTCACCTCAAATGGATCGTGACACTCTTCAGATTTCGCTTTTTATGAAAAACTACCTGGAAGTTTCACCTCTGAACTTTCGTTTCTATTTTAATATACATATTCATTCCCCCTGCATTGATCACGTCTAAGATTTTTCCAACTGGAGATGTTCTACGTAGGGTTTTTTTTTGGGGGGGGGGGTAAACTAAAATCTAGTCTTTTCACATCAATGTAAGTGATTTTCCCAATGGTAGCCTCATGAGTTTTGACTGCTAACGTTAGTCATTACTTGTACTTGCTCATGTTCACCCTCAGTTTGTCCTCCTCGTGCCCTTGTCATTACCTTTCAGTATTCACCCTTTTATATATAGTTCGTCTCTTCGGCGGTATCTCGCTAGCCTTCAGCATAAGACTCTCATCTCCCACGTCCAGGCGCCGGGTTCTTCTATCCCAGCGAGTGCGGGAGCTAATCGCGTTGTTGGAGGTGCGCCGATTCCGATGCGTGAGCGTAGACAGCCCCGTTTTCTCGTCCCTCGCACATACAACAGTATTTCGTGCCGTAAGTTGCTGAAGGGGTTTCCTTATCCTCACTTCCCTGTCGCAGTGCGGCTATCCCTCCCAAATCCAGGACTGATTGTCATTCCGATCTTTTGAATTTCATTATTTCGCGGGACCTCAATTAACGAACTCGACTTTGTTCTTTTTCTCGTGCGCATTTTTCTGTGTACACCAGTGTCATTTTTTCGTCAGCATTATTTTGGTGCTCTGCCACTTTTTTTCATAGTTCTAATGCGGGCAATTATTGTTTGAAAACTGCAAATGTCGTTAGTTAAATAATTCCTATCCCTTCCAGTCCGTATATGGCAAGTTTGCTATTTTTTTGTTCTCCCCGCAAGGGGCGCGGCGATTTGCCATTCTGGCGGCCGTGCTGACGGGACTCAGCACCCCGTCCGACCCCAGCTTAGCCTCTTCCCCTTCCTTGAAAACACTTGTTTCCTCGCTTTTCATACAACCTCTCCCACAACTTTCTCTGGTCAGCCTCTAATTTCACAGGGTAGATGCTGACCTTCTTCTCATCCAACCATCGGGGCTGAGGGGCCAAATTCCCTAACCCCTAAGCTCCGGTTCGGGATGTTTTTTTTTTAACAACCTGCTTCATAAACCACCCATACCCTCTTCACATCCCCTATCCTTCTCACTTCACCATCTATCCTTGATTTTACGCCGTGCCCAAGGTGGAGCCGCCATGCTGAAGGGCTGCCAGGTCACTAGGCGGGAGGGGTGGCCTTAAATGGCGGCACCTGGCTCTGCCAGGCCCGTAAGCACCCCTTGCAGAGCGGGCTACTGCGAGGGGTGATGTGCTATTGCATCACGTAATAAAAAGAGAGTCACCATGCCCAATGATAAGTATAAACCAAAAATCCCCTTAATTCCACCTGTACCAACGACGGAGCAGCCCTCGGGCAGCTCCACCGAAAAAATGGAGGCCTCCTCCCCAATGTGCTTGCGCAGGGAACCCTCCATATTTCTCTAACCGGAAAGGAGGCTTACTCCTCTCCTACGACTACGGGTGTAGGGGACTCCCCCTCACCCCCTTCTCTGGAGGTGCTTTCGGGCACCTCCCTGTTTATTTCCAATGTGACTGCCAAGAAAGCCAGCAGGCAGCCCATTGCCGACCGCTCCCCATTGAAGCGGTTCGGTAGGGTAAACCCCCTTAGGGGGAAGAGGGAAGCCAGGCCCCTTCGGTCGCTTCCCTCAAAAGACGCTGGCAAGAATATTAAACCTTGCCAGGGGTCAAGGCCTGTGCGTCCTCACACATGACTGGTGACTCTGCCAACGGGACATTCGATGTCCTGGGAGGGGATGGCCAACTGGAGGACCCTCCTGTAATAGACATGGTCCTTGAGGCAACCCAGCCTCAGACGGTATGGCCTTCCATGGGGGGGAATCCGGGCTTGGCGCCAAGCACCGAACCCGAATCCGCCCCTATGCAAGGTCCTCCCCAAACGGCTGGGGCCTCCGAGGCAGTACAAGGAGGGGAGGGATCTCCTCCACCCGATGCCCCTGCGACCACCAGGACCTTCTCCATTTCGGAGAAGGACCTGGCTGAGGCCGGTCCATTTGGCCTGGGGGCTCCTGCTGGCGGAGGTGAGAAGCGGGTTCATTCCCCGCCCTCCTCTCCTAAAAAGAAAAAGACGGGGGGGGGGGTCCCCTCTCCATCCGCGGGGGCTGCGTGGACGGATGGGTCTGCTGCCACTTTGGCAATCGACCAAGCTAAGATTGGCACATCCAGCCCTTCTATCCCCCTGTGTGTGTGCGGAGACCCTGACTATGACTAAGACCAAAATTGCACACGGCGGAGCCTCGATGACATCGGGGCCCCTCATTCAGAGGTTACCTGGCGTTTTCGAGCCCGCTGGCTTCAAACGCTTCCTCGTCATTCGCTCCACTGATGGCAGCATGTTGGCCAAGGGCAACATGATCCATCAGAGGAGAGGATTAGCTAGTGCAATTGGTAGAGAGCCGAATGTGAGCCGTTTCTCGGACGGGAGCCTTCTGGCGAATCCCGCCAAGGCGGCCAAGATAAGTGCTCTTCGGACACTTCATGGCCCTCCGGTGAGCGTGACGCCGCACTCTACCATGAACTTTGTGAAAGGAGTAGTTTATGCGAGGGAACTCGTTGACTACTCCATAGAGGACATCACCTTAGAGCTGGCCGACCATGGGGCGGTCAAGGTCGAACGTGTGATGAGAAAACATGGAGGGGCCTCGAGACCCACCTCTACACTCTTCGTGACGTTCGACTGTGACAAGCTCCCTGAGTCGGAGCGTGCCGGTTGGTACCGCTAACGCGTAAAGGCATTCGTGCCACTGCCGCGGCGATGCTATTACTGTCACCGCTTCGGCCATACGAATCGTTCTTGTTGACGTGCAAAGTCGGGGTCACCCGAAGTCTGTTTAAATTGCACCAAGGCCGCACACGATAAGTCTCATTCGTGTGTGGCCAATTGCGGAGAGCCGCACCCCGCTTCTTCGAAGCAGTGTGGTGCATATCTCTTTGAGAAAGAAATCCTGGCCGTTAAGTCCCAGGATCGACTCTCATTCTGCGAGGCTAAGGACTTGGTCCTGGCGCACCCGGCTCTGCCTGGGACGTCATATGCCGCAATAGTTAGAAAGGCACCCTCTGCTCCTGGCCCATCCAGGCGAACGAGCACGGTTGTTTCCGCGCCCATTTAGAGCCCTTCTGCGGGTTCTACTCAACCCGGGCGCTCCCCTGGTAAAGCTGGTGGCAAAAAGGGTTCATACCCAGCCCCGGCTAAAACCAGGGCTCCCCCCTCCTTTCCCCAGCGTGACCATTTCCCGTAAGGCGAAACGGCCACGCGCCTCCACCGAGTCATTAGACTTACAGGGGGAAACACCCCTGAAGTTGGTCGTCAGGCCATCTTCCGGGATTCCTAAAGCTGTCCCTCGAAAGGAGGACATCAACAAAGGAGCTTCGGCTCGTTCGCCCACGCCATGTGGTGGACCGAGTGGCTCGTAGACGGTGGTTCCTCGAAAAGAGGGCCCCCCGCTTCCGAAGCCGCAACGCCCGACTAAGGTTTCGAGGCGGAGGGAGGGAAAGACTCGCATGGCGAGCCCAACCTCCCCTAATAAGTCCTCGAAGGCGACAGCGCCCGGGGTTCTGCCTCCGGGAAGCGTACGGCCCTTCGTGTGAGCGTCTTCTGTTCGAGGAGGGCCCCCGCATCTCCTCCGAGCTAGGCCTGGAGCGCATATTCCTTCAATGGAATTGCCGTGGACTCCGGGCCAACTGGGAGGAGCTGCGGAGGCTCGTCTCGTCCCGTTCCCCGTTAGCTATTTTTCTGCAGTAGACCATTCTAGGCGCGTGCCCCCTGCCCGCTCTCCCGAGGTATAAGGTTCTTGCGACCCCACCACCGCGGGATGGCCGCGCTGGGGGATGCGCGGTTTACACCCGGAATGATGTCTCCGTTCTTTCTCACTTTAGATAGCTCCTTTCAGGCACTGGCTGTGAAACTTCACCTGGATCGGAGGTATACTATCATTTCTGCGTACATTCCACCGTCAGCTGTCTTCGACGCGGGGGACTTTCGCCGCGTCGTGGCACGGTTGCCGAGGCCCTATCTCTTGCTTGGAGATCTGAACGGCAGGCATCCTCTCTGGGAAGATTACTCAATAAATTCCAGGGGACACTCCTTGCCGATCTGATCCGAAAGCTTGAGATCAGTGTCTTAAACATGGATGAGTTTACTCATCACTGTCCGAGAACCGCTTCATTTTCTTGCCTTGACCTATCTTTGTGCTCTTCGGATGCACAGCCTGATTTTGATTGGGGGGGGGGGAGGTCGATGACCTCTATGGTAGTGATCACTTTCCCATTCTAATATCATTTTCAGGGCAACTGCCGCCGGAGAGCCCACCTCGGTGGTGCTTGGCGCGTGCGCGGTGGCCTGCATTTCAGGAAATGACTGAATTCTCTATCTCAGTCGAGAGTTTAGGTCGGTAGATGAGGCCGTTGAGTTCTTCACCGGCAACCTCATCGCCGCTTGCCTAACTACTATTCCCATTACGTCTGGCAGTTTTGCACGCCGAACACTCCCTTGGAGGTCGGCCGATTATGAGACGGCCCTCAAACAGAAGCATTATGTCTACATGCGCTATAAGCGCCGCCCGAACGATTTCGCTGAATTTCTTCGGGCTAGGGCTATGTTCCGGTATATTTCGAAGCACGCCCGCGGCTCTTCTTGGCGGGCATACGTGTCTTCACTTAACGGGAAGACCCATCTAGCAGAGGTGTGGAAGCAAGTCACAAGGATTCGGGGCAAGTTCTCGCAGGACCACGCTGCCGTTCTTCCGGAGAATGGGAAGCGCAATCTCGGACCCCGCGTCCGTGGCGGAATCGTTCGCGACCGCTTTTTCCGCATTCTCTAGCCGAGATGCTGCTCCGCCAGCATTCAATGCACGTCGTGGTGTCGCGGAAGGCCGCCGGCTGAACTTTACTCCAGAGGCGGAGAACCCTTCAACGACAGGTTTACTGTGAGTGAGTTGGGCTCCGCTCTTGCTTCGTGCGCGGACACCGCCCATGGTCTGGACGATGTCCCGTACGCCATGCTTCGACACTTGGGTGAGTGAGGCATGGCTTTTGTGTTAGATTTATTCAACAGGATCTGGGTGGAGGGTCTCCTCCCAGATTCCTGGCGAATCGCTACTGTGCTCGCCTTTCGCAAACCGGGGAGAGATCACTCTACTCCGACCGGTTTCCGCCCAATCTCTCTAACCTCTTGCGTGTGCAAATTGATGGAGAAATTGGTAAATGTTAGATTAGCCTCTATCCTGGACAGCGGAGGTTATCTGTCTTCTGCACAGTGCGGCTTCCGCAAGTTCCACTCCACGTCGGATGCTCTGCTCCGACTGGAAAAGGCCGTCTGTGAGGCCTTCCTTCGTAGACAGCACTACGCCACGGTGTTTTTCGATCTGGAGAAGGCCTATGATACCGCATGGCGATACGGTATCATGGAGACTCTCCACACAATGGGGGCGAGGGCCGCCTCCCAATGTTTATATCTGAATTTTTTCGAGAAAGTTGATTCCGCGTACCGGTGGGGGGGACCCCTCTCCGGCCCAAAGGAGCAGGAAGAGGTTGTCCCGCAGGGAAGTGTCCTCTGTCACACTCTTTGCCCTGAGCATCAACGGCATCACCTCGGTGCTCCCGGAAGATGTTCTCTCTACGTTCTACGTGGACGACCTTTCAATCTCTCTTGGCCCGGCCCAGATGCCAACTCTGGAGCGTCGATTCCAACAGGCATTAAACCGCGTCTCTCGCTATGCGGAAGCTCACAGGTTTCAGTTTCTTTGGCCAAGACTAAGCTGGTGCACTTCTCCCGCCATCCACGGCTTCACCCCGACCCAGATTTGTTTCTTAATGGGGTGCGCCTGAATGTGGTTGATTCACACCGTTTCCTTGGTCTTGTATTCAACCGACGCCTCACCTGGGACGTTTATATTCGCAGCCTTAGGGTACCTTGTACCCGCGCCATGGATATTCTCCGTTCCGTGACGTTCAGCGCTTGGGGCGCTGATAGGGCTACTGCCCTACTTTTTTATCCATCCTTTGTTCGTTCGAAGCTCGACTACGGATGCGAGTTTTATGCATCCGCGCCGAGCGTTTAGTGCCGAAGGTGGCCTCGATCCACCACACCGCCCATCGCCTTGCGACCGGTGCATCCCGCACTTCCCCCATTGAGAGCCTGTTGGCCGATGCTGGGGAGATGGCACTCGCTCTGCGCCGCGTGCAGTGCATCACTAGCCTGTACGCGCGAGCCCGGCGCCTCCCTCAGTCGCCAACAGATTTCACTGCATCTGCAGCTGATCTCGACGGTGCCTATGCCGCCGAGAGACGCCAGTCATACCCTAAGCCCTTTGGGTTTAGGGCCAGGAAACTCCTTCGGGAGCTACGTATAGCTCTCGGGCCGGTAGCGCCCCTGGTTCTGCCCAGGACACCACCCTGGAGGGTACCACGTTTGGCTATTTGTCGCCACGCCTCTGCTCCCAAAGCTTGTACAACGCCGGCAGTATTGCGTTCGACCTTTTTGGAGCACACATCGTGTCACGCTGGAACCGTGCCAGTGTATACGGATGGGTCCAAGTACGAAGAGGGGGTCGGCTTCCACGCCGTATCCCCTCTGTTTGAAGTCAGCGGGGCTCTGCCAGGCGCTGCGTCTGTCTTCACGGCCGAATTGGTGGCAATACACTACTCGGTACGCGAGATCACACGACGCGCCAAGTTCGGAGACCGGATTGTGATATATAGTGACTCACAATGCGCCCTGAGTTCTCTCGGGGCATTGGAATCTCCGCATTTCCTGGTTCGCGATATCCGTGACGCCACGGTTTTGGCGAGCCTGGCGGATGTCCAGATTATCTTCTGCTGGGTTCCTGGACATGTAGGAATTGCGGGGTATGACGGCGCCAAAGAGTCCGCGAGGACTCTGCGACCGGACCAGCGTTTCGCTCTTCCTCACACCGACTACATGGCAGGAATACGGGCAGCTCTTCGGACTGCTTGGCAAATAAGATGGGAGACTGGCGAAGGGAACTTAAAGTTGCGTGCCTTTGCGCCGCGACTGTTCCCATGGACCTATCCCCCAATGCCGCGACGGCTTCAGGTCGCTTTCTCTCGTTTCCGAATCGGACACACTCGTGTGACGCATCGCTATTTGATGGAGCGCTCGCCTGCGCCCTATTGTGACGACTGCGTCGTCCCCAGTCTGGGTGATCTTCGCGCACGATACCTGTCCTGGTACCGGGATGGGCGGGGTCGCTACCGCCTGTCCCTTGTACTCGGGACGAGTGCGTGCACCATGACTGGTGAACTGATAGACTTTTGGGGGGAGGCCTGCCTTCTCCCTTTTATTTAACTAGGTTTTGTCCTTTTTTTTATTGTTTTCTTTCTAGGTCGCACGCTCCTACGCCTGGTGGAGGGGTCCCTCCCCCCCCACGCCGGAGCTTGCTTCCTAATTGTCATCTCTTTTTATCGTTGTTTTGTTTTCTAATTTTTATTTTAAAGTAGTCTAGAACTAGGTTGTTTGATTGTGGCGACTTTTGCCTAAGTGGGCAGTCGCCAGATAGCCCGTTAAAAAAAAAAAAATCGCCGGTCCTCTCTGTCCCTACAAGTCCAACCAGAGTAACAATTTGAAGCGTCATATGGTGGCCCTTCACCCGCCTCAGTTTAAAGACTTGTACTGATGTAGAAAAGATGGTATATAGAACGGTTCTTATTAATTCTGTTTGCACCCTTGTCTGTGAATCCCAGACCAAATCTGAACCTGGCTCGGGAATCAGACGCTTTGACACAAATAACTCCCAAAGAAATTCCGCGAGATCCTAATGTTTAGTCAATTTGGTAGTCATCACTGAGTTTACCCGATGTATATGGTTGTATGTTTATAAATCACCCAGATGCAACGTATTATAAACATTAATATATGTTAGCATAGTTTGTTTTTATAATTCTATTGAAAACTATGCGTGATTGTGAAATCATATAGTAATAGAATGAGTAATAAAGCAGTGCTTTTGAGTATCCTGTCTACTTGCTTTTCTTACCATCCATACTACTGTTCCCTGAATAACCTGATCATTTGCCTCCTCCTTCCACCACAGGGTGACTCCTGTTTCGTCTCTGGCGTCTCTCCTGGTGAAATTGAGCCCCGATTCATGGCGATGTCGCACGGTTTCTGCGCCCAGGACGATCGCACCTGCGGCGTCTGTGACAAGCGGTTTGCCTGGCCCTCCAAACTGATCGAGCATTTGCGGATCCACACGGGCGAGCGGCCCTTTCATTGCCCTTACTGCCCTTATAGGGCAACACAAAGGATCACCCTTAAGAGGCACGTTAAGGGGGTACACTGTCCACAGCCCCGCCGTCACTTCCCAGTGAAGGGAACCGATCTTTTATCTGTTCCTTCGGCGTTTGTTCCTCTCTCCCAAGCGGTGTCTAGTTTGTATTTCTGAGTGCCCTTGCGTGCAAACCTATTCCTGGAGGTTTATAACCCTTTTGTTACTGTGGGTTTTTTTTGTCATAATGAATATGTTTAACTATTTCTATTCTATTTACTCACCTCATCCTTCACTGCCCCCCTTATTTATACACTAACCTGCTATAGTTGGTTATACCTGTTTCGTTTTCCTTTTAGTCAAATATTTAACCTCTCTTGGTGGATCACTCGGTTTCATTTTCTCGTGGAACGCTCTCGAAGCGTCTTACTATCAAATGGATTGGTAGTTTTGCAACCTTGGCAACTGATAAAAGATGCGTTATCAAATAATTCTTTTTGTACGTGAAAAAATGTCTTGTTCCCACTCTATATACAATTTCACATTTTTTGAAGGGTTGACTGTTTGAATGTAATTTATTTTTACTAATGTTTGAGACATCTACCTTATAATTAAATTATAATATAGCAGCTATATGGATAAATTTAACCTTTTGTTCTAGTTTGTCTATGGAGAATAAAGACATTGATTGTTTTTGTCTGTTTTTTATTACTTTTATATGGGTTTGTTGGATGAGGTAATCTTGATTGAACTTGGTTTGCGGGTTCAGTTTCAGTTTTAACCTCAAAAGGTACCACCACACTGGGTAGGAATATATAGAGTTGCAAACTTCATTTACGTTTCAATGCTTTTATTTTTTTACTAAAACCAATGCATAGTTGGAATTAGGGTGAATTTCTTTATTAAAGCTCATACCATACACACTTGGTCAAAAGTATAAATCATCCTATGGAATCATTCATATAATGTAATTAGACATTTGTGGTAAATGAATGCAGTATATATTCATGTATATTAATTTTGATATTTTAATACTTTGTAGGACCCCCGTTTTGCTTTAATTACCACCATAATTCTTCGTGACATGAATTTCGCAAAATTTTATAAATTCCTGACGCTATTTTTCCCCACTCAGCTTGTAATTTTTCCTACAGTTCTGATTTATTTGTACTTGTGGTACTTCTTTTTGCTTTTTCAAGCACTTTTCACAAGTGTTCTATTGTTAAAAGTGGTCTGTGGTGACCATTCTTTATGGGTGATTCCCTTTTCTCAATTCTTGGTGTGGGTGGATGTATAGCATGGGTCATTGTCCTGCTGAAATATAACTTCATTTCTTGGTGTTGTGGGATTCAATTTCTGGATAGATGTCTCTTAGAACGTGTTACATGAAGAATGCATCCCATACCATGATATAACTATCTCCATGATTTACAGTTGGTACCACACAAGCAGGGCGAAATTCCTTTCCAATTTTTCGTCTCACAAAGGTAGCCCCAGAAGTGCTGCCCCGTAAGGGGCGCGGCGATTTTCCATCCTGGCCGCCGTGCTGACGGGACTCAGCACCCCATCCGACCCCAGCTTAGCCTCTTTTCCTTCCTTCAAAACACTTGTTTCCTTGCTTTTCATACAACCTCTCCCACAACTTTCTCTGGTCAGCGTCTAATTTCACAGGGTAGATGCTGACCTTCTTCTCAAGCCAACCGTCCCAGATCGGGGCTGAGGGGGGAGGGGACAACGTTCCCTAACCTCTAACATCCGGTTCGGGATGGGTTTTTTTTAACAACCTGCTTCATCCCCACCCATACCTTCCTCACATCCCTTTTCCTCTCCTCTTCATAATCTATCTTTTTACGCCGCGTCTAAGGTGGAGCCGCAATGCCGATGGACTGCCAGGCCACCAGGCGGGAGGGGTGGTCCGAAATGGCGGCGCCTGGCTCTGCCAGGCCTGTAAGTACCTCTTGCAGTGCGGACAACTGCAAGAGGTGATGTGTTATTGCGTCCCGTATAAAAAAGAGGGTCACCATGCCCGATGATGAAAATAAAAAAAAACCCATCCCCCAACTTCCCCTGAAAAAGCGACGGAGCCGCCCTCGGGCAGCTCCACCAAAAAAAATGGAGGTCCTTCCCCCCCCCCCTGTGCTTGCGCAGGGGACCATCCATACCTCTTTAACCGGAGAGGATGCTTACTTCTCTCCTACGCCCACGGGTGTAGGGGACTCCCCCTCACCCCCTTTTCTGGAGGTGCTTTCGGGCACCTCGCTTTTTCCAGCGGCAGTCCCCTCTTTTCTTTCCACGGGGACTGCCAAGAAAGCCAGCCGCTCCCCATCGAAGCGGCTCGGTAGGGAAAACCCCCTTAGGGGGGAGAGGAAAGCCAGGCCCCTTCGGTCGCTTCCCTCAAAAGACCTGCTGGCAAGGATATTGAACCTTGCCGGGGTTAAGGCCTATGCCTCCCCACAAAAGACTCGACGCTGCCAAGGGGACCTGCGATGTCCTGGGACGGAAAGGCCAACTGGATGCCCCTCCTGTGATAAACATGGTCCTTGAGGAGACCCAGTCTCAGACGGTAGGGCCTTCCATGGGGGAGAATCCGGGCTCGGCGCCAAGCACCGAGCCCGAATCGGCCCCTATGCAAGGTCTCCCTCAAACAGCTGAGGGCTCCGAGGCAGTACAAGGAGGGGAGGGATCTCCTCCGACAGGTGCCCCCGCGACTACCGGGAACTTCTCGATTTCGGAGAGGGACCTGGCTGAGGCTGGCCCATCTGGCATGGGGGCTTCTGCCGGCGGAGGTGAGAAGCGGGTTCATTCCCCGCCCTCCTCTCCAAAAAAGAAGACTAAAAAGACAAAGAAGACTCGGGGCTCCTCTCCATCCGCTGGGGCCGCGGGGACGGATGAGTCTACTGCCACTTTGGTAGGCGACCAAGCCAAGATCGGCACATCCGGCCCCTCTCCCCCTTCGTGTGCGGAGCCCCTGACTAAGACTAACACCAAGAGTGCACAGGGCGGAGCTTCGATGACATCGGGGCCCCTGAATCAGAGGTTACCTGGCGTTTTCGAGCCCGCTGGCTTCAAACGCTTCCTCGTTATTCGCTCCACTGATGGCACCATGTTGTCCAAGGGCAACATGATCCATCAGAGGAGAGGATTAGCTAGTGCAATTGGTAGAGAGCCGAAGGTGACCCGTTTCTCGGACGGGAGCCTTCTGGCGAATCCCGCCGAGGCGGCCAAGATAAGTGCTCTTCGGACACTTCATGGCATCCCGGTGAGTGTGACGCCGCACTCTACCATGAACTTTGTGAAAGGAGTAGTTTATGCGAGGGAACTCGTTGACTACTCCATTGGGGACATCACCCTAGAGCTGGCCGACCATGGGGCGGTCAAGGTCGAACGTGAGTTGAGAAAACAGGGAGGGGCCTCGAGACTCACACCTACACTCTTCGTCACGTTCGACTGTGACAAGCTCCCTGAGTCGGTGCGTGCAGGTTGGTACCGCTACCGCGTGAAGGTAATTCGTGCCACTGCCGCGGCGATGCTATTACTATCACCGCTTCGGCCATACGAATCGCTCATATAGACGTGTAAAGTCGGGGTCCCCCGAAGTCTGTGTAAATTGCTCCATGGTTGCACACGATAAGTCCAAATCGTGTGTGGCCAAGTGTGTCAATTGCGGAGAGCCGCACCCTGCTTCTTCGAAGCAATGTGGTGCATATATATATATTATATATTATATATATATATATATATATATATATATATATATATATATATATATATATATATATATATATATATATATATATATATATATATATATTATATATATATATTATATATATATATATGTATATATATATTATATATATATTAAATTTTTATAAATTTTCTGAACTTCACCATTTTTTTTTTTTATATTATAAAAGAATTACTAGAAATAACTTTGCTAAAAATCATAAGTCATAACCAAACTAAGATGAAATTATTCAAATCCTCAAAAAAATCCCCTTCTTAAATTATAGTTAGTGAAGTGATGATGAGGATCAAAAGTGTTTTATCTTAATTTAGAACGTATAGCATAAAAAAAGAAATATTCCCCTCATTTAAAAATAATTATATTTCGAAAACACATTATTTACTTTTGTTTTTTATTCTTATTAAAAATTATATAGGAAGCATAACTTTTCAAAAACATAAAAACGTTAATTTTATCCTTATCTAAAAAGCAAAATTTTAAAAACAAGACAAAGATTTTTAAATTATGAATATGGCAGCGATGCTTAGTTTTGCTTATTATGGTTATTTAAGAAGTAACATTTCAAGAAACATAAGCCATTAATAGTGTCAGGAGAGAGACTTGGATCGAATCTTTGTTATGAAAAATCCTGGTGAAGAAAATGCTCGAAAATACGTGGCAGTATTAATATTTATTAGAGCTAGCCTACTTAGAATCAACTAGTAAATTAATGTAACAACATAATGTTGTGAAGTTTACGAACTTCTGCAGCATTTTAGAAGATAATTATTATTAACACATAGTACAAAATATATTACCAGCGATTTACTACGTCAAAACATACATAACATTCGTATTCTCAAAGAACAACACATAGCTCACATAGCACAACTAAACACGATCCTAATTTCTCTCTTAAACTAAAACGTTTTCTATCATAATTCACAGTTAACTTCTTTCGTAAATACCAAAGAAAATTGTTTAGTGAGCGTAAACTTAAATCATCATAAAGTTACATTAAATTACTGATACAAAATTATCGGTAAATACGCGGTAATTAAATTTAATTTATCGATAAATTACCGGTAATTTTTTTTATTAGTTGCGACCCCTGCTAGCAGATCAGCCACCAAACCTAACATTATCATGACAAGCAGAGGCTTTCCCTTCAACTACCATAGCGAGCCGGGCCCAACAACTCCCAGCAACCACATTGCGATATTAACCACACTTTCACTCAGGCCGATCCAGCTGCCAGTCACACCACGTAAGAACTACGTCGCCACCGAATGGTCCCAGTCAGTGGCGGCGTAGTTCTTACGCCGCTACGCGAGGCTACATTGGAGGAGAGTAACGACTTCTATCATCTAGGCTGACCGCGAGTGTGTTTCCCCAAAAGAGTACAAAACGCTACCTCAGCCAGATGGACAGAGAATCGCACATTTGCATAGATAAGTGTACGAGTAGAGCAGACGGGAAGGTCCAAGCCGGAAAAGAAGTGCGCAATTACGCCGGCTAAGCTCAGAACTAAAGGAAGCAATGAACATCCAACAGGATGAGATCTGGGACAGCCTTATAGCCGGAGTAGATAGTGAGCTGAGCCCGGCCAAATTTTGGCACCAAATCATGAAACTGAAAGGTTTACAAAGAAAGGAAAAGGCTCGGATCAAAGAGGACGGGAAATATATAGAGGATCCGGCGGCTTGGAGGAAAGATTCAGAGCATTCTGGGAGAAACTCTTCTCTATCACCGAAGACAACGAAGAGTTTGACCAGGAATTCGAGGGCCGTCTGATTAATGATCTGAATCAGATAATACACCGCACCGCACGCATCCACACCACCACGCGGACATGGGAAGAGAGATGGTTGACCATGGTCGTCTAATGACAACACAGGACGTCATGGTCACTGTGAAATCATTTTAACAAAAGGCACCAGGCTGGACGGGCATCACGGAAAAACAATCTGGTAAATGCCCCGCAGCAGATCATTCAGGAAATCACCAACATCTTTAACGCTTCCGCGACACTAAACCTGACCAAAATCATCTTCTACCCAAGGCTGGTAAGCCCCCAGATTAACTGGTAAATTACAGGCCAATCTCTCTTCTCGAGTTAGTGGGTAAAATCTACTAAAAAACCTAGCAAATCGGCTTCAAGACCAACTAGCCGAACTGGGAGCTCACAATCCCCGGCAGCACGAGTTCCGAAAGGGATGATGAACGGAAACTGCCCTCGCTTTCCTAACGAAGAAAATGGCCCACTGTAAAGCCGAGGGGAAAGAAGGAGACGTGGTGTTGCGCGATGTACAGAAGGCCTTCGATAAGGTTTGGCTGAGGGGTCTCTAATTCAAGATCCTGAACCTCCAGCTGAAGACACTCCCGGAAAGGGCCCTCTGTGACCATATCATGGAGAGAAAAGCCCTAATCTCCATCGAGGGCTTTTCAGGACCCGAATTCGAACTCAAGCCGGGAGTTCCACAAGGCAGCTGTCCGAGTTCGTTTCTGTACCTCTTGTACACAATAGACCTCCTTGCTCCGGTGCGGGACGAAACGATGTATCTGCAATTTGCAGAGGACCACACAAATTGTCCCCAGCTCCTAGAGGAACGCCGGAGTTCAAGCAAGAGATACAGCTGCCGAAATAAACAACATTAATAGATATGAAAGGAAGTGGAAAATTAAAACCATCCGCCCAAAATTCCAAATAATCTCAATTAACCCGGAAAATAGATCACGTCATCGTGAACGACGACCTATACCCATACTCGGAAGAGGGTAACGTCCTGGGTTTACGGTTCACCAAGTCTGGGTACAAAACCCACATCAACACCAGAGTCTCCCTAGCCAAAGGGCAACTTAGGAAACTATACAGGTTCCTGAACCTTAACGGTCCAAACAAGAAGAAGCTATACACTGCCTTGGTACGCTCCGTCCTGGTGTACCCGGCAGTGATAACGGAGATGGCTAGTTGTACTTTTCTCAGGACGATGCAGAGAATACAAAATAAAGCCACCATGCTCATAGCTGGAGCTAGAATAAACGACCGTATTAGGCAAATAGACCTGCACGCAAGAGCGAGGCTTAAGCCAATTAATACGGAAGTTCAAAGGCTAGAGAGAAAGACTTGAGAAAAGATAGAACAAACTGTTATACCCACACTCTACAACCTCATCATTGCAATCCCGCTGCAGAACCGACACAGAGTTGCAAGGTCAGCATTATTCCCAAGCGGGAGAGGCAATAACCCGATATATAAATGACCAAGATCGAGAAATACGAACATAAAGACAGGGGGAAAACCAAGAAACAACAACCAATATAGACTTAAACCAAAAAACGAAAACCAAACAAAGAAGAGATATAACGAATAATACCACATAAAATAAATAAATAAAAGGACAAACAATAAAAAGATGCGAAATGCCCATAAAGGTTGTAAAGAAACGAGAAATAAATCAAAATAAAACTAAACAAAAGAGGCGAAGAGCCCATCAATGGAAAAAACAACAAAAAACACAAAAAAACAAACAAACTAATTTAAAATAAAAATAAATAAAAGGCGAAGAGCCCATAAAAAATGAAATAAAAAGTATAAACTAATTTAAGAATAAAATGAACAAAAGAGGCGAAGTGCCCACAAAAAGAAAGAGAAATAAAATAAAATAATAATAGACGAAAATGAAAACAAAAGAGGCAAAATGGCCAGAGAAATAAAATTAGGCTAAATAAAGTTAGCAAAAGACATACTTGAAAGGCTAGAAAACTACGACGGAGGAAAAAATAAACACTGGAGGCAAAAAAGGCAACAAAAAGAGGAAAAATATGGCAGTAAAACGAAGGCGATGCCCTCGCAACCAGGTTAGCTAAAATTAAAAAAAAAAAACTTCTTCACACCTACCACACATTTCAAATCAAATTTATCGCTCTGCCCCGAAAGGTCGAAAGACGTCTAGGCAAATAAACTTGTGCCTCTGCCACGCAATTTTCCTCGCCTAGAGCCATCTGTTGAGACTAGTCAAAGCTATAAGAAAGCTGCAGCCAAAAGTAAACAATGCAGCCGTTGCTGTCGACTTCAATGAATCCTGCATAAAAAAATGTCCTCCTTCTGATCAATATATATATATATATATATATATATATATATATATATATATATATATATCACAATATCCCCCTGCTACGATTCAGTGATAATATTTTGTGGGGGGAGAAAATATTAATGGCAAAAGTATTGTGCTCTAGGACACATACTCTCGTGTGTGTTGCTTCACAGTCCAGCGGCCCATATCCGGGTTTTGTCGCCTTTTACGAACCACGCTGGAAGACGGTATGGGTATTCTTTCTGCCTTGCCCGGGCTAGTTTGGGTTCTCTCCTTACGCTGATGCGCGCCCACCACATTTGTGGTAATTTGGTTGAATAAAAAAAGTTCCCGACTCTGTGGGCATTTGACGGAAGAAAAAAAATAGGGTGGCGATTCGCCCTTTGTGTCAATTTATCTCTCGGTATTTAATTATAAAAATCCTTTACGCGAAAAGGAAGACTAAAAAATGGTGCGCAAGCGGAATTTTGCTTCTCATTTTTTACTCCAATCCCATTTTGGGGGCCAAATCCCCCCCTCCCTCTTTTGACATTTCCACATACATTCTTCCAACTTGCTGCACTCTTTTTACTTCGTATTCCGACTGCGGTCTGCGCCTTTACTTCTTTCTGACATTCTCGTTTGCTCCTGTTCTTTCTTTTCAGAAGTCAAATCTCTCTCTATATCTCATTCTCTCCTTGCTCTCTCTCTCTTCTCTCCTCTTTCACTCACTTTTCCTCCTCACTCATCACTCTCTCCTCTCACTCTTTCTCGCTCACTCACTCTCACTTCCTCCACCCTAACGAGATGCCCCCCTCCCTGAATATCGTACTCACGTTCTCTTTCTGAAATTCGGCTCTACCCGTTAAAGTGAATCTGTACAGGGTGTCCAATTCCCAGACCTTTCGTCTTTTGTTGTCTCAGATTATTTCACCCTCCGTTGCAGACGGCTTCTCGGATGGACCTTTTTACCGTGGACTTGGGTGGCGCGTCTTCGCTGGCGCCTCCTGGCAACATTTGCGAAATTTGCGGCCGCAGCTTTCTTACAATTTCACACCTGCAGGCGCACGCGCGCACACACGTCGGCGGGAATCGCCATTCCTGCCCCTTCTGCTCCTACATGTCGCATCGAAAATTTAATTTGAAACGCCACGTGTTGGCGCAGCATAACTTCAATGCCGCCTAGTGAAGAAGATTATTTCTTTTCATGAAAGGAAATAGTGAAAGTAAGGACGGATTTTTTTTTTTTTTTTACTTAGTGAACAAAGAAATAAAGGGCGCGAAGAACGTTGGAGACATATAAACAGTCATAATATTTAAATATAATGAATAACGAAAGAAAGACTGAAATAGGAATGTGTTCAAATATCAAACGAAATTTACGTTGGTCTGATTTTGTCTTGCGTGTTTGGGACCCACCCTCTGGAAATTAAAAACCTACTTTGGAGGTTGAAAAATAATAGGAAATATTTGCGCAGGAAAAGAAACATTACGGGAAAGCAACGTTTCGTGCAAATCTTTAGGAGTTAACCCATTAAACACTAATAAGGAAAAATTCAAAGTGCAACTTCGCCGTTAATCGTTTTACTCTGAAATAGCGCTGGTAGAAGTTAATATTTCCGCCTACTGCCAGGTGGTTATCGTGGTCTTTTCAGGTTAAAATTGTGCTGTCCTCTTTAGGAATTCCTTCGCCCACTTTTCCTGGCAATATGTTCGGCCCATCAATATTTTACAAGTTGTATTCTTCTTTGTTATATCCACCACTCGAGAGTGTGTGTTTATCCAAGTATTTATTTTGTGGTCTCTGCCTGTTATTTTTAAGGTATCTTTCTGTTTTTCTAGGCCCTCTTCAGTTTCTGTTTTTTCTATATTCATGTCTAATTTTCAATTTTATATGTTAGAACTGCTAAAGTGCATTGGTTAAATGCATTTTATGCCACACACACACACATATATATATATATATATATATATATATATATATATATATATATATATATATATATATATATATATACAAGTACTTAGCCTTCAACTTTAGTAGACTAGGCTAGTATAAACAAGAGGGAAATCTCCTCCAATGACCTGCGGCGTTTTATGATAAGATGATAAATGGTCATTGAATCGATGGTTTCCCATGGTTCAAACCACTTACAAGAGCCTTTGAATGGCTAAATGAGTCTTCTACCACTAGATGGCGCCACCCAGCGCTAAATCCGATGTCAGATTTGAAATCTCCAGGGTGAATAACCATATGTCAAATGGTCATATGGGTCATTGCATGGCTCTAAATGGATACAATTGAACTTTACTCCTGTTGAAAAAAGCGACGCCTAGACCTGGCGCTTCGCCGCAGGTGAAAAACGATCCTCGGTTCGATTATTTCTACCCACAAAATAATGGTAAACACGAAAAAGTACCGCATTACTTATGGTGTGATCTTATCTAATCGTTGTAGTATTTTTAATGGTGCCACCTTGCGTCGTTAATCCAATCTGCTGTCTTTCAACTTGACCCCATCCAATATCCATCGAGGCTGAGTCATTCATTCATTATGAACTTTGTCGCTGTGAACAAATTTCACTCCCAGAACGTGGTTTTGATGCCCTGTGTGGGGCGATCAACAGATAAAGAACACGCTCCACCCCTTCGACCTATTTTTAAAAAATATTTTTTACCATCGATTCCCACCTCCCCCCATGATGTGCAGAGAATAAATACCACCTACCATAAATCAAGGTTCAATGCCATACCAGATCGTAATCAACACTACAGAAAAGGTATGGTAAACTCATCATTTTCTCAGACTCAGAACCAGACTTGTTGGCGAAGAACTATCAGCTGATCGCTTTAGATGGTCGTACGGGATCAATTTCTCATCACGTGCCATAGTTTATTTCCTTCGGCAGAAAGTAACGATGGGTTACCTCAAAGCGTTATTCCTATCAACACATTATTCTTGTAGGCCATGTTTTAAGTTTCCAGAAATGTTTATACAATCATGTGGTGCTTGCTGCGCGTTACCGAGTACCAAATGTGACCGTACCTATGCGGAGTCAAACTGTAAACAAACCGTTGATTGCAACCAATGACCTTGAAATGCGAAGGGGAACGCTCTATCGTTGACCAGGGTTAAAGTGGTCAATCCTGCATATTTATTTAGCCATTCAAAGGCTCTTGTAAGTGGTTTGAACCATGGGAAACCATCGATTCAATCACTATTTATTATCTTATCATAAAACGCCGCAGGTCATTGGAGGAGATTTCCCTCTTGTTTATACTAGCCTAGTCTACTAAAGTTGAAGGCTAAGTACTTGTATGCCTTGGCCTACCCGAGGCTTACATTTTGACATACCTTAGTCGTCTTTTTTATGGGCTATTGATTTTGTATTATTATTGTTAATTTAATGTGGCTTATCGTTCGATTATGAATATTATGGAAGTGTCAAAACAACACCTTGTTAGCGTTATGCTTTGGGAGTTTAGAAAAGGCAATAATGCTTAACAACACAAAAGTGTGTGTCATACGGTAAAATCACAATTAGTGTGAGTCAGTGCCAAAAATGGTTTCAAAATTTTCGCTCGTGGAAACATTAGTCTCAATGATGAAGCCTGTGATAGAACGAGTTGAATCTGTGTTAAATTCAACTCCTATCCCATATTAGTTAAAACCTCGAGGAGGCCCACGTGCATCTTCGATTCGAGGCTCGGAGTCTTATCAACAGCTGCCGGACGTCAATGTTTAAACAAGGAGGTTATCGTCCCCCCGTTCGCCCCCATACGCCGACCTCGCCAGATCGAGTTAGGCTTATGAACAGATAAGGCATTTTTCTCCGGGCCAGCTGTGCGTTCCCTCCAAGCTTTCACTCCATTTTCCCCCACGCCTAGGAGATGTCCTGCGAATTATATGGAAACTTTACCACTAAGATCAGATTGGAGATCCAGATTTTCGTCGCGAAACATCACCACGACCCTCTCTCCCTTTGTGCGCCAAGGGACCACGGCCTCGAGATTCACCATCACTTGTCCAGGAGGACAATATTCCTTGAGTGCCAAAGGTTCGAGCCTTTAGTGACGTCAAGTCCCCAAGGCATCCCCCCCTGTTGTTCAAGGAGAACAATATTAGAACAGCCATTGTTCGTTTTGAGCCCTTCGCCAAGAAACGGTTCTCATCTTCCCCCTATTGTTCGAGGAGAACAGTATTAGAACAGCCATTGTTCGTTTTGAGCCCTTCGCCAAGAAACGGTTCTCATCTTCCCCCTATTGTTCGAGGAGAACAGTATTAGAACAGCCATTGTTCGTTTTGAGCCCTTCGCCAGGAAACGGTTCTCATCCCCCCCCCTATTGTTCGAGGAGAACAGTATTAGAACAGCCATTGTTCGTTTTGAGCCTTTCGCCAAGAAACGGTTCTCACCCCCCCTGTTGTTCAAAGGAGAACAACATTAGAACAGCCATTGTTCTTGAGCCCGTAGACAAGAGACGGTTCTCATCCCCCCTTTGTTCAGAAGAGAACAACCTAGAACAGCCATTGTTCGTCAAGCCGTTCGTCTAGAACGGTTCTCCTTTCCAAGACGCCTCGTCAGGATCCTGTTATCCCCCTCCTTCGGCTGGAACTCGCCAGCGGACCGAATACTCCTTCAAGTACCTTCCACTGCACCCTAACGAAGTTACGTAAGCCAAGCGTCACCTTTTGAGTATTGATCCCTTATTTGTCAATTCTATCCTGTGCTTTAAATGGTTTATCGAACCATCCCATCTCTTTAACTCCATATTTGTTTTACCTTTTTTGATCCCTTAAATCCTTGGATTAGCCCGAGTCTCCACGACCCTTTCCATTCTGTTTGTCAATATTTTCCGTTTTTGTGTTTTGTTTATAGTTATTATTAATAAAACTCTATTTTATTAATGATAGCAATATTATTATCCTTGAGCTCAGTTCCACTTCTTAAGCATTTTTGAAGATACATAATATCGGCCGCCAAGACAGTAAAACGCACTCTAGAGATAATTAAGGAAGTTCCCTCAACGAATAGTGTTATATATAGTATCGTCGGGAGTCATTCTACGACATATATATATATACTATTTAAATTTGGTATCAGGTGTGTAAGGTTTAACGCTATATCTTTGCAAACACTGGTCTCAGTCGAGTAAAGCATAGTGTTATTCGTTATAATAATAGAATATAGTAGTTCCCTTTTGTTTTAACGATTGCTATCCCCTTTTTTTTGAAACTTAAGAAGCTGGAGTAGCTCAAGGAACGGTTATAATAATTTGTTTGTTTTTTTTGTGATTTTAGTCAGTGGTTATTTAGAGTAAGAAACCAAGTACGAATAGGTCAGTGCCCATATTTAGGTAGGCTAATTCTATAGAGGCATAATTCTTGTTGCAAGGAATTTTAGTTGGTTGACTAGTGCGCCCCCAAGTGCAAAGATGACTCCGTTCGAAATCTTTAAAGCGCAAGGAGAGTCCTGTGGACTTTCCGGAAAAGAACTAATTAAGTACATTCAAGAGGAGCAAAAAAGAGAAAGAGAGAAACGGATAAGACAAGCTGACCATCAGATTGAATTAGCTCGGATTGAAGCAGAATTTCAAAGAAAAATGGAAGTAATAGAAAGGGAAAGAGTAATCCAACGAGAAGAAAGAAGGAAGGATTCGCGCCCCTTCCCAGGAAAGCTGACAAAGTTTCCGAGCCCCGTAAAACCCCCAAACTTCTTTCCCCAAAACCAACAACGGGACTCCAAACCTCCCGTTAAGACTTCTCCTCCATCTCTCTTCCCGAAGCGACCAACCATATGCTTCACCTGTGGTGTAGAAAACCACATGAGCTGGAATTGCCCCCAAAATTCTAGGCTTAAAAGCGGACCAGCCCACCAAGTTCACCAGATTAATGCAACCACGGCTCCCCCGGTGGTGCAGACACAAGCAGAAACTTCTCCCCATCCGTCAGGCCACCAGGTAAATTTTTTTTGGAATAAAAGTTCAGCGGGAACTTTGAAATATGAGGAGGGCAGCGTGGATAGCTGTCGAGTATCGACTCTCGTCAGGGACACAGGATGTACATGCTTCATCGTGTCCGACGAACTCCTCCCAGTGGCCTCTAACCACGAAAAATTTGCGGTGGTACGTGACTACCTTGGGCGGGCGAACAGATTCCCCGTCGCTAGATGTTACCTGCAGTGTCAATATTATAATGGCTGGGCTGAAGTCATTGTAGCACCAATAAAATTCTGTTCCGTACTTATAGGAAAGAGCCCCCAAGTAAGTTTCGACCCTGTGTTTCAGGCCGCCCTTCCTCAAGGCCGAGATAAGAAAGAAGCCCAGGAGCCCGTCCCCATCAGAACCCCGATACCGTCCGATTTCTCGGAGACCCCTAACCAGGACTTTAGGACGGAAAAAGAGGAATGTGATTCACTAGAACCCTTAGGTGATAAGGCCCCAGACAAGGACACGGAGACTGTCCCTGGACCCCAAGAAAAAAAGAACCCCCAACGCGCCCATGGAGATACCTTCGTAGCGCTGGACGAAACATCGGCGCTTGAAGAGGATTATCCCGCGGAGTCCCTTAATGTAATCCAGACAGTGTGCATCCAACCTGATGCCGATTACCCTCTTCCTTCCCTACCAGGCGAGCCGGTTGAACCCTCTGACCTTGATATCGACGCGCGGCTGACACCACATCAAAAGGGTCAGCTACAAGATCTATTACGTCAGTTTGACGACGTTATTTCGGAGAAGCCTGGGTGCGCTACTAGTTTCAAGCATGATATCAAATTAACAACCTTAGAACCCGTCCGTTCAAAACCCTATCCCATGCCGATTCATTTACGCCAAGCCTTTAACGCTGAAGTTGATAATTTAATTAGTTTAGACATCATAGAACCTTCCACCTCTAGTTATTGTTCCCCAGTCGTCATGGTCAAGAAACCTGATGGCTCTTATCGGATGTGCATCGACTTCCGGAAGTTAAATTCGGTAACTGTGTTCGACGCCGAGCCCATCCCGTTGGTAGACCAAAACCTCCACCTTTTCGAAAACGCCAAGTTCATCTCAGAACTCGATTTGTGCAAGGCGTATTATCAAATCCCCCTCCGGCCTGAGGTGAAAGCATATACCGCCTTTGCAACAGAGAAAGGCCTTATGCAATTCAAGCGCCTTCCTTTTGGCCTCGTCACTGCTTGTAGCAACTATAACCGTCTCATGAGAAGGTTGTTAGATGGACTTCCAAACGTATCCTTTTACTTTGATAATGTCTACGTCGCTACTCGCGAATGGAGTCACCATTTAACCACCCTTTTAGCTCTCTTCGAGCGACTGCGCGAAAATGGCCTCACCATTGGCCCCAGCAAATGCCATTTTGCCCACGAAACCATCAAATATTTGGGTTTCAAAATAGGACAAAGCCAGTTGGGTCCCCAAGAGGATAAGATTAAGGCAATCGCCGACATGCCCCTCCCGATTACAAAGAAGCAATTAAGATCGTTCCTAGGATCAGCTTCGTACTATCGGCGATTCGTTCCGAATTTCGCTGCGATTTCGGTGCCCCTCAGCTCCCTTTTAAAAAAGAATTCACCCGATCGTCTACGTTGGAATGATGTCGCTATTTCCCATTTTAATCAGCTCAAGAGTAAGCTCATGACTGCCCCCATTTTAAAGTTGCCCAACCCGGGAAAATCCTTTGGGATTAAGACAGACGCGTCCAACGAGGGCATTGGAGGTGTACTCCTTCAATACGAGGATGACGGCACGAGTCATCCAGTTGCATATGCTAGTCGTCAATTATTACCACGCGAAAAGAGATATGCCACTATAGAAAAGGAAGCTCTATCAATTATCTGGGTCATAGACAAATTCAAGATGTACTTGATAGGTAAAGAATTTCAAATAGGAACCGACCACCGTCCGTTAGCCTATATTAGGAATGTGCGACACTCAAACGGCCGCATCATGCGCTGGAGTTTACTCTTGCAAGAGTATCAATTTAAAATAAATTATATCAAAGGTTCCGATAACCAGGTCGCTGACGCACTCAGTAGGAATGCGTTAACGAATAGCGTAGAATAATTGTATTCATAGGATTAGTATCTCCATGTAGGTATATACCGTCTTGTACGACTTAATTTAAGATTCTTTTGTAATATAGTTAATTAATGTATATGTCTGAATTTTGTAACGCTCAATGTCTAATTTTTTTTTATGTATATATATTTGTTCTTATTAATTTACGTATAAATTATTTTGTCCCGTATGTACTAAGTTTATAACATTTCATTGTTACATGCCCTTTTTTTTTTTTATTAAGTTGTATTAAAGGTTATTTTCCCCTGTAATCTAAAGATCAAAATAATCATGTATTGAGGTAATACTAGTTAGGTGCAGGAAGATACGGTTGGTACAAGAAAACGAGTTCCCTACAACGGAGCTCTATCGTTGTCCTTTCTCTTTTTTTTCGAAGTGACAACTTCCCCTGGAATGGAGGGGTGTGATAGAACGAGTTGAATCTGTGTTAAATTCAACTCCTATCCCATATTAGTTAAAACCTCGAGGAGGCCCACGTGCATCTTCGATTCGAGGCTCGGAGTCTTATCAACAGCTGCCGGACGTCAATGTTTAAACAAGGAGGTTATCGTCCCCCCGTTCGCCCCCATACGCCGACCTCGCCAGATCGAGTTAGGCTTATGAACAGATAAGGCATTTTTCTCCGGGCCAGCTGTGCGTTCCCTCCAAGCTTTCACTCCATTTTCCCCCACGCCTAGGAGATGTCCTGGCTATTTATATGGAAACTTTACCACTAAGATCAGATTGGAGATCCAGATTTTCGTCGCGAAACATCACCACGACCCTCTCTCCCTTTGTGCGCCAAGGGACCTCGGCCTCGAGATTCACCATCACTTGTCCAGGAGGACAATATTCCTTGAGTGCCAAAGGTTCGAGCCTTTAGTGACGTCAAGTCCCCAAGGCATCCCCCCCTGTTGTTCAAGGAGAACAATATTAGAACAGCCATTGTTCGTTTTGAGCCCTTCGCCAAGAAACGGTTCTCATCTTCCCCCTATTGTTCGAGGAGAACAGTATTAGAACAGCCATTGTTCGTTTTGAGCCCTTCGCCAAGAAACGGTTCTCATCTTCCCCCTATTGTTCGAGGAGAACAGTATTAGAACAGCCATTGTTCGTTTTGAGCCCTTCGCCAGGAAACGGTTCTCATCCCCCCATCCTATTGTTCGAGGAGAACAGTATTAGAACAGCCATTGTTCGTTTTGAGCCTTTCGCCAAGAAACGGTTCTCACCCCCCCTGTTGTTCAAAGGAGAACAACATTAGAACAGCCATTGTTCTTGAGCCCGTAGACAAGAGACGGTTCTCATCCCCCCTTTGTTCAGAAGAGAACAACCTAGAACAGCCATTGTTCGTCAAGCCGTTCGTCTAGAACGGTTCTCCTTTCCAAGACGCCTCGTCAGGATCCTGTTATCCCCCCCCTTCGGCTGGAACTCGCCAGCGGACCGAATACTCCTTCAAGTATCTTCCACTGCACCCTAACGAAGTTACGTAAGCCAAGCGTCACCTTTTGAGTATTGATCCCTTATTTGTCAATTCTATCCTGTGCTTTAAATGGTTTATCGAACCATCCCATCTCTTTAACTCCATATTTGTTTTACCTTTTTTGATCCCTTAAATCCTTGGATTAGCCCAAGTCTCCACGACCCTTTCCATTCTGTTTGTCAATATTTTCCGTTTTTGTGTTTTGTTTATAGTTATTATTAATAAAACTCTATTTTATTAATGATAGCAATATTATTATCCTTGAGCTCAGTTCCACTTCTTAAGCATTTTTGAAGATACATAATATCGGCCGCCAAGACAGTAAAACGCACTCTAGAGATAATTAAGGAAGTTCCCTCAACGAATAGTGTTATATATAGTATCGTCGGGAGTCATTCTACGACAAAGCCCGTTTAGGACGACCAAGAAATTTGAACACCATCTTTTAAAAATAATATTGGAAGAAAATCCGATTGTAACTGGTGAACAATTGGCAGAAAACTACACTTAACACGTTCCACTGTGCATCGTCATTTAAAGGCAAGGTTTCGCGATGGGGACAATGGATTCCTCACCAGCTGGCAGAGGTACACTTACAACAAAGAATCAACCTTTATTCCCCTCTCTTTTTTCGACTAAAAAAATGAACGATTTTTAATAGGATTGTTACAGGAGACGAATAGTGAGTTTTGTACAATGATACTGAGCGTTCTAAACAATGTTTTAGTTAGTCCTGGATAAAAACCAATGCGCCAGCTGAAACGGGCCGCATCCAGGTAAGATTCTCTTGTGCATTTAGTGGGATATGAATTTTGAACTTTTTAACCCAAATTAGACTATTATGAAAGATTTGCTGTACTCAGGAAGACTGTTTACATGCAGCACTTGAAGAAAAAGCCAGCATTAATCAATAAAAGGAGAGTGCTCTTTCATCAAGACAACGCGCAACTTCATATCGCAAAAGATACCATACACATTTCAAATGCGAACTAATGAGTCACCTTGCATACTCACCCGGCTTAGCTCCATCACCTGAAAAGAATGAATACCAACAACAGAGATCGAAGCAACTTTAAAGAACTTTTTAAAATCAAATTCAAACGATCTTACAAACATGATATTGAAAAATTATAGAAACTAGTGGAAATTATATTATTAAATTAATAAATATAAACTTCAAATGGATTTTTAATTTATATCCATAAAATAATGATAAACATGAAAAAATGCCGCATTACTTATGGGATGACCTTGTACATTGAATCGATTTTCAAGTTCTGAATGAGCAAAATGGTTGAAAATAGGAGTCTTATTTTGAATGGATGAATGCCGGAAATCCTTAATCACGTGATTGGAGATATGTACATAAGAGCCTATTCGCATTGTGTTCGGCTCTTTAAGGTTCCCGTGAGAGCATAGGCAGTCCGGATCTCCGGATACATGTGTATTTCGTCTGCCTACGACAATTGGTCGGGCTAAAAAATGGGGTTGGGAAACGCCTTTGCTCCAGTTTCGACAAACTGGAAGAATCCCATTTCTGTGCTAAATGATTCTATTGAACTGCGATGTTTTTTGTTTAAGAGCTCGCTACATATATGTTCTCGCATAGTAGGCGATTAAACAATGCCCGTTTTTATCGAAATACCACTGGCAAAGGGTTAGGTCAACAAAAATAATGTCCTGAAAATATATACGTTATACCAGCTTCGTGTTTTATTATTTTATGTTATTCTGCCATTCCATCCTTTATGTAATTTTCTTTGCGAAGTAATGTGCACTCTTCCACTCTGGTATGTTTGGTTTTCTCTTGTTTCCACTTTGGTTAAGCGTGATTTAATGTTTTCGATTTAGCACGGGCCCCCTACTCGATGGTTCTAACTGGCAACATGTAGTTACATGCCGTTTATAAGTAGCATTTGGGTGAATTAACGTGAACTTTAAATTGGTGAACTTTAATTGGTTTGTAAACACCTGGCTTTTAAGGTTTAAGGGGGAGGGTAATCGTCTTCAACAATGAAGAAACGTTTACCTGTTTATCTCCGTTTTTAGGAAGCCTTTTCAACTACAACATTTGCACCAATTTGTTCATCACCTTCACTTCCACCACCACCACCTTCGGCAACAACTCTATCATCTGGAGCTTCATCCTCATCTGGTAGCAGTTCCAATAATGAGGTTGTGTGTCATTTCTGCGGAAAAAGGATGCTCTTTCAATCCAGATTAATTCAACATCTTCGAACACACACGGGCGAGCGACCGTACCCCTGTCCAATTTGTTCGTACAGAGCAACCCAAAAACCTTCCTTGAAGAGACACATCGTAACGGTTCATTCTTCGATGGCTGAATCTGTCATGGGCAAAGCGAATTTGAGTGGTTCCGGCAGTAGTGGAGAAACAAAAAACGCGCGATTTTCACTCTGAATGTGTTTCAACCCTCACTAGGCAAGATTTCCCTTGCATCTTGACCTGCTCCATTTTTTACCTGCTTTTTCCCTCGTCTTTTTCGGATTGGAATCACAGAAACAATTCTCCAATTTACAGATTCGTGCCGATCATGAAGTAATTAGAATTGCCACTGCCTAGCTGTAGCACATCTACATTTCTTCATTCCTTTAGAAGTGATCTCGCTGTGTCGGTTCTTGTTTTGAACCGCTCTTGCGTCTGGCAATAACCAATTATGTATACCAGTGATTTTATTTTTGTCACTACTCTATGTCAATTCTGATTTGTATGTTTGAATATACTGGTTGGCTATTTCTGACAAGGGTTTGTTTAGTAATCAACCCAGTCACGTTTTATGGACATTTATTGATATAGTTTGGATCTCTTCTAGATCCCTCCTCGAGCATTTTTTTTAAAAAAAACCCTTTTTCTGAATAAAAGGCAACTTGAAAAAAAACGTAGAGAGGGAATCTACGAGATATCGTTTGCTTACATTGGTAATTATGATTTGAATTATGAATAGTGACTTCATATCGGCTTAATACTTAGAGAGGTTTTTTTTCTCAAAATATATCCGAAAACTAACGAGGGCTTCCCCCGCAGAGAGGTTTTAAGGGAAGATATGTAAAGAAAGTGGTAAATATAGATGTGAATTTTATGGAAGGTAGGCGAAGATCCTCCGATAAAATTGGGGCAGGTAGATCACGCAAACCTCCATATGTCAGGTGTAGCGTGATTGTCGATGCTATATTGATACCCCCTTGCGGGGAGGGGGGCGCAAGAATTCCAAGTAAAGCACGATTGTATCTGATTTCATGCATGTGTTTGGAAATAACATTAAAAACCCTACCTTGGCGACGTCTTAAGACACTTTGCGCCTAGGATTTCTTATCTCCGGCTCCCATTTATCATGTCTCTGCAGACGACGAACCTTCCGGCCACCTTCCCTCGCTCCTTCCCACAATACACCAATGTATGTTTTAGGTGGATCGCGGAGTCCTTGCAAAATACTCTTACCGGTCTTTCTACCCCTGCACAGAATCGGAATTATTTATAATTTCATGTAGTAAATAATATGTTACAAATTATTTTTAACTTGAAGTGAAGGTGGACAGAGGAGCAAGTGGTAATATTGTGTATGATAGGTGCTACGCATTGGAGGGTTGTGTGTGTGCCGAGGGTCGAAGCATGACTGACGAGATGCTGCAGCACTTCTTCGGTATGAAGAACCATTTCGGCGTGGAAAAGTTTCGCGCGCCAGTGTGTTATGGGTTTATTTAGCAGGAAATATGCATGAGTGAAGTAAAATAATTAGGTGGTATAATCATAATCAGAGTTTGATTAATGAGAGCAAAGTTGAGTGGCTGAGTTAAACGTTTGTAATAAGACCGGCTTGCAAGTGCACATAATGCAATTGTCCAGTAATGGATTGGCGAATAGATCGCAATGGCAATAGGAACAAGAATCTCGATAGCTCTGATCTGACCGGCTCCGTTGGAGTCACCAGGGACATCTAACGCAAAGGGAACGTCACCGAAGTTTGATCCCTGTGGAGAACCGACGGTCAAAAACTGCCATGGAGAGGCAGGCCATCAAGCGAGATTTCGGCTTCTCGTATGAACAACGCTGATTGCAGCGTCACACTCGGGAATATCCGGCAGTAAACCTTTTGACTTAGGAACCGTCGTCAGGAGAAGACAAAATAGGCCGGTGGATGCTAGCAATCGATACGTGCGATTGTGCGGTGGAAGCAAGGTCGTCCGGAAAGAAGGTTGTGACGTTGATCGAACACAGAGAGCAGAAGAGAGTCAGTTCTTGACTCTGCCTGGGAGAATGACATCCACGAGCCAAAGAATGCGACATCGAACCCCGATGTGTGTCTGATAACAAAAAAAAAACAGCACAAGGGTGGGAAGGGTTTGCTCTTGTACGAAACACGATTGCTTCCTGCTTCTTTATCAGAAGTCGTGCGATTGCACAGAGGAAACTTGGAAGTCGCTGATTCTGCTTCGCAGTGGTTTAAAGTTCGTACTTTTGAATCTCATTACTTTTATGCAGAAACCTACTTCATGGGTCTTATTAAATGTGCTCTATGGTTGTAAGCCCCAATTCTTCCTAACAATGGGATTTACTGTACCCCACGCTATCTTCTCAATGCGCTAATCCACCCTCGGTTAATTTCCTTTGGGGAAGTAGACAATAAATCATTTGACCCGATAACCTTGTTTTTCATCTTTGCGAAAGCTTCGTTTAAAATATATTTCAAACAAAAATGAGCTCAGTTCCTCGTTTGCTGCCTGGATGTATGTATTTTTCTCAATTTCTATTGTATAAACTATACATATAAGTGATATAATAAATATGTGGATAGATTCAATGTTTTATTTTAATCCTAGAGACATTTTGTTCCCTTCTATCTATGATACTGCGTAAGATACGGACTGGGGTATTCTGAGCAATCGAGGTAATAAATTAATAATAAAAAAAGTTAAATTTCCGTTTCTTTGACTGGTGAGTTCTGTCGTGACCAAATCAGAACTCCCGAAATCGAGGTAGGTAAACAACTGAGGGTTAGACATTTGGTGCTACCCTACGAGGTACGCGACGGATTTTAGAAAAAAAAAAGATTAAGAGCTAGTTTTGAGCTGCATGGCTCCTGTCCCTGCCCTTTCCTATTGGTGTCATGAAATAATAGGGTAGGGTTAAAGACAAAACGCCAGAAAGGCGAATACCACAGATAGGCAAATTTATTGAATTGGTAAAAAGGACTTCATCCTTTGGTGGCGTGGTTCTCTCATACAAATTTTACCCCTACTTCTTTTAATGAGTCGCATGTCTTCTTTGGTTGGTGACACTTCCAAAAAATTAATTTTACTGTGTACGGCTCTCTCTATTTTGGGACTCTTCGCTCATTTGCCAATTTAATGATTGTCAAGTGCCAATTTGAACTTTTGTTTGAACGAGCTCTAGCTTCATGGTGAATAGCGTACTCAACCTTTGTGAATTATTGAGGAAAATGGATAATTCAAAGTATGATTGCTGTGTACTGCTTTGTCACTTAAGAAAAGTGACTGTTTTTTAAAAGTGGCCTTTAATTTTAAACCTTAAGAAGTCTCTTCCTTCGAAGGTCTCTGAGGATAAAGTTGAGAGTAGTAACCCATTCCATCCTAGGTCCATTTTCACCATCCTTTCTCTAATTTATTTTGATTTTGTCATTTTTCTTGTTTCTCTAACTGAGTATCTATCCTGCGCCTGTTTGGTCCTAGCAGTTTTTCTTTCATATTAAATTGAGTGAAAAGCTTTCTTAACACAATTTTCCAAAGGAGTGTCGGAATCACCTTTGAGAGCCGAGCTATGTCACTCTTGATATTATCCTTGTTATTTATGCTGGGTGATGGGATAATAGAAGTAGACCCACAAAGGGCCATCCATGATCCTCGTTGACGGACGCTGCCTTCCTCGTCCACAGGCGCAAGACTCTTCCAAATCTGCTGTTTCCTCGGTGGCACCCTCTCTGGGATCCTTTGCATCGGAATTGGCTCTCATCGCGACTTCCGGGAGTCGACTGGCGTGCCAGTTCTGTGGCAAACACTTCCTTTTCTTCTCTAAGCTGAGGGATCATCTTCGGTCTCATACGGGTGCCAGGCCGTTTCCCTGTCCTTACTGCACTCACAGGGCCAAATACAAGGGTGACCTCACGAGGCACATAAGTTCATTCCATAAAGGGCACGCCGATGACACGGTCAACGGACCTGACGATGATGATTCTTCTCTCCCCAAGAGGGCGGCCTAAACGAGCTACCTTTTGGCGCTCCATCAACTTCGCTGGAAAATGAAATGGCGTCACTAGCTTCCGCATTCTGCTATTCCTATTTAATATGCTTCTTTCCCTTTCCGATTCCTTTATTTAGGTTGTGTTCCAACATTACAATATTTATATGTCCTGTAAATGTTTGTAATGGGTTTCTCCATTAAGTTACATCGTTTGATGTCCATCACATTAGTGAACTATAGGTTTAACTATGTTCTAAACGGCTACTTTAAATATATCGCCAATGTAGGAGCTCAACGTCCGTTCGCGGTTGGATGGATTCCGGTTGAATCCAGTTGGATGTTAAGAACAAGCGTCAGATGGTTCTCCTCGTAGTAAGCACCTAATGAAGTGCAGCCGATTTTGATTCTTCAACAGTGCCAAAACAGTTCACAACTTGTCTTAGGGTCATAAGAATCTATTTACTCTGGTCTGGGCATCTGTATCTCCGCTCATGTTGTTTTCTATAATTTCATTTTGATACAGGAGGCGAGGGGTATTTGAGGGCGTTTTGGGTATGTTAATAAAACAATTATATTTCAGCAAAAATAAATATATTTGAATGAACATTTATGCAATTAGTCTTGATAATGATTTTTTAATCAAATTATTCTACGAAAGTGCTTCAGCTTTGATGCCTGCTTCAATGGGAGACCGAAACCGCTCACATGTGGATACTCTATGGTACTTATTCATTTCGGACATCATCTGGAGAATAGCGGCCTTCAGTGAAGCTATTTTATTATGAGGATGTCGATTAATCCCCCTTTCAAAAGCGCTCCACACGTAGTAGTCCATTTGGTGTGTTAACACTGGTATTTCTCGATAGTGCTGGTTACATTTCTCTTCATTTTTCTGGTGATTTGTGGTATTAACATGAAAACTCGTTTTTTAATTTCTAGCCACCATTAATTGTTAAAGGAAACGAAAAATCTTTTGTATGATAGAGGAAAAACTCCCAAAATCTATAGGAATCAACTATATAAAAAAAACAATCAACTGTATTATACAACTATGTATGGTGAAAGGGCATTTATGACCCTTTGTTTATCTCGGTTCCGTTCGCGCGACGCTAGTCCCTAACCTAAGATATACGCGCCAGTTCCTAATGGGGCACTTTGCTATTCGCTACAAACGTCAGTCAAGGTTTCGGGTGGGCGTCGCTCTATTGTCTGTCTGTCATGCCCATTTTCGTAATGCTATAGATAACATCTGGAGAATGATTGCGTGCCATCTCGGCCTCAAACGTCCATAGGAGATCTTCGGCTATCCTCTCCATATTTTTATCTCCCCTTATCCATTTTCCTTACAAATCTCTACTTGCAAACTTTCGGCAGGTGGTACCCTCGTTTTTTTTTGCTTTAAATAAAAAACAAAACATATTTCCCAGGAGGAGAGGATTTTCAGCTAAATTTACTTCAAATAATTAACATGAATTTCTATCACTCGAGACTCCGAGTAAGTCTGGGAAATCGAGCCCTCGGCCCAGTGTCATTGGAGGCCTTTTTGGAATCGACGTTGCTTCATGAGCGCAATGATGCTACAGCTTCGCATCTGCGGCGACAGAAGTGACTCTCCTTTCATCTGCTCTCCGGCGTCATTTCGAATTCCAGGAAAAATATAAGAGGATTGCTTCTGCTATGGTATTTTTCTCATTTAATTAATGCCTATAAAACAAATGGAGGGTAATTTCTTACATGTACCGTGTGTCGGATCCCCCGTTAAGATGTATGAGCCCATTGAGATAGGCATTAATTATGCTAGTTCTAGGTTGCTTATATGCATCTCATGTTAAGGGCAGATTTTCTAGGGTGCCCCTTCCAGTTCTGACACCCAGGATTGTCTTGCAGTTGAATCCCATCCCGCCCTCAGCTTTCATATCTTGTTACTCACCCTCCTCTTTTTGTCCAATCTCTTCTTGAACAGCGAATCTAGTGTTCCGTATTGGCTAAGAAAGTGTCTCTCCTCAGCGAAAATTCGCTTAGTTACTGTGGCCCGTCATAAGTGTCTGATTTGTTCTTCCTTGTTACGCTTCAGTGTTCGAGGACCATACAACTTGATTTCTGCGTTCTCACAACATACTAGACACCAACATACAAATTTTTAGTGCGATTATACATTGATTTCTCCTCTCTGGACAAAGTAGAGTATATGGTTATCGAGGTGAAGCATATATCCTGGTACTTCGTTTTCTAAGTTTGTCCCTCTTTGTCAGATAATTTTTAAAGTTTGTCCCTGAAATCGCACCGCGTGACCCTGGTTTAAGTCAGTCTGTAATAATTATGAGCATTTTTATATGGTGCTCTTCGAGGCACCGGGGGATTGGGGTGAACCGATAACAGCAGGTAGATATTCTACATCCGAGAGGCAAAACTCGAGAAACTGAGATCACCCATACAACACAAAAGACAACAAGAAGAAACAATAAAGGGTCAGCGTGTCTTCCAGTACGGACCTGGTGACATAAGAATTTTAAGTACTTATGGTAGTTTAAAAAGTAATTGTTAACGCAAGCAGCGTTGATCCCGAGAGCTTAGTCATTATCTAAATATGGTTCCCATATATGAGTGCTAATCCTTATGTACAATGAAAGGATCTTGAGTATCAAGAATTATATTTTTGTTTTAGGCTGTTTTCAAATTTACCTACAAGTCTTATTTTACTGGTGTACATTGTTTGGTATCAGGCATTTTTATTTGTTCCCTTTTAAGTAAATATTTTAATTAGAATTTCCTTATTATCACACTAGTATTGTAAGGAAAACTGCAATGGATGCAGTTATGGTATGTGGCTAATAAAGCAACGAGTTGCTACTCGCACTACATTCCATGTACTGCGACGCTAAATTGAAGGTTAAAATACCCATTTTGATACAGTTCTTTCTAGGGCTGTAATGGTCAATTTGATACAGTCACTTGCTTGGCATGGATGGGGAGCGTCCCCCAGCGGTGCTCGATGCAGTGTGAAGATGACTGGCTACTCTGTTATGCTAAGCGCGCACACTAGTGTATTGATTGAGGTGATTTTCTAACCACGATGAAAAGTTTATTAGTTGTAATCAAATGTGATTGGTAGATTGGTCTACAGCAAGCAATTTTTACGGTCATGTTTAATAGGTACACATAAGGCTCCCTCACCCGGAAATACTGTCAAAACATTGCCGGCAACTTCCAATCGTTGACATCTACTTAGGAAAGGTCGAAATTATTTCCCCCCCTAACCAAATACATAAATGAGCAGCTCGTTTGATCTATTAGGGCAACTGCCTTCTTCCGATACTAGTGAAACTATAACATTTGAATACAGTCCTGAAGTTTACTATGCGAAGAGCCTCCTAGTCGTGGCACGCGTACGGGGTAGGCCACTACCCGCATGATAGCATTCTACAAGAGTGGAAGTTTCTCAGTCCTTGCCCCACCCAAATCCCTTGTTGGTGATAATCCTGGTAACCTTGACCTGGTTCCTTGTCCGCAGGGCATCCCCGGCATGTTGCCTTTCATGGACACGAGGATGGCGATGTCGAATAAACGACACTGCATCTACTGCGGAAAGAGCTTCCCCAGGTTGTGGAATTTGGTGCGCCACCTGCGAATTCATACAGGAGAGAAGCCGTTCGAATGTCCACATTGCCCGCACAAATCCTCGGACCAGGCCAACTTCAAGCGCCACCTCTTAATGATCCACCAACTCGGTGAACATCGCTGTGGGCGATGAATGTGCGTACCAAAAGTCTTTGTGCAAAGCGGGAGACTGTATTTTGAAGCTGCATAGAATAGACAGTTTCTAGTGTTCCCCCAAGGAAAATACTCTGAGCCATGGCCATACCTCCAGTATATATTGGAGGGATGCATGGTCTGTTTTAATGGTTTTCATGGTATCAATAATCCCCCTGCAAATTCATAGGTTGCTAAAATATATAACCAGTGTTCGGGGTGCGACCGGCAGGATTCGTTAAACTAATTCCACTTTAGTAAGTTTATTGTAGGATAATTTTTTGTTGTTGTTGTCCTCGATCGGTATAACATTGTTGCTATTCGAGTAATTTTTCTTGTAATTTTATGTATAAAGCAAATAAAAATTGAGCAGAATCTGAAATATCCCCCAAATTCAAGGTTGAGATGAAACTAATGATGTACTCAGTGTGTATTAGGCAAGTAGTTGTTTTAGCAAGAAAAAAGGTGAAAACTTGGAATGTAAAGAGATATAAAGAAGGTTACTGGTGAAAATTTGCGGACGGTTTTGTTACTCCCTCGGATTTGATGCGCAATAGCAACGAGGATGCCACCTGCCCAAAAAAGGGGTTGTAAGGAGGGATTTGTATAAAAAATGGTGAAGCTAAAGAAAGTGAAATTATGTTGAAGAGAGAGAGAAAGCGTGATGCAAGTCCTCCTGCATGTATTGGGGCCAGTAGGGCACACTAATCCAGATGTCAGCCATAGCAAAGTTTCTCATGTTACACCTGGCATCCCCTTGCGAATGGTACATAGGTACTAGCCGAATAGCCAGTTAAAAAAAAAAAGCCGCCCGTTACTTCCTTGCTTATTCACAGTAGGTTCTATTAAATGAGTTTCGCCCTCGTTGGTTTAGCTAGTGCTGACAAGGAATTTATGGCAATCAAGTCAGTTAGGGGTGTGTGCGGCCACCCAAGTCACGTAGACATTAGAAACGCTACATCTGGTGCGATTTTAGTAGCTAAACTCCCTAGATCGAGGCAGAAACAACCTAGTGACGTTAACACAAAATTCTGAACAGTCACTGCGACTAAAACCCGTTACTTTCTGCTTGCACCTAAGGTTCGACAAGAGTCAGGCTTAAATGTATGCATGCAACTTAATATTCTGGATGTTCGTATTTCCAAAGAAAATGGCGATCGGATCGGCCTGCATACACATCGAAGTCCCCGAAGTCCCCCCAGCAATCGCTTTATGGTGTCTTTAGAGAGAGAGAGAGAGAGAGAGAGAGAGAGAGAGAAAGGGGGTATGGGTAGACTCCCCGAAACCGCTGTTCTTTCCTAAAGACTCCCAACAATCGCTTTATGGTGTCTTTAGAAAGGGGGAGGGGGGTGGCTTGAGTGACCGAAAAGGCTGTCCTTTCGTTAAGACCTCCAACGACCGCTTTATGGTACCTTTAGAGAGAGAGAGAGAGAGAGAGAAAGGAGGGCGTAGAGTCCTCGAAACAGCTGGTCTTTCGTAAAGTCCTCCAGCAATCGCTTTGTGGTGCCTTTATAAAGGGAGGACGGGGGAGGGGTGCTTGGGTCACCGAAAAGGCTGTTCTTTCGTAAAGACCTCCAGCAATAGTTTTATGGTGTCTTTAGAGATAGGGAGGGGGGGAAGGTAGAGTCCCAGAAAAGTCTTCTTTCGTAAAAACCCAGCAATCGCTTTATGGTGTCTCTGAAGAGAAAGTGGGTGGGGTAGATTACCCAAAACGGAGGTTCTTTCTTAAAGACCCAGCAGCAATCGCTTTATCTTATATTTAGAGAGAGAAAAAAAGAGGGGGTTAGAGTCCACAAAACGGCTTTTCTTTCGTAATGACTTGCAGCAATCGCTTTATGGTGTCTTTAGAGAGAAAGAAAGGGAGAGTAGAGTCCCGAAACGGCTTTTCTTTTGTAAAGACTTCCAGCAATCGCTTTATTGTGACTAGAGAAAGAGAGGGGGGGGAGGGCTAGAGTCCCCGAAACGGCTGTTCTTCCCCAATGACTTACAACAATCGCTTTATGGTGTCTTTAGAGAGAGAGAAAGGGAGGGTAGAGTCCCCGAAACGGATTTTCTATCATAATGACTTCCAGCAATCGCTTTATAGTGATTAGAGAAAGAGAGGGGGGGGGCTAGAGTCCCCGAAACGGCTGTTCTTACATAGCGACTTCCAACAATCGCTTTATGGTGTCTTTAGATAGAGAAAAGGGGGAGGTTAGAGTCCTTGAAAAGGCTTTTCTTTCGTAAAGACCTCAGCACTCGCTGAGAGTGTAGGGGGGGGGGGGTATAATCCCCGAAGGGGCTGTTCTTTCGTAATGACTTCCAGCGATCACTTTCTGGTATCTTTAGAGAGAGAAAAGTGGGGTAGAGTCCCCCAAACTGATGTTCTTTCGTAAAGACCCAGCATTTGCTTTACGGTGTCTTTAGAGAGAAAGGGGTTGGGGGTTAGATTCCCCGAAACGGCAGTTCTTTCTTAAAGACTTCCAGCAATCGCATTATGGTATTTTTAGAGAGGGGGAGAAAGGAGGGGGGGGAGGTCCACGAAACCGCTGTTCTTTCGTGATGACTTCCTGCAATCGCTTTATGGTGTCTTTAGAGAGAGAAAGGGGGTTAGGGTCCCCGAAACGGCTGTTCTTTCGTGATGACTTCCAGCAATCGCTTTATGGTGTCTTTAGAGAGAGAAAGGGGGTTAGGGTCCCCGAAATGGCTGTTCTTTCGTGATGACTTCCTGCAATCGCTTTATGGTGTCTTTTCTGACGGAAATGTGCATAGTATTTATTGTCAGGGTAATGAAATACTCGATCGCACTAAACTTGATCGATTCATCAACGCGGCTGTCAATAAACAGGAATTCTACGTCGTAATTTACTAAAATCAAATTTATAGCGAAAACCAAAGAGGGCATCCCTCACAGAAAGGTTGTAAGGAGTAATCGCTAAAGAAAGTGGTGGAGATAGAGAACGCGATAATGCGTTTGTATAGCCACAGTTCCTCCTGTAGACCATGTGCCCACGAGGGAGCTCAATGCGCTAGAGCCGAGAGGGTACGCATTCTTCCATATCTCAGCCGCAGCATCGTTCCTCCTTGCGGGCTTAAGTCAATAGAGGTTCTGGCGTTGGCTGATTGAGAGGTGGCGAGTGGTGTAACGAAATCAAGTGTACAATTTGAGACCCGAGTTTGTCACCACTTAAGGAGATCTTTTGCTACGCAAACTCCAGCCTTCGCAGAGGAGTCAATTTCTGGAATTTACCCCCCTCCCCCACCTAACCCTAACAGTGCTAAGCTGCTTAATTTAGTAATTCATATATACAGCATGGCATTCTTCACATACACACTTTCGAAATACATTCCGTTCCTTCTCAAGGGATACATACCTTCTATATGTGCTTTGCTTTGGTTGTTATGGAAACTTCCTGTATTTCATTTTTTAGAATATACCATAAACTCTCAATAGGGTTTATATTTGGGGATTTTCCAGGCCATGATAGCAGTTCAATGCCCTTTTGTGCTCACCATGTCTTCACTGATCCCGCCGTATGACAAGGAGCCGAGTCTTGCTGAAATACAGGGTGACCCCCCAACAGCGGGCCCCAACTTTCGATAGGCCTCATTTCTTAATTTTCTGCAAGGATTGAATGAAACTTTGGTGATACTCGTAAATAGTTTATTGTGTTTAAAAACATCATATCAAAATATGAGAGTCTTTGGACTGATGATAGTTGCAGCAGTTAAACGGCCAGACAAATTATGACTTGAAATTACTTCATTCAACATGAACGCGTAGCTAGTAGGTAAATAAAACTGTACCTATTACAGTAGGTACAGTATGTTCTCTTACGATTAATAAAGAAAATAACTTGTAAATGTACCACTCTTACCTGTTCCCATTGCTCAGAAGTCCAATCAGCATGAAAATTAGCCCAGACTTGACGTGCCTGAATCATGATTTGGTAAGCCTAGGCTTCTTTCTTGGACGGTAGGCTCATAATTCACTGTCCAGTAACTCACATTTACTGTTATTCAAGAAAGACAATGCCATCTGCTATCAGTACATTTGCAATCTTCCTACAAGATTTGCCTTTGTCCTTAATAGCCATTTGTTTTATTTTCCTGTCTGTTATTAGTGGGGTTTTCCTCTTGCGACCACATTTCCCAGCCCTTGCTAAATCCAAATTAAGACCGTTTTCATTTTTTTTCTTTATATTGCTTACTGTTTGAGAGGAGACACCAATTTATTTGCAATTCCTTCTGTTTTAGTGCACTATCACTTAATAAAACTTTGATCTTTCCAATATTCCGAGGACTCAAGTCACTCACTTTATCTATAGCTGTTCACTTTCTTTTTATCTATTTCACTGCAAGAAAAAAATGGTTACAATTATCCACAGGTAAGCAAAATACACACTAGTTGAATTCCTGGGTCAGTAACATCAAAAGAGAATAGCTCACACACCCTCACCCTGAGAAGTCTGAATTGAAACTGAACCACAAGACAGTTGCCGCAGCGCGCAAAACCGATTCGGTGTTGCCTTCTTTTCTTTCAACAAGTTTGCCAGAAAATGAACCAAAACACTAATATTTATCCTTCAAAACTGTATAATTGTTATTTCACACTAATATGATAAAATAACCTCATTATTGACTCTTTAAATAGTTTTAAGTTACCTTTTACCAGAAAAATTAGGAATTTTCAAGAAATCCATAATAATTTGATCACTACTGTATTTATGGGAGAAGGGACACAATTTTTCACAATTCTGACTGAAAAAAAATCCTGGAGTTTTTTTGCTTTGCGAAAACATTTTAGAATTTAGCCTGTAAAAATAATTGCGGATTCTCCTTATTCTGTTTTTCATCTAAATCAGTGGTTCTCAATCGGTTTTGGCTTATGGTTCCCTTAGGAACCCTATTTTTTCCTGTTAACTCTATTGTACACAATGAGCTTGTAAGATGCAATTTTTTTTTTACAGAAAATTAATATTCTATTATAAAATATAAAAAAAGGAAAATATATATATTAATATTTTTTAGATATAATTCAGTTATATAAATTAAAATTATCTATTGGCCTAATTATAAGTTATCCTTCTATAGGTTAAGTCTTGTGTCCCTCCCTTTCCCCCATCCTCTATTTTTTAGGGCCTCTCTAAATCTTAACTTTTTCTTGTGGCCCTTTAAAAATGGGCTATGGCCCCCGGTCGGGAAACACTGATCTAAGTGGTTAAGGGATCATGTTTGATGATCGCAATTTGTGGACGGCTAGGTAGGTTGGTATGTGAAATTATGTAAGTTGTTTTTTATTTAAATCGAAAACCAACAGGGTCGTTTATCGCAAATAGCCTGTAAGAAGAGATCTGTGAAGGAAGCGGTGAAAATCCGAGCAATGTATAGAGCTGCAGAACCTCCTACAGGCATTCGGGCCGGGAGAGAACACATCTGTGGGCCTTCGGGCCAGGTGATAACACATTTATGGGCATTTGGGCCGGGAGATAACACATATGTGGGCATTCGGGCCTGGAGATCACACATATGTGGGCGTTCGGGCCGGGCGATCACACATCTGTTGGCATTCGGGCTTGGATGGAACAAATCTTTGGGCATTTCGGGCCAGAAAAGAACACATCTGTTAGCATTCGGGTTCGGAGGGAACACATCTGTGGGCATTCAGACTGAGTAAAAACACATCTGTTAGCATTCGGGTTCAGAGGGAACACACCTGTGGGCATTCAGACTGAGTAAAAACACATCTGTTAGCATTCGGATTCGGAGGGAACACATATGTGGGCATTCGGACCGGGAGAGAACACATCTGTGTGCATTCGGGTTCCGAGGGAACACATCTGTGGGCATTCGGGCCGGTTGAGAACACATCTGTGGCCGTTCGGGCCGGGAGGGAACACATCTGTCGGCATTCGGGCCGGGAGGGCGCTAACTCCTTTACCTGGTGCGGGTGCATATGTACAAAAAATAGGAGGGGGGGGGGAGGAATTTAAGGAAACATGGGTAGGAAGAAAAGGGGCATTGTTGGATACCCCCTGCCAGCCTCAAACCAGGATGAGTAGAAGCCAGCTCTTGGGACGACTAGCCTGCAAAACGTGCCGCAATAAAAAAAATATGTAAAAAGTGTCAAATGGGTAGGGGGAGATTTGGACCAGGAGGATGTTCTGCTCCTCCAGCTTGACTCGTCCTCTACTTGCAGTTCATTTTCCAAAGAAGTTGACTCTTCCTCTACCTGCTGTTCATTTTCTAAAGAAGTTGACTCTTCCTCTACCTGCGGTTCATTTTACAAGGAAGTTGACTTTTTCTCTACCTGCGGTTCATTTTACAAGGAAGTTGACTCTTTCTCTACCTGCGGTTCATTTTCCAAAGAAGTTGACTCTTCCTCTACCTGCAGCTCATTTTCCAAAGAAGTTGACTCTTCCTCTACCTGCTGTTCATTTTCTAAAGAAGTTGACTCTTCCTCTACCTACGGTTTATTTTCCAAAGTAGTTGACTCTTCCTCTACCTGCGATTCATTTTCCAAAGAAGTTGACTCTTCCTCTACCTGCTGTTCATTTTCTAAAGAAGTTGACTCTTCCTCTACCTACGGTTTATTTTCCATAGTAGTTGACTCTTCCTCTACCTGCTGTTCATTTTCTAAAGAAGTTGACTCTTCCTCTACCTGCGGTTCATTTTACAAGGAAGTTGACTCTTTCTCTACCTGCGGTTCATTTTACAAGGAAGTTGACTCTTTCTCTACCTGCGGTTCATTTTCCAAAGAAGTTGACTCTTCCTCTACCTGCAGCTCATTTTCCAAAGAAGTTGACTCTTTCTCTACCTGCGGTTCATTTCCCAAGGAAGTTGACTCTTCCTCTACCTGCTGTTCATTTTCTAAAGAAGTTGACTCTTCCTCTACCTGCTGTTCATTTTCTAAAGAAGTTGACTCTTCCTCTACCTGCGGTTCATTTTACAAGGAAGTTGACTCTTTCTCTACCTGCGGTTCATTTTCCAAAGAAGTTGACACTTCCTCTACCTGCAGCTCATTTTCCAAAGAAGTTGACTCTTTCTCTACCTGCGGTTCATTTTCCAAGGAAGTTGACTCTTCCTCTACCTGCGGTTCATTTTCCAAGGAAGTTGACTCTTCTCCTACCTGTGGTTCATTTTCCAAAGAAGTTGACTCTTCCTCTACCTGCGATTCATTTTCCAAAGAAGTTGACTCTTTCTCTACCTGCGGTTCATTTTTCCAAAGAAGTTGACTTTCTTTACCTGTGGTTCTTTTTTAAACTACGTTGACTCTTCGACAAAGCCTTCATAGCATGAGGGGTGACGGGGAGTTAAGAAAGTCTCCGTTAAAGAGAATATAAGGTAGATCATAAAGAGTTTAGCTGTTAGGTGACAAACCCTCCGATAGATATATACATGTAAGTGGAATAAAACTTATGTTATCGCAAGATGAACGTAGTGTACACGATTGAAATAGAAAATATGAATTACATAATTCTATTTTACCAAAGAGAAATGTTTTAACCACATGATTTATGTTAAAATTGAACCAAGGACAGAGATTAAATACTTAGTGAGGTTTGAGGTCAAACGTGATAAAATATAGACAATTTTCTTGCCACATTGCCCCAAAGAAATCGTATGGTGGATGTACAAGAGAACACATTGAAGATGATGCTCGCAGGGGACTTCCATTCACATCCTTCAACGAAGAAAATATTAAGAGGGTTCGCGCACTTACTGAAGCGATTAACAGGGTAACACTAGTAAACAACCCAGGAATATCCATCGGTTTAATTCATGTCAATTTGACCGATCAATTGAAGTTTGAGTAAGTTTTCTGTTAATTATTCAAACTTCAATTTATCGGGCTAACTGGAATAAAGTGAAGCGATCGATATCCCTAAGTTGTTTACTAGTATTAACCCTGTCAATCACTTTTGAAATCCTGCGCCATCGTCAGACAGAAATGAGGGTGGATCATTCTATGGAATTTTTAGTGAACTGCAAGCTGTTAAAGCGAAGGTAATGTAAGTATTTGTTGGTTAATGTGCATTGAACTCAACTGTGATATGCACTTGCCACAGAAATAGTTAGCTCACTGCACATTGCTTCGAACATGGCCGGTCCATAGTTGCTTTGTGTGGGTGAGGATTGTTCGCCATATATCCCCATTGCAGTATGAAAATGAGCTAACCATTGTTATGGCAATCCTAATTTAAACAATTGTTATTCGAGCTATGTGATTTTCTTATTAAATTTCTAGAGCGCCTCAAAATGCGAACATTTGCACATTTTGAATGTTTCGGGGCTCGCTTGTTCACATGTTGTGTCAAAAATCAGTATTGGTAGACATTGATTTAGCGGTTTTTCTCGAAATATTTGCCACTGCACTGTATTTGGGAAGTGTTGAAATCAATCCTTGTCGAGCATCTGAAGGAAAAGAATTTGGTTTTGCTAATCGCCCGAGTGTGTGCCCAGCATTATTTGGGTTGGGAACCGCAGAGCCCCGTGTCCCCATGTTCCCTTGTCCCATTTCTTCCGTGTCACCTCTGATACGGCTGAAAAGTTATATGGAAAATTCTTCATACTGGTGTCGATCGAATTCATCCTAATGGGATTCTCCCCTCTCCTAATTCCAGGCCGCTAGTCAATCTTTGTCGCCGAGTCCGTGCGAAAAGGAGAACTCATGGGGCACCTCTGGTCCGCCGGCCTACACGTGCCCAATTTGCCACAAGCAGTTCAAGTGGTTAAGCATCTACAGCATCCATTACCGCACGCATAGCTGTGAGAGACCTTTCACGTGTCCTCATTGCAGCTACAGTGCCACGCAATCCAACAACCTCAAGCGCCATCTCGTGTCCATCCATGGCATTACAGACCCCACGAAAGAAAAGGCTTTAGCTTGAGCAAAAATAATGAAATCATTAATCAAGAATGATTCTTCGACGAATTAAAATAAAGGCTTTTTAATCTAGAACTTGGATTAATAAAGAACAGACTCATTGAATGTCAACGTAAAGTGACTATGATATAGTAATTTCAATGGCAAATGATCTTTTAAAGACGTTTTTGTCGCCACTTATGTAGCTAAGATGATCTTGCAGATCAGGACTCATTTTGAAGTGCACTTACTAATTACCCAATAAAATCCATGAAACCCACTATTTAAAATATTAGTATTACTCTATATTAGGAGCATTTACTTTATAATTAATTTTAAACCTGTTTGGGGGTGTTTCCTGAATACGGAACGCGAGCAAACAATTCAATATTTACTAATTTGGACTAAATTTCATCTCGAGGTCCCTTTTGGATGGTTCTCCAAAAGTGAATTTTCACAACTGGCGCTGAAAAACCAGAAATAAGATATGAAAAATTAAGAAGAATCGGTTAAATTTATGCAATCAATCCCTTGAAGTATTTTTGTATCTCACAAGCGTCACGACCGAGCAAAACTTGTAATTTCAAGTTCCATATTTATGAACGGAATAGTGAGGCAAATTTTATCCAGAATCTTTTCGATTTTCATATTGATACTTGCTCCAGTTTCCGCATTTGAACACTTTTTTTTTACTTGATTAATTCTTATACAAATATTAGATTTTTGGGGGGGTATTTATTAATCGTCTATTTTATATATTATGATGCCTCAGTAAAAAATAACCAAAAGAGAAAAATATCGCCCGATTGCTAAATGAACTAAAATTGTAGCTATAATTCAACTCCTTATAAATTCTTAATGTATTAAACTTTTAAATGATCTTTCTTCCTCACTTGGCAGATAAAAGATAAATGTGCTGGTTCCTGTCTGGGAACGGGGGTTGGGAGGGGGGGCATAGGGGCATATGGAGACAACTAAACTAAAAAAGAAAATTGTATTTGGGAAAGGAGCTAAACTTATATATTCAATCATCGTTCGTTATTTAGTCGCGTGGACGCGACTAAAGTTACTATGTCGGTTCGTAGGTAGTCGGTCGGATGGTAACTAAACTAAAAAAGAGAATTGTATTTGGGGAAGTAGCTATACTTATATACTCAATCATCGTTTGTTATTTAGTCGCGTGGACTCGACTAAAGTTACTATGTCGGTTCGTAGGTAGTGGGTCGGCTGGTAACCATTTAACATCGTAACTATTCGGCCAATTCTAACGAAATTTGAAACCCTTATGTTGTTTTACATTTTATTTGGAATGATATAATTGCCAAGGTCATCCCAAGGTTAGTACGGGAATTATTGGAAGTTTTGAAGGTCGTAGGGTCATAAGGTAGAATAATTGAGAGCACGCGACTTAGGCCTGTTGACCTTTATATTTACGATGTTAACTTTATGTCCTCGGAAAATTGTTTTCATTTGACTATTTTTAAAGAGCGGGTTTTTTTTGTAAATAAAAAGTCAAAACAGGTGGGCCAAAACCCCAGTTTTTACTTGTGGTATTATAGTATAATAAGAGCGCTTAGAATTCTTTTATTTCAGCGCGCCCCAAACAATGAAATAAATAAAGAAGTATCATAGTTTGTTACTTTGCATTAAACCATTGTATATAAACAAAGGGAACTTTTTTTTTACAGTAAATAGAAAGCCCGATTGGGCCCTGGCCTTGCGACGACGCGCACCCGAGTCTTCTTCCTATGAGGGCGAACCGCAATAGCTTTAATCAGAGGGGCTGTAGCGGACCCCATCCAGCCGGAGTCACGTCGATATCCACCAATCCCACACTGTGGAAAAACGGTTACAGTTCAAGCCAATTGAAAAGATGTGTTTGTTACCATCTTTAACGAAGTTCATCTTTACCAAATTGCGGCTAGAACGTTTTGAAAAGAGGGTAGAGAAAACAAATGTTGGCAGAGGGAGATAAAATGTGCGGAATGTGGAATCCCAAGGGCGCACAACTCTCTTCAACTTATTTGGGGGGGATAAGATGCGTAGAGGAGCCGTGTGGAAAGGACACGAAGGACTGGCGCTTACAAAATGGGACTGAAGGTAAGGGGTCTTTGATGAGTCGCTCTTTCGGCGATGCTCTTGTTAATAAAAGTAATATTAATATTTTATGTGGCGCTCTTTAGGGCAGTTGACTGTTGCAGAGCGACAGTTCTGAAATTAAAGGGAAGGAACGAGGAAGAATGGATAGAAATCGAGGGAAAGGCGCCTGCGGGAGAAGATATGTCTGTCGATTGCGCTAGAGCACCTAAGCAGATGAGTAAGGTTGACTATCATCAAACAGCCCGTTCTAAAATCTCTGGGGCAAAGGTAGGACGTGTGCAGTGATGAGGAGGACAAAGGGCATAGGGTAGGGAGAGCGGAGAACAGGAGTAAGGGGGAGGGAGAGTTAAGCAAAAGGAGTTTAATGTAATAATACTGACCTTGAAATCCACGTGAACGCAAATAAACAACGAAGTAGAGTTCGCAGATCCCCCTGCGGGCATTGTGGCCGAAAAAGGCACGTAATGAATGACGTTAAGGCCGGCCACGCAAGCCTCCTTATATCACCTGCAGCACGTTGACTCATGCTACATTTGACCTCCCCTTGCCACCGTACGGAGGGGAAGAAGCGAAAAAAACAAACTCTTCCCTCGCAATTCTGGAAATCATAAATATTTTAATGAGATCAGGCAGACATTTGCGTAGATTTGACACATCGATACCTCTTTCTCCTCCAGGGATTCCGATTGTACTACGGGTCTTTTCTTTCTCTCTTCCACCCCAAGTACTATTAATGATGATCCAGATTTCATATCACTACAAGTTCCTGTTGAGACATGGGTTTTCGAACCAGGAATCGCTGGCCGTGAATCCAGAAACGCTTCCCCGCTTTCCTTTCATTTTCGGATGTTTAATTTGAAGTAATCATTATTGCTTATTACCACTCTTCCTTTCTAAAGAATTCCCTGTGATTCGTGCCATCGTTGGTTACGCAAGTCTTCTTACTAGTAAAGGTTAATAACAAAATCGTTGTGGGTGTTACGCAGTATTATTATAGTATCCGTTATTATCATTTACTATTATTAAACATCTAGTATGTACCTGTAACTCTAGTACATCGTTTCCCCCTTTGCCCTCTGTGAGATCTTGCTTGATGATGATGACTTTTCTGATGTGCATCCCCCCCTCAGGTGTCGGTGGCCTCCTTGTCGTCGACTTTGTGCTCCTTGTCGTCGGAGAGCCTGGGATCGAACCCCGCCACGATGTGTCTCGTGTGCGGCAAGACCTTCCACTCGGTGTGGCACATGACGCGCCATCTCCGCACCCACACCGGGGAGCGCCCCTTCCCCTGCCCTTTCTGCCCCTACCGGGCGACGCAGAAGAACGCGCTCCAACGTCACGTCCAAAACCTGCACCATCACTACCCGGCGTCGGGTGAGCGTCCGGCGCCGCCGACTTCCTCTCTCCCGAAACGGAAAGGGTCGTCATCGTCCCCGGCCGACGGCGGGGTACCACTGGGTGCCACCGCCTCCAAAATCACCTCGTTCGCGGCACTCCTCGATAGCCACCTCCTCGACCCGTCCTTCCTCGATTCGCGGCTCCTCTCTGCCGCAACCATCACCACTTCTTCATCAACTTCCTCCCATTCCACATCCACCAACTCTACCACCGCAGAAAGAGACAGTTCTGCTAGCATCACTATGGCGACGGGCACTACCACCACAGCTACTACAGCGTCCATTGCCACGACCACCATCGCTTCCACTACCACAAGCGCCACCTTGCGAACCAACAGTTCTTTACCGAGTTTCTCTCGAGCTCTGTCAAACATGATTTCTTCGGCGAATAATAGCCATTCATGGCCCTCCATGTTGCTCTCCGATTCTTTGCTAGCGCAGGACATGCTTCTACCCAATCAGTAGTGTGAGGATGGTTTGGTTGCTACAGAAACGTACGCCACCAAGTGTCCATTCACTTCAAATTTTACCCTTACGCCCATCAATCCCGCCCTTTTCCTCAATCAAAGCAGGAAGTTCTTGAATCCGTTTGGTAATAACTCAGGACAATGAATCATTCTCAGAAGTGTTCACTATATTATTATTATTATAAAAGTGAAATTCAAGGCCAATATAAATTGTGTAACAGTTCCCTATGAAGTCATTCCAGTCGACATCCTAATGTAAGTTTCAGCCCATCTCTATTTCGACCTCTTTTGCTGAATTTGTGTTAAAAAGTGTTAAACGACTCATTTTTTTTGTTGGGGGGGGGGCATTTTTACTTATGTCCCCCGATAGTCCTATTTTTTTTTAGAGTTAAATTAAAATTATTCAGATTTGAAAGAGATTCCCGATTTGTTTAAGCACTGAAAAAGTAAAGCTGTCTTCCATTTGGGAAATAGTTTATTCATCAGTCAGGGAATCAAGTAAAGAAGTAGTGTATTTGTCGTTGATAACTACCATAGGCTTTCTAGATACCATGTCAAAAGGAAATGTTTTGCTTCATCGTCTGCCGATTTCGATTTGCGCCTTAAGTTTAACAATTTGAATTTATTATTTTTGACAGCAACATATCCAGGAGCACTTAGTACAAATTCGTAAGATGTACAATTTTGTTCTCGCTATGCCCTCGCATAGATTTACATGGGTACGTCAGGTATTTAAATCTTTAATTAAAAAGAATTGGCAACAAGAGCCATTTGTAAGATTAGTGTTACCGATTTTCTTTTCACAATTGCTTCTGCCAACGGCCACTTGAAATATCTTTAAAGTTTGTCTATAAATAGATTCTCATAAGAACTGCTTTTACTTAGAAAACGAACAAAAATATATAAAACAAAATCTAACAAACGAAGTTATTATTTATATTGAAGTTTCGGCGTTCTTTTAGGCTGCCTTTGTACTTAAAAGTTTGAACTGCGGCACAGCGCTTTAAAAGATTTTGGGATTGCTAAACTTAATTCAAGTAGGGTTTGTTTTCGTATCTTTTCCCAGTCCCATTTCCTCAGAATATATTGTCGGCGTTATTTTTTTGTTTTCTAAATGAGAATTGCATTTTATTGCTTCTTGAATTTTCAGGATTACTTGTTTCCTCAATCACCCGAAAGTCTTGTAATCTTCCGATGTCCACTGATTTCTTTTTTTAACCACATATCCACCTCCCATTCTTTTTAAATCTTCGAACGCTTCGGCCAATGGAGGCGAACCCTTTTATGACTACGTACCAGAAATTCAATTTTTTTCAAAGTGGCTTACGGTAACAATCGCGGCCATCGGGTTAAAGAAGGTTGAAATTATCTTTTGACAACAAACGGTAAGATTCAAATTGATATTGGCGGGAAATATCTTTATATTGGCTAACCACTGTGGGATGGGTTCAGTCAACAGAAATTAGTTAGCAATTTTTGGAGATTAAAGAGAGTAGGTAACGTGTAGGGAGTGAAGTGGTTTAGAAAAGCCCGAGTAACCAAATGAAGAATCTTGTGCACTGGTGATATCAAGGATACTCGAATCTCCCCGCTGCTCCTTGTTTCCCAATGAAGGCCGGTCCTCTTGTGAAGCTGGAAAGAGGACAGATTCAAGAAAGTGGCGCTTGCCAAGTCCCGCATCCTCTTTTGTTTATGTAGTTACTTGGCGTATTTATCTTCTACGCAACTTTATTTCCCACTTAATCATTCAAATAAAGAGAGAAATCGAATGAGTACAAGCTGGATAATGATTGAGAGAGCAGACAAACCAACAATAATAGAGGGCTTACTTAAAAGATCATTGACTAAAAGATGTTAATTCGTACAAGAACGTCGTGTGTAAATTTAATATAAACAGATTTTTTAATCATTATTAAAACTCCATTCATATTTATTTCTTTGGGGGAGGGGGGATTCAATATTTTTTTACTGGTAAAATTTCGATTCGCCTGCGTTCGAGATTTAATTTCTGTAGGCCTAAATTTACTCGATGCATTCTAGACCTAATTTAAGTGACGATCGAAAAATATGGATTTATTTGTATTGTACACAATAATCAGTTTAAAATTTGAAAAAAATATGTCTATTTCATCATTAGATCTTCGCTGAATTAGCTTGCTTAATTGTGGTAAAACATGAAACTGTACTTCATTTTAATACTGATTATATTCAGTGTAGTTTAAAAGTATTGTGATAGGAAATATTGCTGCTAATTGTTGATAATGTAACTCGACATTTCAATTTGTGGCCAAAGTAGAAATCTTCTTCTGTGGAATACATGTTTACGTTTTCATCTCTCGTTTTAATTTGCCTTTCTATTATCAATGACTCTGATAAGCTCCGCCGTCATTCATGGATATCATATTTCACTTTCTCAAAACATTATGCTCATAAAATTGCTACCGATAGCCAGTGCTCGAGTTATTTACTCAACTACTGAACTCGATTCTAGAGCAGGCAGTATTTTTGTCATTTACAGGGCGTAAACACGAAGTGTAGACGTCTTTTTACAATTTAGATATATAAATAAATAAATTGCTTTCTTGCAGGATTTTCAGGATTTAATTGAATTTTGTGAATCAAAGTGTAAGTTGATAAATAAACACCCGTTTAAAAAATATGACTGGAAAAGGTGAAGGAATCGTGTGTATCTGTTCAAAATGTTGAACCACATTGTAACCAGATGTTGGTGTTTGTAAAGATATCGAACGGTTTGAAGAGACGGCAGTCGTTTTCCAAGAGTGAGGCCCAGCCTACCCCGTTGAACAAGATCAGGCGAAATCCAAGGTGGAGTGCCAGACAACTTGCTCTTGAGGGCCAAAGGGAGCCATGTGATCATGCAAAAACTCCTGAAAGATGAGCTGAAACTTTGTCTATTGAAGAAACTAAAGTACATTTGCTTTCCGACCCCACCAAAAGGAAGAGAGTCGAAAAAGAAAAGCTGCTCCTCCAACGGCTCACTGATGACTCATAGCCTCCAGTTCTGTGGTCGGATGAGAGGTTGTTCACTAGCTATACCACCTAAAACACACACAATTATCCTGTTTGGGCACAAAATAAAAATTAAGATTCCATTTGAACAGCAGACATCTTTGAAGTGACAGAAGCCAGTTTCAGTGATGGTGTGGGCGGGCGTAACATCAACGGGCCCCAAGGAGGATGGGTAAAGATTAATCATCATGTTTATTTAGAGATGATCAAGGAGGAAGTCATACCCTGGCTGGATGGCAACATAGTAAATACTGATATAACCTTTCAGGAAGAATGAGGCAACCTCACACAGCAAAAAAAGTCAAGGTTTGTGCCAAGCAAATTTTAAGGGGGTTTCGGTCAAAGGAACTTTGTCTCACATTTGGCCAGATTTGAACCCCATAGACTTTGGAGTGTGGTCGATGCTTGGGCAGAAGACGTACCAAATCTCATCAAAGCGTGGAAGTTCTGAAGTGCAAACTGTAAAAATGGTGGAAGGAAATATCAGCTGAAAACCCCGGGTATGCCATTTGCGCTCAGGTCATCGCTAGATTTCGTCATACCATCGAAGCAAAAGGCGATCCAAATGAATATTAGTTAGTTACATCATTTTGTGGGATATAATTTTTTCTTTCGTTCTAGTCTAAGCATTATGTAATATTACATTATGTAATATTACATTGTGTAATATTACATTATGTAATATTAAATTGTGTAATATTACAGTGTAATATTACATTATGGTCTGAAAATAATTGAATAAATATCAGTCTACATTTCGTGTTTCTATCCTGTAAATTCTCCTGATTCGAGTTAATTTTTTTTGTAATAATCCGAAGTTAACGAAGTTTTTTAACTCAAAATTTAAGTCGAAAACCAACGAGGACATCTCTCGCAGATAGTTTGTAAGGAAAGATCTGTAGGAAAATAGAGAAGATTGAGGACCAGAAAATGCGTGAAAGATCTATGAGCACAGATCCTCTCTACATCTCTTGGGGCATTGGGTCTGAGAGGGCACGCAATCCTCTAAATGATAAGTGGGGCACGTTTTTCAAGCTATACTTGACACCCCTTGGGAGGTGGGGGGATACTACTAGAAAATAAAAATTAGGGTAGTAGAATCATCCATACCGGAGCCAAGAGAGAGGCGGGCCAGACCAGGGATGAGTGGACGAAGGCTGGTTGGCAACTAGCCTGCAAAATTAGCCGCTGATCAAGGAAAATAGGCGAGAACCTTTTAAAGAAATTCAAAAAAGAGGGTAAAGTGGAAATGTCTAGAGAATGGAAAAAACTATGGTAGTTTCAATCTAGTTTCAAACTACGGAGCCACTGGTGGCGGAAGGGGGCGTCGCTCCTCCAGGCGAAAGTCTACGCGGGGCGCGCCCTTGCATGGTATTTTGACAAAAAGAAAATAATAAAATAAGGACACGTTGATGTTTGGGATTCTTAATTAATTCCTTCACAACGAATTGGTAATCCGGCTAAACATTATAACATTATTATTATCACAGGTTTTATGCTCTAGCTTTGATTTTTCCGTTTTTATTCTCCCTTTGTTGTCAAACTCAAAACTTTTTTGTGCACTTTAGCTTCTTCACTCCAATCCTCAGTTAAGTGAAAATGTAATCTACTCAACCGGTCTCGACATTATTTTCTAATGGGGGATCGATTTGTAATTATCTTATTATTTCCCATCGAAAATGGCTCACTGCACGGAGAGATCTGGCTACCGATTGGTGGACGCGCTGTGCTCACCCCGTTTTCGGGTGGGTAGATCTTACACCTCACACATAGCCAATCACAACACTGCTTTCTTTCCTCCCCCGTCTTCATACACACAAATTCTCTGTTTCAAGGAATCCTACCGATGGGTATCTATATCCACGTACTTCTGACGCGGAACAGGTCCCTTTCTGTTTGGTGCCAAATTATAATACTTCCTGGCACCTCTCCCCCAAAAAGGACCAGCCCCTGTGTCCCTCGGGCCGACCAGCGATTGTCACACTGATCTTATATAAATTTAATTATCCGGCCGGGGATCCTCCCAGTATCATGGAAGGATTGGCGTTGCCTGACTAACTAACGTTTAGTGTAAAGCAATAAATGACACCGCCCGCTGTTTAGGACATCCTGGGGTAGAACCTAGTGACCACCAGGAAATATCAAGTTTCAGTTACCCGCTTCTAGCGGATCGCCAAAAAACAATTCGAAACAGGCAAAAAACGGCGAATTATTTAATAATTTCTTTGTTTTTTTCTATGCTAAACACGTTGACACTTGAAACTGATAACCCCTTCAAATTAGTTGTGTAACTTTTTACTGAAGGTTCTTTATTTAATGAAAGTAAACTCTATCAACTCGCAAAACAGTGAGTTAATTTCGATCGACAATTGTTGTGAACCTGAAGGCTTAAAACGAGTGGGTTATTCATCATACATATTTCAGAAGATAAACTAATGAAGGTAGAACTCTCGAACTAGTATGTAAATTTTAACCAGATCAAAAATGTACAAAACTCAAGACAAAGAATTATGTTTTCAGAATTTGAAAGTACGTTTTTTTCCTTTCCGTTGCAGATACCCCTAGAATATGGAACCTCTTGGCGAAAGGATAAACGAAAAAAATGCCAATTTTGCTTCAAATTCTTCTGGAATTTAGAGAGGCACCTCCGATGTCACACAGGAGAGAAGCCATTTTCATGTCAACTTTGCCCATACAGATCAACGCAGTCTGGCAATGTAAAAATACACATGAGGCATTCGCACAGATTAACGGAAACGCATTCATGAAGTTAAACTCGTCTAAAAGGGTACCTACCGTCCTTGTGATTGACAGTTTCTTTTCTAATACTCTTCTATAATTAAAAGATAGCGACAAGACTTATATATATGGGCCTCTGTACTACATTTCTTGGTTCGATTGGTTGTCCTTTGATTTCAGCTCTGTGGTTTTGTTAATAAGAGACATGCGGCATGGAGTTTTTGCAATATCATTGTGTACTCTTCCATTAAGCGGCCTAATATACCATGTTGGAAATTCAGATCATTGATTTCAAGTAAACAGTATACTCGCTTGTATTGAAAATTGACTTCATTGCTTCGGTCAAAAAACGAGAGTGGAGTAAATTTGGATGTTATCTTGAAACTTATTTTCCCCTTATTGGCGATTTTCAATAATAAACGGCAATAAAATGTAAGGTTGGCAAAACCCCCCAATAAAACCTGGGTTTTTCAAAAAACAAATGATACAAGCATTAGAATAACATAGAAAAAGAATAGCTATCTATTTTTATATAATAATAATAATAATTAATTAGTTTAATAATTATATTATAGTAAGAAAAGATCACTGATCGAGAATTGTGGGTACCCATGATAGCCAAAACCTGTAGAAGGAGAGATGAATTATGAGTCGGTATCAGATAAATAATCTTAATTTGATAGATATTTGTTGAAATTATAAACGTAAATATGAATTTTGAATAAAATAATGATAAGTAGCATTCATTTCTTGCAAAAAAAAGTGTAATTTAAAAAACAAAACAAAAAAAAACCCAGGTTTTTTTTATAAAAAATTTCATTTGAAAAAGCCCCCCCCCCCCAAAAAAAAACCCGGTAATTAAACCCGGATTTTTTAGGGTTGGGTTTTTGGATTTGCCAACCCTGACGAAATGTTCTTAATTCCTTCAGTCATGTCGTCCGATTGGGAAGATCCTGCAGTATCAATAAAACTTTTATTCTCTCTTCGTAAACCAGTAGTAAATGGAAATATAATCTTCCTTCCCAGTAATGTCCACTTATTTCAGGATCACAGCATTCAAAGATTCCTCCGTAATTCTTCTATCATCCCCTGCTTTATTTTTAGGTTTCTTTCTTGCACGATGCTGACTACATAAGTGATGTATTCGCATTCTTGTTAACTAAACACTACCTATTTCTTTGCTTGCAGGATCCTTCTGTGCCCTACCTGGTGCCCGAGTCATCTAGAAACAACTGCTATTTGTGCGGCAAAACTTTCCGCACATTGTGGCATTTGAGAAGGCATTTAAGAGCCCATACGGGAGAGAAACCATACTCATGCTCATATTGTCCTTTTAAAGCTACTCAGTCGAGTAATCTCAGGCAACATATTACAAGTATGCATACAAACAGAAATATGCCTGATGGGAGATCACAAGATTCTAGCTTTGATGTAACCCATACGTGAGAATTATGGTTTGCCAGATGTTTGTTTAGCTACTTCATCTTTGCGTTTTCAATACGCTCGTGTTGTCTTCCTCAGGCCAAAAGAAGTTCATTAATATCTACCGTAAGGGAAATATTGAGGTGAAGACGTTCGTCCCTTCACAATCGGATTAAACGTGAGGAAAAATTCGTGCAATGGCCGAAGAAAACTAATCTCTGGTTTAATTTATGTTGCAGATGATGTTATTAAATAAAAAAAAATACCTTCACAAAAATAAATGAATAAAATATTAATTTCAAGATCGAATGTTAGTACAATTAAGAGTTTTGCAATCGGCAAAGTTTGGCATTTTCTTTTCCAGTTTTGTTTACGGTACACAACAGACCATCACATTTGTCTTAAGCAGGGCTGTGGAGTCGTTAATCTAAAACACCGACTCCGACTCATTTTCAATAGTTCGACTCCGACTCCGACTCTGGGTTTTATCTAATAATCTTAAAAATCCTTTATTGCATGAAAACTGTGCGATGGCTTTCCTTCTCTATTTAGTTTATAATCTGACTATTTTTCCAACTCATATTTTATAAATATCAGCCAAAGTGGTTGAATAAACAAAAAATGGAAATTTCATTTATAAAAGAAAAACCAAATTCAGAGTTTTGGGACATTTCAAAAGAAAAAATTCTTGATATGCATAATTAAAACGAAAATTTAAAAGATAAAATATATCCTAATATATATGTAAATAAAAAAATAATCATATACAATTTTTTATAAAAAAGAAAAAAGTAAGGAGTAAAGGTTTATTTAATTATTATTTTTTAGGAATACCCGGCAATGGTTTCTCTACTAAGATTAAAATTTTCTGAACTTCGCCAATTATAATAATTTTAAAAAGGAACTAAATTTTACCCCCTTTCAAAATATCACGTTGCTAAAATATAGAGTTATAGAAGACTAGGTAAAATTAAAAAACAACCTTGCTTAAATTTTAATAAATTTTCGGAACTTGACCAATTGTAATTCATTTTCTTTTAAAACATACTAAAGCATTGGTTAATCATATATTCCTTCTGAACTTAACCATTGTGTATTTACAAACTCTAAAGAAATTCCTAGAAATTACTTTGATAAAAATTTAAAATATACTTACATAAGTCATAACCAAACTAAGATGAAATTATTATTCAAAATCTCAAAAAAATCCCCTTCTCAAATTATAGAGTTAGTGATGATGATGATGATGGATACAGCTTCTGCAAGATCTTGCTTAATTGAAGCTCTAAGATCTGATTTTATAAATTTCAAAGCAAAAAAAATCTTTCATCACTACTTTGGCCTTTGAGTCGAGGGAAACGCAGTTACTATCATAGCTGCAGGTTTTATAACTTCAGAGTAGGTTTGGATAAGTTCGTGTAGTGGTATTTTACAAGAGCTATTATATTATATTTGAGTATCTCTTCAAAGGATGAATAGAATAGCTTTTTAGATTCTTCCAAATTTGCGTCAAAAGTTTCATTCTTCTCGGTTTTCATTCGCCTTGTCCTCTCTTGTTCTATCTGATTTGAATATTTTTCAAAATTTAATTCATCATTGGAAGAGGAGGAAACATGAATATGTTTTTTTTTTATGATCACGCGTACCCCTACATACTTACTTTTGATATTGAATCAGCCAAGTTGTTTACAAACAAAAGCCAGTTATGTGGTGAGTGTGCATTCTTCATAGACATTTTTGAAAGCTCTTCCAAGAATCTACTTGGAAGATTCTGAGAAGATTTTCATAGTGTATACATGTAATGTATGTGCGTATAACTCTACAAAAGTTATTTAGTGCTATAATTTAGCTAAAAATGTCAAATATTGTTTTATTTCTCTCGCCCATAAGAAAATTTCAAAAACACAACTTTCTATGATTATTTATCTTTTTAAGATAAAAACAAGAGTCGGAGTCGGAGTCGGATGTTCTTAACCGACTCCGACTCCACGACTCCGATTACACAGTCCTGGCCTTAAGAGATTTGTATGCCTTTGATGTTTAGCCTTTTCATTATCCCCAACCCGTCGACATAATGAAGGAGCAAGTACTGTTCTTTTGTAAAAATTGAACCATCTGAAATATAAGATTGTACCAAATTTACCACCTATTTGGGAAAGAAACTCAGATCGATTTTTTAAATCCAAAAAATAAACTTTGTAAAACAGAGACTTTTTACCTGCGGCGAATCGCCGCCAGGTCATGGCAAAGCTTTTTATTTCAAAAGAAGTAAAGTTCATTTGTACCCATTTAGAGCCATGAAATGACCCATATGACCATGGGACATATGGTTATTCACCCTGGAGATTTCAAATCTGACATCGGATTTGGCGCTGGGTGGCGCCATCTAGTGGCAGAAGCCTCATTTAGCTATTCAAAGGCACTTGAAAGTGATTTGAACCACGGGAAACCATCAATGCAATAACCATTTATCATCTTATCACAGAGCGCCGCAGGTCATTGGAGGAACTTCCCCTCTTGTTTAAAATTAGTTTCAGGAGCATTTTGCTTCGATCTTTAGTTTCACCAACACTTCACAGGCGAACGAAATATGACCTTTTCATAAGATGTATTTGGTTAATATGGTGTAATTGTTTGATGGTGTGAAAACTTCTCATTTTTCATAGCACCCGAGCAAACAGAGGCGGCTGTTTTTTCATCTCAGGAGGATCACCTGGAATCTTTGTTTGTGAAAGACTTCAAACTTGGTTAATCACTGATCAAGTCCTAACCGCCCTATATACTTAGATATAAAGACGATCTCACTCAAAAGAGAGACCATTGCTGAATCCAATCTTACCAGGAATTGCTAACTTATACCAATCCGGCAGAAAACTCTACACTCAAGTTCGTACCTATAAAACCTCATTAATAAAATTTTGCTCAGAGATAGCTACAATATATAAAATATTGTTTACTAATCAATTTCTCTTTAATAGTTTTGTATTTCGTCGGTACATCTCATTGTCTCCTATGCCTACATCTCATTGGGCGATACAAAAGGACTAATTTTGTATACTCTATATTCTTTTATATAATTGGCAAATTTGGGGTTTATTAAGTTGATTTATTTTGCTTAAAAATCCGTTTACTCCGTTTATTTGCTTCGTTTTAATTCAGGGGGGGGGGGGGAGGCTGACGACACTCTCACAGAAAGCGCGGCTCCCCTTTAATTGTGGTAACTTTGGCAGAGCTTACAGCTCAGGTTATAGGATCCAAGCTTTCTCTCTTAATCTCCCAACAATCGGTGGGAGGAGAGATCATCTGCTCAGGGCGAAGTCGATGAAACTAATCGTTAACTTGCCATTCATACATCAAGGCCATAGACTACTCGGCCATCCGGCAGTTTAGAAAGCTGCGTTCAAACTGATTTTTCACTCACCACGCTTCAGCTTCCTAAAAATCATTTTCACTGTAAATCTTACCGCCTTTTTTCCCTCATTGATTTGCTCCCTGATTGTTGAGATGTTTGGTGATGAATGTGCTAGTTATTAAACAGAAGATGACATTAAAATTGCAGCCATTCCGAAATGCTTAAAATTCATCATATTTGACATGTATTTAATGGGTCCGTATTTAATTAAGGCGAAACCAAGTCCTTTGTGGCATATCGCAGTGAAGTAATTAACGATCCCAACCTGTAATATTAAAATTATTATTACCTCGTTATTAAAATATCCGAACATATTTTGTTCACTTATTTATCCCTTTGGACAATTTTGAGTATAGGTGAAATTAGAAGGGAGGTGGGGGCGTGATTTTGAGGTAATTGGAATTCGTTTTCCCTCCCAAGAACAGAATATTCAGATGTTCGAAGATTTTACACATCGGTATTTGCTTACCATGGAAATAATCCTAATTATGTTAGGTTTAGAGATTAAATAAATAAATCTCCATATTTGCATATCTCGAGGATATTTATCCCTTTCTTCATCGGACGTAGTCTTAAATAATTCGGCTTGGAAGCCGAAGATATCGCAAACTCTCGGAAAGGTGCTCATGTTCCTTAACGAAGGCATGTCACAACGTGGTATCTTGAATAGATGAACAAAAGAGTGCAATATCTGTAAACATATATTGCACGTTCATTTGATTCCATATACTCAAAATACAGATTTTGCCAATCATAACTTAACCAAATTACACTTCTACGCTGTTCCCTCACTACAACAAACTATTTTGCCGGTTGAGGCACATCAACGTATCGGCAATCATGCGCGCTCACCTCAAATTTTGTGAGAATGAAGATTCTAGAACTACGTTTGAGGTAAGAGTTTGATTCCATCGTTACGGCAAGTGCAAAAATACAATTTGGTTGATGGGCAAAATCAAACTGTTATACCCACACTCGACAACCTCATAATAAAGTTTTAATTGAAAATTGTAGAGATTTGGCAGTTAACCAGGATCAGTCCTAAAGGAAGTAAAACGCGTTAAAAGGAAAATAGGGGCTGAAGAGGCTCTCTGTGGCCTCCTCGCTCATGGGATCTTGCGAGGTCGGGTAACATCGGGCTGGTTGTGCTTGCGCCTACGCTATTGGCTCGTTGTCCCATTTTAGAATTATTACCCCGAAAGCAGGGTAGGGCTAAGCAAGGTGGTAGCGCTTAAGTGAGAGACGTTTGTCTCTAATTGATTTGGAAAGTTATAGTGGTCTCTCCAGAGAACTTATTCGAAACGATGTTTAGTTCCGAATGCCCTCCTTAGTTAGAGTTTAATTTAAGGCTAGTTTGAGAGCTTGGGAGATGTTTGATGGTTCCGAAATGGATAGAAGGTTAAGAGTTTGAAGGACCGAAGGTTAAATGGATTTAGGCGAGAGAGAGAGTTTGATGGGAATTCAAGAGAACTCGCAAAATCAATATGAGAAAGAGGGTATAAAAGCTTAGCTTGGTCAGAGAACCCGGGCGTGGGCGTACTTGCGAGCTGGAGTCGTTCACGGTGCCGTACACATACGAAGTTTTGTCCGGCCGAGTCCAAGAGTTTGAGAGAAGCTTTGAGTTTGATTCTTTCGTTCAGCTTCAGAACGGTCCCGCCCAGAGTCCAAAAGTTTGCGAAGAGTTTCAGATAGTTGTTTCTTAACCCAGCGTCTGATCTAGACGCTGGAATGGGGCGGACACGAGGAAGGCAGCCGTGCGATGGTCCGAAACGCGTAACTCCCTGTGCCCACAATAAACTCATAAACTACCGAGGTGGGGAGCATCGGTAGGCGTAGGCGTCGCTTCTCGATGCCCTGCTCAATATGCCCAACTGCTCTTTCCCCATTGTATAACCATGAAACATTTGGTCTTTGATAGCCTAGAGAATAGGCCTCGAAAGATGGGTGTAATAGGCTGTAATCTAAACACCAAAGGTTAGGAAGGGAAACCAATGGGGTAATTTTCTTGAAGAACGCGCTTTAAAGTGAAGAGGTTTCTTAGGAGGCCAGTAAATGTCCAGGTTTGGTGAGAGAGCTTCGAGCTAGCGACGAGATTGTAACCGTGCTGGAGCCTGGTTCGGAATAGCTAGAATTCGTGGTCATTTAAGATACTTGGGCCCATAGTATTTTGGTGGTGTATGGCAGGGATGGGAAAACCCTTGTTCGCGTGCGAAATTTCGCCTGCGAGCAAAATTTTCATCAACCCTGAGTGATATACATATTTGTATGTACAAATATATCACTATCTCAATTTCTGTGGTGGCAATCAATAAAAATGTCGCGTATAGATTTTTTTTAGACATTTGTGCACGAGTATATCACACTATGTAATACATTTAAACAACATTTAAAAAGATACAAGAATCAAATTTTATTCATCGCCCGCCGACTTCTTTCATAGGAAATTTTCACCCGCGGCTCAAAAATGTTTTCCCACCCCTGGTGTATAGTGAGGTGGAGAACGGAGTGAGGGATTTAGAGAGGAGCATGGGAGGAAGGACACCAAGGGCCATGCAAAGGGCACCGCAGGGGAAATAACATAGGGGAGGAGCATTGAGAAACGGCCCTGGTGTAAGAATCGCCTGATGAACTGGGGCGAGCGCGTACTTGATTCCGCGCATCTCGGCCTCAGAGGAAACCCGAGTAAGGAAGGGCATGGAATTGAGCCTCTAAGTTGGATATTGAGCAATCGGGTGAGAAGAGGATTGTTCGCCAGAATAGTTAAGAGGAAGGAGGGTGGTTCTGCTTGCCGAGGGAGTAAGTAATGGGAGGAGGTACCACAGTTCACACAGCGAAGGCTATTTGCAAGCGGAACCCAATGAACTTTTGACTTGATGCACTGAGGAGGTAGGGAAAACGTATGGGTGGGCCGCAAACTTACTGTTCCAAGAGACACTATGAACGTGAGGGGGCGGAGCGGGCGAATCAAATGCGGAGTAGGTTAAGGTGTAGTGTAGGGATTCTCGTCTCTACTGACTCTTTTGATTTATCGGTAGATCTTAGTTAACCCCTGAGAGGAGAGTTCCGCTAAGAGATCCTCTCGGAAAGTTGTTGTCTTGGAAGCGACTTGGCCGTGGTCTTGGCTCACCGAGACAGCACACCCTGAAGGATAAGAGTCCAAACAACCAACCAAACGAGATTTTACCACTCACGGCACATGCATATGAATAGGGATGGATGTGGAACCAAGAGACCTATGGAAGCGAGTGGACCGCCCTGATAGGGCACTCATGGTTCGATGAGAACGAAGAGAAGGATGGTTGTAAGTCCCCATTACCTGTTGACGGGGGTATAAAAGGCTGTGTATGGGAGGCTGATTATAATTAGCGAGGACGAACGATGAAAGATTGGTGTTTGGGGCTGGCAGGAAATTTGAGGAAGAATAGGTGGATCGGCCGAGCAGGAAACTAGGGGCATTAGGGAAGGGGTGGTTGGTTGGATTCGCGGCAGCATAAATCAGGTAGCTGGAAACGATCCGGTGTTCCGTATAGGAGACGCCAGGGGCCTCGCTGGTCGGAGCTGCCGAGGAGATTGAGAAGGTTTTAGTCGCGTGCACGCGATTCTATAAGTTAATGTCGGTCCGTAGGTCGTCGGTCGGATAGTAACCATTTTAATTTTCAATGCATTTATTTGTCAATGAAATCGTAACTATTCGGCCGAATTTAACGGAATTTGAAACCCTTATGTTGTTTTACATTCTCTTTCGAGTGATATAATTGCCAAGGTCCTCCCAAGATTCATCCGGGAAAAATTAAAAGAAAACTATGCGTCGGATTGCCCCACTCGTTGAAAGTGTTGAAGGTCGTAAGTCAGAATAAATGAGAGCACGCGACTTAGGTCTGTTGACCTTGTTAATTTTCTTGACGGGAATGGTGAAAGGGAAAGAAATAAGGTGCACATACATATGTTGACTATGCAATAAATCTGGAATTCGACTCCCAGAAGCAAAATTAAACCCAGAGACTAGCTAATAATTTAGGCAAATTTTCATCCAACCCTAGATAACAGAAACTGCTAACCCCGGACATGGCAGCTCCATGCTCGACCGACGGATATACCGCGGCAATATAAAATATTTAGATACGAACACAAAGCAGGTGATGTATTAAGAATAAAAGTTCTGAAGTAGAAATGTGCAAGAGATAATGCCAGAATAAAGATGAGAAGAAGGACGATATAAATCCTGAACTTTATACACACCTAAAGATGCCCAGAAGACGACATCGAGGAAGATAGAGGGAAGAAATCCACGCAAAGTCGGCAGAATCGTGGACTCGACTGCTGGACCGTGATCAGTGTATGCAGTAGGATGAAAGAGGCTCTCGCTGCTACTGTCTACAAATCAATGTATGCATTGGGGTGAGATAGGCCGTTGCTGCTACTGTCTACAGGTCAGTGTATGCAATGTGATGAGAGAGGCCGTTGCTGCTACTGTCTACAGGTCAGTGTATGTAATGTGATGAGATGAGTCCTTGCTGTTACTGTCTACAGGTCAGTGTATGCAGTGTGATGAGAGAGGCCGTTGCTGCTACTGTCTACAGGTCAGTGTATGCAATGTGATGAGATGAGTCCTTGGTGCTACTGTCTTCAAGGTATTGAAATATAGAATAATATTTCAATTTTTCTTTGATAAAATTGAAAAAAGGAGGAGGCCTTAGGCCCAAAACCTTTTCCTCTCCTTATTTCCCCTCGTTCGTTTTCGGGTTCAACGTTATTGGACTCCCCCGGTGATACGAGATCGTAGAATTGTAAAAGGCCTAGCCAACTCTTACCCGGATTTCAATGGAACGTTAAAAGGCTCCCATGCCATGTTTACCTAATTTTACCACCACCTCTCCTACGCTATATGCTGTTAAGGGCACTTCAGGTATATGAAGAAAGTGACATTATAGAAATTGCATCGAATAATCATCCTTGATACTCATTTGTTAATTTAATTAAATAATTGACTCATAATTGAACGAACGTTTTTTTTTAAGTAAACTGAAAAATCTCGCTCGTTAGAAGTTATTACAAATTTCTAAAGCTCCAGTCTTTAATTTTATACACAATTATTATGTTATTAAAGCTCCAGTCTTTAATTTTATACACAATTATTATGTTATTATTTGCGCCGCCTGGAAAAAATACCCTTTTTCGGTCTTGTTGGGACGAACAAACTGGGACTGGCGAGAAAAATAAATGGAAATAGGATCTGTTATGCTTTGTGGGGGTGGGGGTAAAACATTTATTTCATCCTCTTCAGACTGTCATTTTGAATCACTCATTTTTTTTATTTTCTCCCGTAGGCTGTCTCTCCGTTTCTCCTTTTCACCATCCTGTCTCTTTAGGTTAGAATTCGTTTCTTTTTTCTCCGCTTAAGGCGGACTGAATGAGGGGAAACGATGGCGGAGACAAAGATCTAGGAAAGAGTACAGGGTCACAAATGGGAACATGATTCCCCAGAGCGGAGGGAAATGAATTCGGAGACGAAAGTGAAATTGGTCTCTTGTAAAAAAGATGGGAGTCTAATATACGAAATAAACACAATCATAAGAATCGAAAGAAAATGGAGGCTCCGAACTGCTGCGGTGTCAAACTTCGTAGGCCAAAATAATTAAGGGCGTAGCTGTACTCCCGCAGACAAGTGTTTACAAATGGTAGTGGTGGGATTTAGAAATTATAAGGATAGGTTCTCTCACTGTTTCACCAACAACAGGTTCTCTCATTATCAGTTTCTAGCAGCAAACCATGCCGGCTATCCCGATATACTCGTACGTGCAAAGGTTGATCTTTGGGTTGTTACATGCTATAGTCTAGCACTGGCGTCAGCAAACCCTGGCACGCGAGGCACCTATCCTTGGCACATGAAAAGATTTGTTCTCTCCTTTAAGCAAGGACAGGATCACATTAAAAAGTATATATATATATATATATATATATATATATATATATATATATATATATATATATATATATATATATATATATATATTAAAATTACATATTTTCTAATGCTAAAATTTAATATATTTCTTTTAACGCAATATTTACCGTATCTTTTCGGCATATCGACTTAGGTGTGTTGACTATGTTAGATTATGTACATTTGGCATTATAGTTGCTTGGCACTCAAGACCAGAAAATCTTTTTTTTTAATGGAATTGGCACGCAAGACCATAAAGTTTGCCGACTCCTGGTCTAGCAAGTAAAATTATTAGTTATGTTCCCCATCTTAAAAAAAAATTGAGAATCCCTCATTTAAGCTAAGAACCGGTTCCGGGATTAATGAAATTCCACGTAACAGGTTCTTACGAACCGGCTGAATCCCATTACTGATAAATGGGTCAATTTCTTTGTGTGAAGGGAAAAAAAATGATGGGAGGGATATCCAAATAAAGAAAAGCGTGAATGGATAAGAATAAAGCTAGTGAAAATGAATAACAATGAAATCGACAATAGTATATAGATAATCCATGGTCATCTTGAATCCATGAGCGGGAAAAAAGTACAAGTTCGTGTAAAGATCGCCGGCAGTCAAGGTATGAACCAAAACACTATTGTTGGTTTTCAACTGTGTCCTAAACAAGCATGCCATTGGATAGTCAATTATGGGGGTACTCGGGAAGTTTAAAACGAGGATAAAAAAATAAAACAAAAAACAACCAAATTCTCAGGCTGGAAATTACTCTTCCGTGGAACATACCTCTCTATGTCACTAACTTAGGTCTCTGTTCTATCCCTGACTTAGTCTTGTTTTGCTTGCAGGAGTCCCAAGATGAGGCTTTGCAAGGAAACCTCGCACATTCTTGCAATGTTTGTGGCAAGAACTTCATGAGCAAATGGAATCTAACCCAACACGTTCGCATACACACCGGAGACCGCCCCTACGTTTGCCATCTCTGCCCTTACCGAGCGCCGCAAAAAAAAAATCTTAGGTATCACCTATTTTCCAAACACCAAGAGTTCTTGTGAGGGTAGAACTATGAAACTGGTCACCGGAGGAGAGGTGCATTACAACCACGCATTTGTTGCATAGCGGGAAGAAGGAATTTAAGAGAATGGGTGAATATGATAATATAAAGCGAAATTATGTAGTGAAAGAGCAATTCACATAATATTGAGCGGTTGTTTTTAATATATATATATATATATATATATATATATATATATATATATATATATATATATAAGCAGGAGTTTGTTTTTCGGTTTATTTATTTGTTTACTATAGGCGGCCACATTTCTAGTCCGATTAAACTGAAGTTTGGCAGCGGTACATCTCTGAAGAAAGAGATAGGTAACGTTAGGTTTTGCCCCGCCCCCGGAGCTTAAAATATGCAATTGGTCTGGTGGCTACATGTCTAGATCAAATGATCTGAAATTTGAAACGTAAATACATCTCTGAAAGGAAAAGGCTATGTTTAGGTTGCGCTACGCCACATGCATTGTCCACCCCATTCCCCCTTTCCCCAGGGATTGAAAACATGTCATGGGTCTGAAAGGTCATATAACTAGCGGGAATTTAGGTTCCTTATGAAGTCCAAAATTGTTGAGCACTCCCTGAAAATGGGGCACCTGATCAGGCCAAATCTGAACCCAATCAGAGGATTAGAACCTAGTTGACGAGCGAACGTAGCTCGCGGCTCAGCGTTTGCCAAAGAAATTCTCATCTAAATTTTCAGCCGTGCGACGCTTGGGAAGTCAGGGAGTTAAGAATAAAGGCTACAAGAAAATTTGCCTTAGATAAATGAATGCCCGCCAGAGTGATTAAGTCCCAGAACCTGGTTCTTTCTTAGCGTTCCAAAGAACTTTCATTACTTGGAATTTGAAATTAACTTAATTTATTCTGCCGAAATGTTATAATAGAAATTTACCAATTACTCACAGCTGAACAGGATTTCAATCCACCCATAACCATGACTTATTTTCCCCTTGAATTTAAAGAGCATTAAGAGGATAAAGTTTGTAAGAGAGATCTGTATAGAAAGTGGCGAAGAAAATGTATGAAAAGATTGTAGCTGCAGATCCTCATGTCGGTACTGGGGCTGGGTGGACAGCCACTAGGCCCCATAATCATTTAGAAAACTGAATTACAGCTCCACATGTAATCGCGATTCAGCCAAGCGAATAACACCTTCAAATCTTAGAATCCGAGAGTGTTGCGAAAGCTTAGATGGACACACAAAATTCACTATAGCCCACCCTTAAAACCCCTTTGAAATATTAGACGTATTTTCAGAGTTGATTATAAAATTATTCAAAATCCACATTGTCATAATTAAATAGTGAAATCAATGAGCAATTAAAGTGCATACCTGAACCAAACGAAAGGGATTTCAAAAGTATTAAAGAAAATTTGGCCACGGCAGGACTGGAGAGTATGATCATTTTCCGGGCGACCTAACAGCTTTCACAACAGTCACGGATTCTGCGATTTGACAACGTTCCCTTGGCTCAATCTCATTTCCATGTGGAGCTGTCATTCAGTTTTCTTCACCAGTAATCCGCTCCATCTCATGATTATAGTTAGATTTAAATCTTGTTTAGCATCGAATGTTTAGCAAAGTTTGACACCCTTTGAAAAGAGATGTACTACCAGGGCAGCTAAGTGGCCATAAACGGAAACCTTTTTTATCATTATATTTACATACATTTTTCAATATGTTTTTATTAAAATATCTCATTTTTCCAATACTATTTGAATCCAAGTGATTTTAAATTGTTCATTAAAGACATATTACGCAGTCGTGTTATTAATGCATATTTCCTTTTCTGAGTGCTATTTTTTAGTTACAGTTTGCCAAATGTGTATTTTGATCCTTTATTAGATACGTATTTAGGCAAAAATAATTGTATTACTTATCGTTGTCTTAGTAACGTTAACAAGATCGGACAGCAGCGACGTCAAAGTGATTTTACAAACCTGTTTTTAAATGCCGAAGTATAAGACCGATGTCATCCAAGGAAGACAAGTTTATTTACCAAGAATAAAATGGGGGGGAGAGGGGGGGAGAAAGAAAAGAAGAAAACATAAATGAAGAGTCAAGTAAAGAAAAGATCAAGGTAAATCTAGATTGTTAGAACGAATTCTATCGACACTACTGGTTGTCAAGGTATTACGGTGTTTATGGTGGTATTTTTCCTCTTGGCCATATAACACACCATGGAGAAGTGCTCTAAAATAGTCGGGGAAGTTGTTGAAAAGTTCTAAACATAGTCTCAGGTTAGAACGAGAGTAATGTCCGATTTTCTAGAATAAAGTTTTAGATAGTATTAAAGTAGTGCCTCTTGTTATCGTTTAGGTATGCTACAATGAGTCATACCTTTTTCTTTCACATTATAAAAATAGTATTCATCTTAGGTGATGATGTTCAAAGTTTTTTAGTAATAGATAGATAGTAGTAGAGATAGTTTGGTGAAAACGCACCGTTGTTATTTTGCCGTGGTGATTGGGGCATCTCTTGCATTTTTGTTTTGCTTTGTTCTTCTCACTCTTTGGTATCTTTATGCTTTAACTCACCCCTATGTCCTCCCATCTAAAGATCTCGGTAGACATGATTTACTCTATGAGCGACAAAATCCATTCAGAGCACTTAAGGGAATGATGCAGTAAATGGAAGAAGTTGCAGGAGGTGGTTTTCTAGTTTCCGAAGTGGGGATTTCAGTCTAAAAGACGGACCAAAGGAAGGGCGTCCAAAAAAACCCTTGATTTTGAAGAGTTGGAAGCAGTGTCACAGCAAATCCTGCTACAACTTTTAGGGAATTCGTAGAACAACTTAACGTAACCCACAGGATTGTCCGACGCCAAATGAAAAGGATTGGAAAGATTCCAATGATTGAACAAGGTCTGCTGACCAAAGTCGCGTGCTCTCACTTATTCTGATTTATGACCTTACGACCTTCAAAACTTTCAATAATTCCAGGAATATCCTTTGGAAAACATTGACAATTATATAATTCGAAAAAGAATCTACAAGAACATAAGGACTTAAATTTTCGTTAGAATCGGCCGAATAGTTATGATGTTATTGCCAAAACAAAATAATTCCCAGGCTAACCTTGGGAAGACCTTGTCAATTATATCATTCGAGAGAGAATGTAAAATAACATAAGAGTTTCAAATTTCATTAGAATTGGCCAAATAGTTACAATGTGATTACAAAAAAAAAAGCAAAACGGGAACCGACCGACCGATATAGTGAGATATAGAGTCGCATGCGACTAAAAATGGGTCCCACGCGAACTGTCCACGGCGAATCTGCATCAGCATGTTCTTTGGCGTTAGTCATTGCTTTCACGATACCTTCAGGCAACATTTTGGGGCAGGTTTGTTATTGGTGATGAGAAGTGGATCCTTTATCATAACGTTAAACGCTGCCGTTCGTGGATCAGTCGAGGACGCAGAATTTCTCAACAAACGAGAGAAAGACTTCATCCAAAAAGATCATGTTGAATGTAACGTGAGATATTAAATGAATTTTCCATATGAACTGTTAGATGATAATCAAACAATGTCAATCTCTACTGCAATTAATTTCGTCGTTTGATGGTAAATTTGGGCCAAAGGTGAGCTCCTTAGTCAACGGTCATCAAGATGATGCCCGTCCTCACACAGCTCGAATGACCAAAGATTTCTTGGAGAGAGCTCGGTTAGGAAATATTGCTTCCTCCTCCATATTCTCCCGACCTTTTCTTTCTGATTATCACTTGTTGAGAGGATTGCAAAACCATTTGGATGGTATTTGGTTGACATCGAGAGCAGAGGTTAAAAACGCCATGGCTTAATATTTTTCATCCAAACCTAAAACTCCTTACAAAATCCCTAGTAAAGTTTTTTTCATTTTTAATATATACCCTAAAATCGGACATTACTTTCGTCCCAACCTGATCTACATGTATCCTCCAAAATATATACATTGTACATGTATATATGTGCATTATTTAATGGTCTGATTTGGTATCAGATGGTATCAACATTGCCCAGCAAAAAACTTTTAGCTATTTCTTTTCACCGGAAAAACGCATGTGACATTTAAATGGCCTTTACTAAATCACGTAAAAGGGTTTATGATGAATTTCCATTTAATTTGTTAATTGGCTCACTAATGGCTCTGAGTGTTCACTTTTATTATAGCGGAAGTCATTCGGATTAGGTTGGAAGCCATTGTTCTTTAGGTGAGTACGAGATTATATACTCATCGAGAAAATTAGCCCTGATACCATGGCCTGTTCATTTGATTTCGCAAATTCCCTAAATTTCCTTTTTTTTTTGTTATTTGTTTAGCTAGGATAGATTTATTTGGGGGAAAATTACAAGTGTGCTGTTATGTGACCTGCAGTAAGGTTTGAACAGATTTTCCTAGCTTTTCTTTGAGCCATTGACTACTTTTCACTTGTATGTCCTATCTCTTCATTCAACGTGTTAGAATTTCGCTGCCTCAACTCGTATGTATGTATGTAACTCATGTATGTAACTCATTCCCGTATGTAATTTTTCTCTTAATCTTTTCCCGCACCTCCCTGGTTTAGCCAGAGTGGATTTAAGGGCCTTTGTTCTTAAACGCAGTAATCGCTTAATTGGTCTCATTTCGATGAATAATATTTGTTTTTTAATAAATTTAATGAAGCTTGCATGGCTGCACTGGTAGTTGTCAGTTTTCTTTTCCATCTTAAATATTTCAAATTCTATGCATTTGGCTTGAAATTTCTACCTAGATTAGCCTTGATAATAAGCAAGCCCTCCATTCTCTTGCAGAATTGGCCTTCGGTCGTGACAACGTTGGAAAAGGCCCCGGCAAAGTTTATTTGCAACCTTTGTGGTCAAAATTTTGCACGAAAATTTTGTTTAGTCCGACATAGAAAAGTGCATACTGGCGAGAGGCCTTTCGCGTGTAACTCCTGTCCCTATCGAGCAGCCGAATTGTATAATTTGCAGCAACATCAAAAGTTGATTCACAAGTACGTTGTTCAATGTTATAATAAATTTATTTTCATTATATTTAATGGAATAACGAATTCAAAGATGATTGGTGGGTGCAACACTCCAGTGGTAGTAATCACTGCTTATTACTTTAATTTTATTTGAAAATAATTATGTTTTTCACTCTTTAATATGCCAAAATTAATGGTCGCACCATGGCAATATAATGAAACATCCAACCTGTGTAAATTAAACCAAAGGGAAACTGATTGTACCCAAAAGTTAATTTTAATGGGAAAGATGTTTAACTTTCTAATTATCTAACTTTCACAGACCACATGAAGGTGGGAAAAAAAGGTAGAGATATTAGCTTCTAGTCTAGTACTTCTTTATCGAGTTCAAGGCGTTTTAATTAAGGTTTAATTCCGAATTAATGGTTGGATTACGCACACATTAGTGGGACATAGAATATGGATGGGTATGTTGTTGTTGCTATTGTTTGGAGCTTCTCTGGGGCAGGTGACATCTCTGCTCCATCCGAACCGCTTAGGAGATTAAGTGAGAAAGCTTTGATTCTAACTGTTCCTTTGACCATGAACTGAAGCAACCACTGATGTTCATTTGACTATGGCCTGAATCAGCCTACTGCTTTTTATGTGACCATGGCTTAAATTAGCCTACTGCTGTTTATTTGACCATGACCTGAATCAGCCTACTACTGTTCATTTGGCCATCACCTGAAGCAACCACTGATGTTTATTTGACTATGGCCTGAATCAGCCTACTGCTGTTTATTTAAACATAAACCTAAATCAACTTACTGCTGTTCGTTTGAGCATGGCCTGAATAAACCGACAGCTGTTCATTTGATTATGGCCTGCATCAACCTACTGATGTTATTTGATCATAGCCTGAACCAATCAAATGCTGTTCATGAAAATGACCTGAATTAACCTATTACTGTTCATTTGACCATGGCCTGAATCAACGGACTGCTGTTTATTTGATCATGGCTTGAATCAACGGACTGCTGTTCATTTGAACATGGCTGGAATCAACCGTCTGTTGTTCATTTGGCTATGGCCTGAATTAGCCTACTGCTGTTCATTTGATTATAGCCTGAATCAGCCTACTGCTCTTTATTTGACCATGGCTTGAATTAGCCTACTGCTGTTTATTTGGCCATGACAATGAATCAGCCTACTGCTCTTCATTTGACCATGGCATGAATAAACCTACTGTTGTTGATTTGACCATGGCATGAATTAGCCTACTGCTGTTCATTTGACCATGGCTGGAATCAGCCTATTGCTCTTCATTTGACCATGACAATGAATCAGCCTACTGCTGTTCATTTGACCATGGCCTGAATTGACCGACTGCTGTTCATTTGACTATGGCCTGAATCAACCTACTGCTGTTTATTTGACTATGGCCTGAATCAACCTACTGCTGTTTATTTGACCATAGCCTGAATCAATCGACTGCTGTTTATTTGACCATGGCCTGAATCAGCCTACTGCTCTTCATTTTACCATGGCATGAATTAGCCTACTGTTGTTCATTTGACCATGGCCTAAATCAACCTACTGCTGTTCATTTCACCATGGCCTAAATCAGCCTACTGCTGTTTATTTTACCATGACCTGAATCAGCCTAGTGCTGTTCATTTGACCATGGCTTGAATCAACCTACTGCTGTTCTTTTGACCATAACCTGAATCACCCGAATGCTGTTCATTTGACCATGGTCTGAATCAACCCCCTGCTGTTCATTTGGCTATAGCCTGAATCAACCGACTGCTGTTCATTTGACCATGGCCTGAATTAACCGACTGCTGTTCATTTGACTATGGCCTGAATCAACCCACTGCTGTTTATTTGACCATAGTCTGAATCAATCGACTGCTGTTTATTTGACCATGGCCTGAATCAGCCTACTGCTGTTCATTTGACTATGGCTTGAATCATCATACCGCTGTTCATTTGACCATGGCTTGAATCAGCCGACTGCTGTTCATTTCACCATAGCCTGAATCAGCCTACTGCTCTTCATTTGACCATGCCCTGAATCAGCCTACTGCTCTTCATTTGACCATGGCCTGAATCAGCCTACTGCTGTTCATTTGACCATGGCCTGAATCAGCTCCTGCTCTTCATTTGACTATCACCTGAATCAAATTAGTTTTTTTTTATGCTCATCATAAAATACGAAAACCTTTTTTTCTTTAGCTATCTTGCTAGAGCCGCATTCATCCTCTATTCAACGATTTAATAAATGTTTTCATAGAAAGCTACTTAGTTGCGACTTTTCACTCGTGGTCAACATTTCCTGCCTCGATAATGACATTCGCATAAAGATCAGAATGTTAATATCTCAAAACTCCATGGCACCAGGGGCAGTCTTCATTGGAGAGGGGAGTTGTGGCATAGTTCTCTGTTTTTATACCACGGCGTGAGCAGAGAACCGCCTGGGGAGGGGAGGGCACCCATTCCACGTCGTGAGTCTGTGTGTACAGATACCCTTTCGGTAGTTTCTGGGACTGAAGGGTGGAATTATTGCGTGAATACGATTGAAGGAATAGATTCGGTGTTGTTTGTGGTTGCCTCCCCACACTGGGGAGACAACCCTTCCTTTATTATAAAAGTACAAAATTACAAAATTACATATAAATATAAATAACGTAATTATGAAATAAATAAATACATAAATGGAACAAATGAGCAGTGTATACCCTGGATGGGGATAGTAACAAACGCAAAGGACAAATTTAAAGAAAGAAAAGAAATAAGCCAGAAAGAAAGGCTAATAGATGTGAAAATTATCAGAATAGAAGACAAGACCATCTAATAAATATGAGCCATAAGAAAGTGTACAAAGCAAGGCAATACATAAACGCACACGTAAATAAACTATATAATGCAGAAAAACCGCCAAAAGGGGCGGGAAGGGAGGGAGTCCGAACCTGGAAGTACGCGATGTTTAACTGCCATGCCGCGCCCTGGTGGCCGCTCCTTATATACCCAAAAGGGTATAGGAGCCGCCACCATGGCAAGAGGTTTCTTGGGACTGAAAGGCCCTCGAGGCATGGCCAGCCAGGTTTTTAGCGGAGCGGACATAGTTAACATTCAAGCTCGAAGAGCTATAAGAGCGCGAAAAGCCTAGCAAGGCCGGAGTAGACATAAAGCTGAGTATATCTAAGGGAACCTTACCACGCCGAAGGTTATACAGAGCCGGGAGGTTATCACCTCTAATTCGAGCCCATGGGAACCAGCATAACGCTATAATTTCCGTGAGGGTCTCCTTTAAGAAGATGTTAGGGCCGATGGTGACGGGGAGACCATAGCTGAGTCCGGCACAATGCCATCCAAGACCCGAGAGGCTAGCGTCGAAGTACAGGATGGTGCTGGAGGCTGGTGGGCGTCTCCGGTGAGTCCATTTGGTGTGGACCAGAGATGCTAATGCCCGGCACCACCCACTTCCAGGTACAGCGGGGTCCTGAAGGTAACATTTTTTTACCCACAGGAAGGGGAGCCGGAGCAGAGGTAGCAAGAAGTTTAAAAATCCCGCAAAGTGGGACCAACCTTTTGGAGAGGGGAGTTGTAGCATAGTTCTCTGTGTTTATACCACGGCGTGAGCAGAGAACCTCCTGGGGGAGGGGGGGGGGGCAACCATTCCACGTCGTGAGTCTGTGTGTACGGATACCCTTTCGGTAGTTTCTGGGACTGATGGGTGGAATTATTGCGTGAATACGATTGAAGGAAGAGATTCGGTGTTGTGATTGAATATATGCGTGAGGACATCTGCTGCCACAAAAAATCTCGGCGCGTCTGCCATTAGCCGGCTGGTCAGCTGCCTTCCTGCGTCGAACTTTTGAGTCGCCTCGCTGCAATTGAACCCGGTACCTAGGCATTAGAACACCTATGCCTATTCCACCAGACTAACGAAATTTCTTAGAAACGCTAATGTATGTTGTACACACGTTAAATCCAGCGGGTATTTTAGCTACGGGAAAATTTCCGCTAATTTGCGCTTCAACCCCGTTACTGACTAGAACAAGCGACCTCATGATTCCATTGAACCTAATTCATTATATTCGAACTGACCTTTCCTTGGTGCTGGGGAGAATTTATCAAGGTAAACCCGAATTGTGTAAACAAAAATCTTTTGGATCTTTTATTTTCCAAAGATTTTAACGCTTTAACACCTTGATCGGTGCATAGTAATAAAGAATATGTGGGATGTATTTGATGTAGCTGTAGTATGTATGAATATGGGACTATTCTCTCATATGATTGCGATGTGCACAGTTAAATTGGTTAGTGCATGGATGACAAGACGTGAAATATGAAAAGGAAGACTCAAAAGTCAAAATTTGTTGTTGTTGTTGTTGCTCCTGGCGTGTGATATTATGTGCAGTGGTCTTCCCTTATGTTTGTTTGTGTGTGTGTAGCGATGCCCGAAGTACAAGATAAAGTAGGCCCAGCGAGGGACCTCACAAATGAGCACCCTGTTGGACCTATGAAATCTTGAGAACGGGAACAAGTATTAATCACAGAAATAATATACCATGTAGTAGCAATGAACCCATGGAGAATAGAGCGAAACACTTATAGTACAAGTGTACATGCGTTAAGAAAACATTAGTGTAAATAATAATATATGTATTTTGCTCGAGGCGAGAAGAATTAACTTGAGACGTTCACACGGAAACAAACATAAACACATGTACACACACGTACACAATTAGGCAAATTGAAAGTCGTTCCCATAGTCGCGATAGAAAGTCACCTGTTCAAACAAGCTTGGAAGCAGGTGCAATTAGGCGAATTGAAAGTCGTTCCCATAGTCGCGATAGAAAGTCACCTGTTCAAACAAGCTTGAAAGCAGGTGCAGAACAAAAAACACGATAGTAGTGGCCATTATTTACTAACGAAAAACTGCGAAACGCAAAGTCACATCTTTGGTATTTTGGGCAAAAACAAATCTCTTATCTGCATGGATACGAATTAACAGGGAGTTCAATAGGCTCCACCCAAACAACATCACTGGATAATAATAGGCCACACCCACTGTTTCTAACACAAATATATGCCGCAAAACTCACACACTCAGGGAGAAAGTTTAGTAAAAGGGACATAACAATTTAGAAAGGAGTAAGAAGACATTCAATCAGGAGTCAGGAATAGCCAGGGACTTCAGAAAAAACGTCATAGAATGATAGGCCCTCTTGAACACACTACACGCCCGTTTTGAATTCTCCTTACGCCGAAGCTACCCGAGTTATACGCCCTAATAAAGAGTCCAAGATTCTTCCGTTTGTGATTTTCTTGCTACCGGTAATCCATATTGATCTTTTAAACCCAGCAGCCTATCTAATCTCAAGACTCGGCCAAGCGAATTCCCGTCTACTCCGAAGCCTACCACGTTCTCCTCCGCTTAAAATAAAAAAAGGTCATTGAATCCTCTACCATGAGAACACGAACACTCATACACATTTATTAACCTTCAAGCACCGTCCATAACTAGTTAGGCATTTATTAACTTCGAGACTAGCTATATGTGATTGTAAGGAGTGCGGCGTTGCACTCTGGCCAGTCATTCGCGATGGTCACGTTTAGCCTTTTCAGCTAGCTCAGGAGGGCTGGGAAATGGCCACAAGGGAGGTCAGATTCAGATGGGTTGATGACAGGGAGTTGTGTATGCAGTAGAGTGTTATGTGAAAGTAACTGGATAGAGTGGCGAGTGAAGTGGATGTGGATATGTTTCTGGTAAACTGGTTTAAGGTGAGCGAGATGTGAGAGTTGACATGTATGAATTATGCATCGTTTTAATGTTTCTTTGTGAGAGTGGGTGTTCTGCTATGCAGTGTAGTAAGTGCTCTGGGCTGGAGGAGGCTGCGGCAAGTTTTTGTGTGCCTCTGGTTTCAGAGTGTTGGTGGTCTGCCGGTGCATTAGCTGTGCAGCGTGTGATTGTTATTAGGGATTACACATTTTATGATCTGGAGTGTGTTGGGGAATTTATGAGCGGGGTTAGGGACCCAAGCAGTGCTTGCATAGTTCATTACTGTGTGTAATAGTCTGTTGGGGCTGGTTTCGTTGTTTGATACTAAAGTTGTGTGGCCGAATGATTTGAGAGCATTAAGTCTTGGGGTACATTTGTTGTTTTTGTGACATTTTGTTTGAATGGCAGCGACATGTGTTATTTTATGACAAGAATTTTGGCTACTTGGAATAAGGGTGTTGTATATTGTTAGCTGTGGCGTGTATTGGTGACCCCGTGTGCCATTGGTGAGCAGGGTAACTTTGGATTTGGTTGGAGCTGTTTTCAGTCTGATTGTGGCGAACCAGGTGTGTAGTGTGTTGATGTAAGGTTGGGAAGAACTGTGTTTTGGCTTGAGTAGATGAGTGGCTGTACGTCTCGTTGCATGCATGTTAGAGTTATGTCGCAGCTATGTGCATGTATCTGGGGTGAGTGGACGCTAGTATTTCATCCATGTAGAGGTTAAAGGACGTGGAGGACAACGAACCTTTTTTGGAGAGATCTAGGGTGAAGTTTTTGATGATTTGCCATCAAATGCCACATGAGACTGTCTACCTGCCATATAGTTGGGCAACCATTTTTTTAATGTTGTGCATGTTGTATATTTTGTTTGTAAATTTGTGGCGGTGGTTTATGAGGGTAATTGCTTGTTGTTTGTTTGAAGGTATGGTGCCTTGTGGTGTTTAAGTGGGGTTACTGTTGGGCAGTGTGCAGTGGCCGTCCTAGCCTATATGGTGCCTTTGGGCGAAACCCCCTTTCAGACCCCCCTTCTAAATGAGACCCACCTTCCAACATATAGGATTAAAAAATATATAAATAAACATTCCAACAATTTTGTACAAACCAACTTGTTTATTGAGTGTATGGTCTTTAAAACTACACATATGTGCAATAAATCCCTAAATTAAAACAATATGTACCAAAATAAACATGAATAGGATAAAAATACGCCATATAAATGAATAGATAAAAAAAAATCAAATAGGCAACAAAATAACATGCACAAATACTTTACTATACCAATAAAACGGAACATACTTTTTACTTCATCAACGAAGGTTGGGAAGAACTATGTTTTAGCTCAGTTTGTTTGTCTGTCATCGAGATTTCAAAAAATGTACGGTAATGATCTTAATGACATTTTCGGTGTTTGCTGAAGGTTGAGAAAGAGGTTGGAGAGTGGTCAGTCATTTCCAAGTGGATATGGCATGACTACCACACCTGGAGGCAATTCTGGTGTAGGAGCACCCCACTGAGATGTATTCTACGTGAGGTTAAGTTGCAATATAACTTTAACTTTCTAGCTGTTACATGCACCGCTAGTAAAGAGGGGTGCTATAAAATTCCCACAGCATGTAACAGCCTCCCTACACTCTAACCTGGTCCCTCAGGGCAGTCCTCACACAAGCCGCGACCCGACCTAATTTTGGTAATGTTGATGGGGCCTACAGCATGGAAGGTAGGATCAAAGGCCTTCCTTAATCGCCCAAGCCTTCGGAGGGAGCGGAGATGCTGTCTGCTCCTGGGGAGCTATAAATAACAAGGACAAGATCACCCAAACTGTTTTGAGGTTTCCATGAAAACCATTTTCGCATTTTAAAGCATAAGAACTGGCTAAAATGTGTAATGCTGCCCTCTACAGTTTGGTGATGGAGAATATACTCTCTGAGTACCCTCTAGTTATTATTGCACTTCAACCATAAAAAATACATTGTAGAACTGCGAACTAAAGCCTGACTTTCCTTGATGCAAAGTCATCAATAGCATCATCTTAAGAAATCTGACGAGCGATTGCATGATTAATGCTAATGACGCTGATACATTGTCAATCGTTCTTGGGACACGGTTGACCTCAAATAGGATTTGATTAGCTTCAATTCAGGCTCCTTTTTGCTCTTCAGCCACAGTCAATAGTAGAGTGACTCTGAACAGAGTTGGTTTGGATGCTGTTCGCTTCCGGTTAACACCGGGGGTGCAGAGGTTTGTAACGCCCAGATGAGATGCTCGAGACATTCTTGCAACCCTCGCTATTTTGTGCTTGCTTCCCCAACTCCAGTAATCCATACCGCCCTGGGCGGCTGCCCATATCCCTCATACCTAAATTCGTCCCTGACAATGTGGTCTTATTTAGTTCTTTATAGAGTTTGTTGGTGTTTGTTGTGTGGCCAAGTGTGTTAACGTTTTGCCAGTGTAATATTTTCCATCCTCGTATCTTTTTATTTGTGTTTAGACTTTGTATTTGGTGAGCTGTGGCTTGTGAAGAAGGTTCGGGAGTTCTGTTTTAGTGTGTTGCGTTGTCTGATGAGGCTTTGGATTTTTGGTTTGAAGGGGTTGCATTTATCTGTTGCCTCTGGGGATGTTTTTGTCCGCATTTTGTTCCCTCATTGTGTTAAAAATGTGTACTGCTCCGTTGATCTCTGTGATAGATGTACTGTTTAATATTTCGAAGTGATGCTCTGTGTCGAATGTGAACGCTTCTCAATTAGCTCTTTTGTAATTTTGTTGTGTGTGTGTGTGTGTGTGTGTGTGGCCAATTGGTTTAATCCTTGTATTCGTTTTGGGAATAATCGATATGTGGTCAGATCGTAAGGATTTGACCACCTTCTAAGATGTTGTGGGGATGAGGTTGGAGTTTCAGAATGTGGTGGTCTGAGGATGAGGGTGGCAGAGGGCTTGATGGGAAATGTGAGTATGAAAGTGATGGTTGTTTCTCTGCAGCTGGATGTCACGCCCTCTTTCTCTCTCGGGTTTGTTGATATACCGGGTCAATGCCCTGGCGTTGAATTCACCCCCGAAGAGGAGGTTGGGTTGGATGGTGATGTGCTAGAGCTGACGGGATGAAGGGATGGGCTGGAACAGTGGATTTGAAGGGGAAATGTAATCATTTACTATTGTTTTGTGGGATTTGTTGACATCGTGTGCTTTGATTGCAGTTATGTAGTGTGACTTGTGGGTGGATGGAGCTAGTAAATGATTTGATATCTGTGAAGTTTTTGGATTTCTTTACCAGGGTGATGAGTCCAGCGTCAAAGCCATTGGCCCGGTTCTGTCTGATGGTGGCGAAATTTGGAAAGGAAGTTGTGCAGAGATTTGTTTCTGGTAGGATGGTAATGTATATGTTTTTTTGGTTCAAGAAGTTTGTAATTTCATGCTTTTTTATAATTAATGCCGTCTATGTTCAGTTGTAGTATATTAAGGTTGTGTGTACGGTGTGTGTTAGGTGTTGCTTGCGCTGGGCGGAGTTAGGTGAAGGAAAGATGGACGCTCGTGGTGTTGGGAGAAATGGTTTAAGTGATGACAATGGTAATTAAGGGAACTTGAGGCATGGAGAGCAGGTCCATGTGTTTGAGTATTGTTTTTTAGAGGCAGGTATTGTGCATGTGAGGTGGGAGCTGCTTTTGAAAGAGTTGCATTGAATGGACCCTTTAGCTTATCTACTCGCGATGATATGCTTGGAGCAGGTGTATTTGTAAATGGGCTCAGGATTGAGTTTAATGTCTGTATAAATGGAGAATCCGAGAAATGGCTCCTTCGTGCTCATTTCTTGGATTCGAAAACGCATCTAGTGTTTCGCTGTGGTGATAGATGTAGTACTTGTTCGGACAAGCAAAGCTACTCCCATGGTCTCGTGCCCTAACTAAGGGGATAGTCCCACGACATAGACGCCGTCACACCAGGACCAGTGAAAGGTAAGTGTAAGTGAGAAGGCTTGAGAGTCAAAGAGGAAATATATGTGAACATGGGGCTAGAACAAATGTGGAATAAATTTAAGAAAGTATTAATACTTTATATGTGGGTGACAAGAACTAGAAAGAGAAAGCGAAATGCTGAATGGTGGAATGACAATGTGAAACATGAAAAGGAGAATAAAGAACAAAAAAGGAGGCGTAATTACAAATGTTAATAGTGCAGAGGTGAGAATTCCAGGCAGATGTGGCTGAATGTATACAAGGAGGCGAAAAGAAGAGTGAAATGAGTGATTAATCAAAGTGTTATCGGCAAAGTGTCTGTATGGAAAATTCTATTTGTAGTTTAAAAAGGATAACTGACGGTTTGATAAGTGATGAGCAAGTAGTGATTAGAGCGGATGTGTGTCAATCATTCGCATTGAAACAGCTAGCTGAAAAACAAGCAATAAGAGATGTAACGTGTATGCTAGGCTCATCGATCTAGAGAAAGCTTATGATTGTGTAGATGGGGTGAAAGCCCCAGTGAGGTGTCGCATGGCTGTTTAATAATATTTATTGATGGATTACTGAGAGGAAAATGAAGAACGTGTTTTCACGCGGCTCGAACCAGACGTTCTTAAGCCTTGCTGGGCTTTGGTCGATAACACGTTACTGTCGAGTTTGGCAAAGTATTACCATATCTTCCCTGTCGCATGGAGTTTCTTGCTCCGAAATCTCTATAAGGACGCATACAAAGTTATTTGAAGAGGGACTCCTTGATATCTTCTCAGAAGTTCTGCTAAGTTCGTTCCTCTTTGGTTTAGGACATTCAGAATCCCAAGGAATCTCAGATCCATTCGCGCTGTTCTGTCTGCGAGTTCCAATTCTTCGGCTCCACTCCTCGTCTCACACATCGCCTCCTACCTTCGAGACCAATGTAACTCCCCAGCTCCTAAACTCTGCAATTCCCCGAAAACTCAACGAGGGTAATGTGTCTGAAATCTCCTTAACAAGAGGATGAGTCACTTTTTTTTTGTTTGTTTTAACTACCTCGTCGCTCGGCAACACTCCAAACATCCAAACAATCTCCTCCTCCCTTGGCAAGACAACTATTCGGGAAGTCTCAACGACCCAGCGTCGCTCGATAGCTACCCTAGTAGTCTTCTTTGCGCATTTCTTGACAAAACAACTACTCGTGCTCTATAAATCGTAACACGAGTATTAGGTTCTGCTCAAATCAAAGTTCATTGGAATCAATTAATAAATAGTAACTAATTCAATCTGTGAAATGCAACTCAATTAACATTTCGACATTTTCTATTCCCGTATAATTAATGCATAATATACTTCGTTATTAATAAAAAAAATCGTTTATTGCTACACCTTACCACCTTTATCAGAGGGTAATTTCACCAACGTCCTTAATTTCAATAATAGTGGCAATTTGTTGCTACAAAAATTGTGCCGAAACTAACCATATAAAAGTGGTGAAAGTCACCCCCTTGGTTTGAAGACATTCAGAATTTCAATCAAACTAAGACACATTCACACATTCGTAGCCGCGAATTCCAATTCGTCGGATCCACTTTTTGCTTCACTGCTCTCTCCTTCCTTCCGAGGTCAAAGTAACTACCAGCTAATGGACTCTGCGGTTTCTTGCAAGACCTCTTCTGAAATTTCCTTAACAAGGGACGAGTCCCTTTTTTCAATGAATCCCGCGTCCTTCGAGAACTCCCAAGTAGTATCATCTCCGCACTTCTTGGCAAGACAATTCCTCATGCTTTCTCAACCATCCCCTGTTACTCGACAGCTCTCAAAGTAGTCTCTGTTCCGTAATTCTTGGCAGGACAACTACAAGTGCTCTATCAACCATTGCATATTCCCGCGTAAATTAATCATAGTCGATTCAAATCATTTAATAAATAGTGATTAATTAATCCTGGTGAAATGCAATACACTAGTTCAAATAATGCATTTAGTGGAATTACTTTGTGGCAGTGTAATTTAACCTTTAATTATTTTCTATTCACGTATAATTGTTAATTCATAATATACCTTATTATCAATGTAATCAAATCAATTAATTAGTTAGTAATTTCTTCAACCTCCTGAATTCACATCATAGTGACAATTTACCGCTAGAAAAAGGGTGCCAGAAATAGGCCTATAAAATGGATGCTAGTCTACATGTTCTATATTGTATCTGATGATGACTTTGCGTTAGTGACTAAGATTAAGAGGAATCTGGGCAATTATAATCGAAGCCTTTTGCAGTGTGTGTGTTTGTGGGAGCTGGGGGGGGGGGAGGAGAGGGCTAAAAGTGAATGCAGAAAAGAGTAAGCTAATGGCAATTGTGGGTGAACATGGGGGCGAAGAATCTGTGGTGTTTGTTACCCATAAGTGCGAAGTTTTATGTATTTAGCATGCATCATAAATGATAGTGGTTGAGATGAACCAGAATGCGACCACAAGGTTTAAATGGTAAGAAAGTCTAAGGGCGGAGCGTTCGCGTGTGGAATGTGTCAGGAAGATGCATGACAGTATGTTACTGCTAACGTTGAGGTTATGGAAGGAAAATATAGCATGGAAGCATAGTGAACCTCCCACCAACCACCCCACCGACCCAGAACACAAAACAACACACACACACATACGTACAAACACACATATACATACACACGCACACACTCACTTTAAACACAGCAAGGAAAATAATTTAGGTGCCTTAGTCTTGAAGGAGATAAAAAATTCCAAACAATTCACTGTAGCGCCACAAAAGGCCAACTAGAGTTCTAGGATACATAGCCAAGATAAATGTCCCTTGTATAAAACGCTTGTAATACCTCATTTGTAGTATGCGGTACAATTCCGGTTTTCATACATGCAAAAGGACATTGCATTATTCCTGAACTTAGAAATAGATCGTACGAAGATAGACTGTGACGCCTTAATTTACTTCCACTGATTTTATTGAGTTATTTAAAATACTAAACAGGTTTAATAATATAAGTTATCACTCATTATTTGAGCTAGATAACTGTGTTGACCCTAAAAATAACGTTTTTAAGATATCAAACACAAGATTTAACACTGCGATCATTTCTTTTCTTATAAAATAACATACTTGGAAAGACTTGCGTCCGAATGTGGACGAAAACACTACCGTTGTGAAACTATCCATATCATTTCTTCCTTACCCCTCCTTCACGTTTGGCTTCGACTCCTATTTTTATGAACTAGCCTCGAGTGGATCTTAGGGTCATTACTAGTTCGTAATTCTGTATATACTTCTCCCATACCAAATACCGACTTGATTTACACTTTGACGTGGATTAACAGGTATGACTGTACGTGGTCCGCAACACCCCCACCCATTACCGCCATTGCTTATCGTGCGGCTCCCAGGCCAGCGGCCCTTATCCGGGGTTAGTCGGCTTTTTACGATACGCGCCGGAGAACGGTATGACACTCATCTTCCTGGCCTAAATGCAGCCATTGACATTCCTAAATAAATAATTAATTGGTTTGGCCATTTAGTTTTAGATCAGTTTAACTACTAGCGACAATGGGGAATCGAAGGCGGTGGGTAATTTTGAAAAGTGGACAACTCATAGGCAGGTAAATTGCACTGCACCCAAAATATCAGTAAATTACACTACACCTAATCAGTAAAATACACTCCAAACAATCAGTAAATTTCAGTATACGAAAACTCAGTAAATTCCACTACTCCCACACGATCAGTAAATTCCACTACTCCCACACAATCACTAAATTCCACTAGACAAAAACAATCAGCAAATTCTAGTAGACGAAAACAATTAGTAAATTCCACTACACCCAAACAATCATTCGAAATTATGCCTCTTGTCTGGGTCGGAATTATTTCAATGTCATTCCATCACCCCACGCCTGGCAAGTCACCGGTGCGGTTAACACCCCAAAACAAACTTAAAACTGTCACGCCCTCCTGACCGATCCACCAGTTCAGCACATATTCATAACATGCCCGATACAATTGTATTCGAGAAAAAATTTGCAGATGCATTGGTTGCTGAATGTCTTGGCACGCGCAACACATTACTCTTCCTTCTACTGAAGGCGCCAAAGGAGGTCTATACCCATAATACTCCAACGTGAAGGGGCAGGTCTGCCTTGGGTCACGTAATGGTCCCATACTCGCTGGTTGGTGGCGAAACAATACTTCCTCCCTTACAGCAATTCCCTACCCCCTCCCAACGAAAACCGGCTCTCGTGCCCACGAGCTTGCCAACGCTTATCATGCTGATCTCTATACGAATTTCATTATCTTGCCCTAGGACCTCTTCCACAATTGAAAGGAATAGGCATCTCAATTAACTTAACCCAATGCCTTGTTAAGCCTGTTAGACAATGTGTTTCGTCGGTGGTTGTTTGCATGTCTCATCTCCCTGCTTGTCATTGCCATCGCTGCTACCCTTTCCTTTGTTTTCAGAATTTCGAAAACGAACTGATCGATGTGAGTGAAGAGGACTCTGAAAAGCGGGATACGTGGTGTCAACTGTGCAACAAATCCTTTTCCAAGCGCTCCAACCTTCGACGCCATTTGAGTGTGCACACGGGGGAACGCCCATTCCTGTGTTCCTATTGTCCGTACAGCTCCACTCGCTTTTCGACGCTTAGAGGCCACATCTTTGCCAAACACAACCAGAGGATAGACCACTTTTCATACCGCTCCAATTAGGAACCCTCGCGATTCGAAGTCACCTATCTCTAAACGATACCCCACAATTAGGTTTACCCCGGGACTTGTCTTTGCGCTTGCCCAAGGATAAAGCTTGTTATTAATGGTTATTGCTACCACCAGGCTGTTATTGTAAGCTTTTAATTATTCTAAGCCATTTTGTCCCATATCTGGGATTTTTTTCTTCATCGAAAATGTTAAAACGTCCAACACACTTTCACAATATCGAAAAAAAAGATATTTTTGTATGACTTTCTGGTTTGCTATCAAGGGTAAATAAACACCATATTCCTCTATTGTTTTATTGGATCGAACTCCAATCGTTTCAAAGTTTCATGTTCTGACTTCTTTTAAAAATAAAGATCACGTTTCATTATCTCAGTAGTTTATGAAATGTAAAAAACAACAAAAACAATCCTTTGTTACAATGTTCACTTTTAAGGTTCACAGATATGCCCCTTAGTCTTTATCAATATATATATATATATATATATATATATATATATATATATATATATATATATATATATATAGAAATACGTATGTATTGTTTTGAAATGAATAAAAAATACTTTTGTGCCTTTGAATCATGTATAAAGCAACCAGGGACTTGACTTATGACTATGAGAATGGTAATAATCGTACTTTCGGTTTTTGCAAATCAACAAAATAAGAAGAGGTGTAAAAGAAATAATAAATAGAACCGAAAGTAATGATAAAAAGGTGGTTCTGATTATGAGGAAACGAACGAAGAATTCAATCTCACTGTAATCTTTGAATGTTGGGGCGGAGAACATCCACTTCAAGACCTACCAACAGTGGTTTTCATGAGAATGTAGGACTCAAAAATATGGATTACAACAGTAAAATAGTTGAAGTGTTGTCCAATTCTTTTGTAGCATCGTCAGAACCCGGAACAGTAATACATAATGCCTGAGGTACTACTAACTTGTTTCAATGCTGGAATAGAGGAAAGGTGCAAAGTGATAGGGACACAAATGATAGGCTGTAAAGAATAAAAAAAAGAATAAGTAGTCAGAGATAACTAACTAGGGCCAAAAATATTAGTAAAGTTGAATGTGGGAGGACAAACCGTATTATTAGCCCTTTCAGGTTATTTAAACAACAACAACAACAACAACAAAATAACGCTTACAACTCATCGTATCCTTTATTCCTTTATACATGGCGAAATGGGTGGCGTATTTATAATGGATATTTAAGCTGGATCTAATGGGCAACATCAACGGACGCTTTTGTGATCAGACGAGAATTTGCCAAACAATGGCCGCAAAGAGGAATCAAAATTTACAAATGAAATTTACATTTGATGTTTCTAACTTTTATAACTTTAAATTTGGTTATTACATTACTTAGTTTTACTTAAAATATTTCAACATTTTCCTATTTATTTTGTTTTCAGGCTCTCTGCACCTTACTGTCCCAAGACAGAAATATTTACGAAGACTCGAAGATGTACTCTTGTTCTGAGTGCGGGAAGTCTTTTTCGAAGAGGTTTAATCTCCAAAGGCATCTCAGGATTCATACAGGAGAACGTCCATTCCCATGCCCCGAATGTTCGTATGTTCAGAAGCCACATTTTTGCTATTCACGTTGCTCAGAAGCGGAAAAAATAAAGCATAAGAACTGAAAAATATATTAACGAACTAATTGTTAAAAATAGACAGGACACGAAAGTTAGGTTGAACCAAACAACAAATAAGTTAAGATGAGATTAAAAAAAGGAATTAATAATAGAGAATAAAGTTGTAAAAGCAGGCCAATGAGTGAAACACCCAGAAAGAGTATCTATAAAATATCAAGTGTGTTTCTAGATTATAAATAAAAGCCTTAGTCAGTACCACCTTAAATTATGCAACCCTATCCACATCTAGCACTAACCCATACAAAATACAACAGTGCCCTCCACATCACGACTACCTACATAAAAACCACCCTTATGTTGCCCCTTCATACTGAAAATGAAATTCTTGCCACACAACCACAACCTAAACATCATAGGCACACAATTTTTCAACAAGCTACTCCGCTCCTCACATCCACAGCACACCCTCACAATTCCTACTCCCACCCCGATAATCACCTCCACTACTGATTACATCCAATCATCAGTGAACCTCCCGCCAACAACCCCAGCGAACCAGAACACAAAACATTCCCTCGCATCGCTCTTCAAAACCAGAAATACAATGACCTATTCCAAAACACCTCGCCTGATATTTACCCATCCGAATCCACATTACATGGTAGAATCAGAATTTCCTTCGCCCGTTTATGGGCAGGAGATCGCCATTCTCAACACGAATAATACTAAAAAAAATTAACGACTCTCTTTCCTGCCTTGTCTTCACAGCGACCTCCAGCAACCAGAAAACACTACATACACCGACCTATCCTGCCCTTCTCGACCATCTCAGAATATCCCTCAATACAATCATTCTAAGAGACCTCTGGAAAACACGCTGTGGTATAATTCCTGACTGCTACTTTGCTTTACTGAAGAGAACCCGAGGGTTACGAGTTAAGAAATAGCTCTTTAGAAATAAAAGACAAAATTAGACTCTATTTAGGGCTAATTTGGGGCTTTAATATACTGAACATGCTAGAGTTTACCAAACATTTCCGAGCCAGTATCTGAGCTAGTAACTATCCTCACACATACTTCTCACAGTATTCCATCCATAAGGATATTAAACAGCTATGGCAACATCACACAATCTTGTCTTATACCTCCACCTATATCAAACGAGTCACTCCGACTACCTTTCACCCTAACGCACGCCGTACTTCTAACCTTAATACTCTTCACATCATCCTTTAGTTTACCGATTACTCCATATATTCTTAGTACATGCCACGAATGCTTCTCCATCTGCACAATCATAACTTTTCTCTAGATCACTTACTTGACCCCCCTTCCCCCTACCAGCTCTAGGCACTCTTGTTCATCCCCTATCAAACCATCACTTATCCTTCCTATACCCCTAGTAAGATACTCATACATTTTAACTACAGCACTCAACAGCCTCTACCTCTCTGGTTCATGCATTTACATTTCTGCTCTTTACCCTTACACAACGGCAACATTATTGCATTCTTCCACTTAAAAATACCTTACAACACCGCCGCGAGACCGATTTTATAACATAATCACGAACATCTTTTTAGCATCTCAGCGACTATAACATCTACTCGCGCTCCCCTCCCATTTTTCAGACCTCTGAAAGAACTAACATCTTACATGCTTACATTCTTTCATACCCTGATGCAGTACCCGATATGTGTGCTCGAAGCCAATCATTTTTACATTTGGATCATCTTCTAGAACTATATTATACAACTCATAGTATTCTCGCCATCTACTTGTAACCTCTTCATTGTTAACAAGTATCCTACCATTCTTGTCCTTGAAGTCCACACACATATTCTTTTTTCTCCTTGTTCCTCACCCTTCTCACTTCGTTCCAGCATATCTTCCTGTTCCCTCGGGATCCATATTCATCTTCTTGTTTCAATCGCGATCCTCATTTATCTTCTTGTTTCAATCGCGATCCTCATTCATCTTCCTGTTCCGATTGGGATTTTCATTCATTTTCCTGTTCCGATCAGGATCCTCATTCGTCTTCTTGTTCCTCTCCTTGTATGTATTCAACAGCCTCATCTTAAAATCCTTACCCGCACTATTATATTATGCATTTACATTACGCCTCCTTTTTGATTTCCATAACACGCGCCACATCTTCATTCCACCATTCAGCATTTTGCTTCCTCTTTTCAGTTATGACACACCCACACACAGTCCTTGCACTACCTACTGCCATTTCCTTAAATTTATTCCACGTTTTCTCTATCTCTATGGTCTCACTTATTTACTCTATTCTACTCAAGCATTCTCAATAATTTCCCCTTTTTTATCATTCATTAAGTTTTCCTTTTTGAGTCCCCCTTCATTTCCACTTTCCTCAAGTTTTCTCATCCATGCACTAACCAGTTTAACCTTACAGCACATTCATGTGATTAGATACTCCAATACTCATACCTCTTACAGCTTTGACATCAAATGAGTCTGAAGCCTCCCAACAAGATTTCTTTCACTGCCCTCAACAACCACAGTAGTTACCAGCATCAACCAACTCGTACAAGAAGGCTTCAATTAACTCACACCGCCACAGGCTATTGTAATGGCAGTGTATATATATATATATATATATATATATTTATATATATATATATATATATATATATATATATATATATATATATATATATAAGTGAAGCCTTTTACACAATATCCTGGGGCATAGTCATTGTCAAACTTTATAACAACTAGGATAATAGTTTGTCATCTCGCTGTAATATATCACGCCAAGACATCTCGAGCACACCACATATACAACGGAGTCCCACAAAGAACTGTACTCTCTCACCCTAACAACTCTTCCTCCACAACTACCCCCGCCAGCCTCCCTACTTGATCCCAAACATCACACTCTACGACTAATCAGATGACATCATCATACTCACACAACACTTGAAATATAAACGAGCATCCAGAAATCTACAAAAATGCATCCCTAAATCCAGACCCCACGCCAGTTGTAGCAGAACTTGACGACTGTTTCCCCTATCAAAATGTTCTAGAATTCTTTTTATGGCCTATTACTGGAAGGGCGGTGAACAACTCTGTATCACTACACTCCGTTCAAACAAAATAGTAACAGTCCTCAATGTTTTCTGGACACAGGAATAAGATGTAGCATATAACAAACAAAACAAAACAAACATAAAAATCAACACACTCCCACTACTCGTAAGCTTCTCGTTCGGGCAATCAAGGAGTCCATCATTAAAACCTAAAGGCAGTATTTCGCCTTACATTTGCTTACTTCAGTATGAGCTAGAGACCTGATCTTGCATCCACACACAACACTACAGTATGAGCTAGAGACCTGATCTTGCATCCACACACAACACTACAGTATGAGCTAGAGACCTGATCTTGCATCCACACACAACACTACAGTAGGAGCTAGAGACCTGATCTTGCATCCGCACACAATACTAGAAATAACAAGGCACTGCGCGTTGCAAGGGATGCTTCTTTAACACCCCTAATTAACCACTCACATTATGAAATGAACTAGGGCCCATAAAACACTCACATAAACCCTCACCGAGCGTAGTTTACCAACACTACGAAACCTGCTACACCCCGACCATTACATGCAAGATCCAAGCAATCAACCTCAAAACATATGCGACAAAGTTACTACAATGAGGTACTTCGGGGAAACCCACTACCCTAAAACAATTCACCCATACTTGCATAACATAACAGAGCAAGTCCCAATATTTTAGTACAAACGCCCCTCCTAAACGCGATTTCAGAATAGATAGACCTAGAAGAAACCCCTCTACCTTACACACCTCTCGCCCTGGTAGGGTTGCGATGGTTCAACCATTCAAAACCTAAGATATACCACATTGATTTGTCCCAAACCAACACTTGCACGGCAGCGAACCAGGCACAGTTCAGCCCATATTCCCAACGTACACAAGACTTGTGCACCTAACCTATGGGCAGAACCACAAGCCGAGTGCTACAGGCTGTAAAAAAAAAAATGGTGATGGATTTACCAGCGATCTGCCCCATTTAAGATGCCTTTATTTCTCAGTTGAGCTCTACTGATTAACGTGGGATCCGAACCAACATCAGCCGCAGTGAAGTCGACCCTAAATAATCACGACTCAACCGGAGTAAAACCAGTGTTTCTACGTAGCTAAGCTGTACTCCGGTTACATGATGATGATGTATTACACTACAAAAAAATAGTTGTTTGGTTGCAAATTAGTGGTTAACTGATTCAAATATAAATACTGAAACTAACTACTCATGGCAGAGACATGTATGCAAAAGTTTAAGGGGGTATTAGGTTGTTAAAAAAATAATATGCCAAAAAAAAATCTAAAAAATGACTACGTAAGTAGGTATTGCATTAGCTACCTATTTTATGGTGTTTCGATTGTTTACCTACTCTTATATGTGTCTTGAAAATACATACGCGAGTTCATACAAATCATTAAATGTTTCGGTAATGCAGCAACAAACTTTATATTAATGTCTCCCCTAGCTTATAATCTTTAAAGAAAACCACATTTATTGGAGAACATTTGGAAAATATTTTTATTTAGTGTCTTCAAAGGATTATTTTTTTTGTTTTCCATGAAGAGGCATTATTTTGGAAGTTTATATTATGTATATTTTGCATATTAATAAATGATAAATTTTTAAACATACTTATAGTCTTTCCTTTGTCGTGAATGCATATTCAAAAGTGCCTTGGACTTCTTAAATCTTGCAATAATTTTAGATACAGATGTGTAATCATAGTATTGACCTAGCACGATACCCCTCCCCCCCATCTGATTTAAAGGGGTAACATATATAGATAAGTTTGTATCATCAGTTATCAACCTAACATTCTATTTACTGGGATGAAACTATTTTTATTCACATGCTGGCCTTAAGTTATTTAAAGGCAAGACCGTAATGAAACACTTACACCCATTTAACTCTGCCCAACAATCTTAACAAAGCCCACACGGACACACTTCATGCACTATAAGCTTCACCCAGTGTCCAGATTAGGAAAATGAAGTTACGCCCCATTACGGAAGGGTGGGGTGGGATGGGGTAATAAAATGAACGGGTTGAAACTTTTCACATTCATTAGGAGACAGAGAGATTCAGGATTTTCATTTGTTATTATTCTCGCTCTGATTTGCGTCACGAGTCCGTCCATCGCCCCTAAGACTAAACGTTAGAAAAGGTTTACAATAAAGCCGTATTAGACCCCAACTACCTCGCTTGCCCCAATTAAGGTAGACCTAAGCCCAGAATAAAGCCTACCAAACTCAGTTTTCCTTCGAGTCCTTCCTTGACTCCGTGATAACTAAGTTACGAGTGAACCCAGCTGTCGTAGAATGGACTCTCGACGATATACCATATATGACTATTCGTTGAGGGAACTATTCATTTATATTTAGAGTGCGTGGTGTCTGGGTTGACCGATATTATTTATCTTCAATATGCTTAAGAAGTGGAACTGAGCTCAAGGATAATAATATGGCTATCATTAATAAAATAGAGTTTTATTAATAAAAACTATCAACAACACACAAAACGGAAAATATTGACATAAACAGAGAATGGAAAGGGTCGTGGGAAATCTAGCTAATCCGAGGATTAAGATTTGGAAGAGATTTAAAAAGGTAAAACAAATAAAAATTAAAGGGATGGGATGGTTCGCTAAACCATTTAAAGCACAGGATAGGGTTGACAAAAGGGTTAAATACTCAAAGGTAACGTTCAGCTTACGTAATTACACGTGTTGTGCAGAGAAAGGCGACGTGAAGGAATCTTCGGTCCGCTGGCGAGTTCCAGCCGAAGGGAGGGGGGGAATTAAATGATCCTGACGTGGCGTCTTGGGAATGAGAACCGTTTCTTGGCGAACGGGCTTGAAGAAAAATGGCTGTTCTACGTTGTTCTCTTCTGAACAACAGAAGGGGGGTGAGAACCGTTTCTTGGTGAACGGGCTTGAAGAAAAATGGCTGTTCTACGTTGTTCTCTTGTGAACAACAGGGGGGGGGGGTGAGAACGGTCTCTTGTCTACCGGCTTAAAGAACAATGGCTGTTCTAATGCTGTTCTCTTTCTGAACAACAAGGGGGAAGGGTGGGAACCGTTTCTTGTCAACGGGCTCAAAGAACAATAGCTGTTCTAACGTTGTTCTCTTTCCGAACAACAGGGAAAGCCTTGTGGACTTGGCGTCTTGAAGGCTCGAAATTGGCCCTCAAGGGATATTGTCCTCTTCTGGACAATGATGGTGGATCTCGAGGTAGAAGGCCCTTGGTGCACAAGGTGAGACTGGATCGTAGTGATGTCTCGCAAAGAAAATCTGGATCTCGAATCTGCTCTTAGTGGTAAAGTTTCCGTATAAATAGTTGATACATTCCCTTGGCGTAGGGAACAATGGAGTGGGGCTTCGATGGAATGCCCAGCCGTGCCTGAAAACAATACCTTATCTGCCCATAAGCCTAACTCAATCTGGCGTGATCGGCGCATGGGGCAAAACGAGGGGGAGATAATAAACCTCCTTGGTTCAATATTGACTCAGGTGGCGGCGATAATGCGCCCGGCTTCAAGGCGAAGATGCACGTGGGTAGCATCGTGTATCTAAACAACATGTGATAACGGTTGAAATTAAGCGGCCTCAAACCGTTCTATCACACCCCTCCATTCCGGGGGAAGTTGTCACTTCGAAAAAAAAAACAGAGAAGGGACAACGATAGAGCTCCGTTGTGGGGAACTCCTTTTTTTTGTACCGACCGTACCTTCATGCACCTAACTAGTATTACCTCAATACATATGATTATTTTGATCCTCTGATTATAGGGGAAACTAACCTTTAATACAAACTTAATCATAAAAGGGGCATGGAGCAATGAAATGATATAAAATTAGTACATATGGGACAAAATAATTTATATGTAATTTAATGGGTACAAATATATACATACAAAAAAAAATAGACATTGAGCGTTACAAAATTCAGACATATACATTAACTAATTATATTACAAGAGAATCTAATTTAAGTCGTACAAGACGGTATATACATACATGGAGATCCTAATCCTACGAATACAATTAATCTACGCTATTTGGTAACGCATTCCGACTGAGTGTGTCAGCGACCTGTGATCGGAACCTTTTATATAATTTATTTTAAATTGATACTCTTGTAAGAGTAAACTCCAGCGCATAATTCGGCCGTTGGGGTGTCTTACATTCCGAATATAGGCTAACGGGCGGTGGTCGGTTCCTATCTGAAATTCTTTTCCTATCAAGTACATTTTAAATTTGTCTATAACCCAGATAATTGATAGAGCTTCCTTCTCTATAGTGGCACATCTCTTTTCGCGTTGTAATAATTGGCAACTAGCATATGCAACTGGATGACTCGTTCCGTCATCCTCATATTGAAGGAGTACACCTCCAATGCCCTCGTTGCTCGCGTCGGTCTTAATCCCAAAGGATTTTTCCGGGTTGTGCAACTTTAAAATGGGGGCAGAAATGAGCTTACTCTTGAGCTGATTAAAATGGGAAACAGCGACATCATTCCAACGTAGACGATCGGGGGAATTCTTTTTTAAAAGGGAGCTGAGGAGCACCGAAATTGCAGCAAAATTCGGGACAAATCGCCGATAGTAAGAAGCTGATCCTAGGAACGATCTTAATTGCTTCTTTGTAATCGGGAGGGGCATGTCAGCGATTGCCTTAATCTTGTCCTCTTGGGGACCTAACTGGCTTTGTCCTATTTTGAAACCCAAGTATTTTATGGTTTCGTGGGCAAAAGGGCATTTGCTGGGGCCAATGGTGAGGCCATTTTCGCGCAGTCGCTTGAAGAGAGCTAATAGGGTGGTTAAATGGTGACTCCATTCGCGAGTAGCGACGTAGACATTATCGAAGTAAAAGGATACATTCGGAAGTCCATCTAACAACCTTCTCATGAGACGGTTATAGTTGCTACAAGCAGTGACGAGGCCAAAAGGAAGGCGCTTGAATTGCATAAGGCCTTTCTCCGTTGCAAAGGCAGTATATGCTTTCACATCGGACCGGAGGAGGATTTGATAATACTCCTTGCACAAATCGAGTTCTGAGATGAACTTGGCGTTTTCAAAAAGGTGGAGGTTTAGGTCTACCAACGGGATGGGCTCGGCGTCGAACACAGTTACCGAATTTAACTTCCGGAAGTCGATGCACATCCGATAAGAGCCATCAGGTTTCTTGACAATGACGATTGGGGAACAATAACTAGAGGTGGAAGGTTCTATTATGTCTAAACTAATTAAATTATCAACTTCGGCGTTAAAGGCTTGGCGTAAATGAATCGGCATGGGATAGGGTTTTGAACGGACGGGTTCTAAGGTTGTTAATTTAATATCATGCTCGAAACTAGTAGCACATCCAGGCTTCTCTGAAATAACGTCGTCGAACTGACATAATAGTTCTTGTAGCTAACTCTTTTGATGTGGTGTCAGCTGCGCGTCAATATCCAGGTCAGAGGGTTCAAAAGGCTCGCCTGGTAGGGAAGGAAGAGGGTAATCGGCATCAGGTTGGATGCACACTGTCTGTATGACATTAAGGGACTCCACGGGGTAATCCTCTTCAAGCGCCGATGCTTCGTCCAGTGCTACGAACGTATCTCCATGGGCGCGTCGGTGGTACTTTTTGAAAAAGTTGACGTGATAGAGCTTATCGCCTGCTGGGGTACCAATGAGGTAATCTACCGGTCCTCGTACCTCGCGGACCGAGTAAGGACCTTTCCATTGGCTCAGTAATTTATTACTGGCTGTGGGAAGGAGCAGGAGTACTTCATCACCGGGCTTAAATTTACGATCTTCGGACCTGACATCAAAATAGGTTTTGTATTTCTCCAAATTGACATCGGCATTTTCATAGGCGATGTTTGCGCATTTCTCGAGCCTCTGGCGTAGGTCCAAGACATAGGCGTAAGATGACTGGAGTTCTTGATCCAGTTGAGGCTTGATTAACAACTCTTTTAAAATACTGAGTGGCCCGCGTACATTACGTCCATAAAGGAGCTCGAACGGGGCGAAGCCTAATGTACGGTGGGGAATTTCCCATTAGGCGAATAGGGCGACCGGGAGATATCAGGGCCATTCGCAGGGCTGCTCGGCACAGATCTTCTTAATAATGGATTTTAAATTTCCATTTAATTTCTTGCACATCCCGTTCGTCTGTGGCCGGAAGGGGGTGGTAAAAAGGGGCTTTACCATGAGCAGCTTCCCTACGTACTCCATCAACTCAGAGGTGAATTGTCGGCCTCTATCGGAGAGTATTTCCTTGGGGACGCCTACCCTTGAAAAGATGGAAATGAGGGCCTCGGCGCAAGAAATACTGTCGATTCGGCGAAGGGGGACAGCCTCGGGAAAACGGGTAGCAAAGTCTACTAAGGTGAAAATGTAGCTGTGCCCTTCGCTCGAAGGGGGTGGATAGGGCCAACCAGTTCGATGGCCACTCTGGAGAAGGGTTCAGTAATGACTGGTCCCCTTTGTAAGGAAGCAGGTTTGACCCGCCCCTTAACGGACGTCTTCTGACACACATCGCACGATCGACAATGCTCTAAGATGTCAGCTGCAGCACCCGGCCAATAAAAATATTTTAAAATGCGCTGGCCCGTTTTAGTGTGACTAAAATGACCGGAAAAAATGCTGTCATGAGCCACTTTAAGCACTATAGGGACATGGGATCGTGGAAGGCATAGGACAGTAGTAACAGCGTAATTACTGTCCTCGGCGGATCGATAAAGTAAGCCACCTTGCTCCAGGTACCTGATGACTTTGGGTCCACGGACAGTCTCCGTGTCCTGGTTTAAGGCCTTATCCCATAAGGGTGTTAGTGCTTCACACTCCTTTTGTGCCGTCCTAAAGTCCTGGTTTAGGATCTCCGAGAATTCGGACGGTATCGGGGTTCTGAGGGGGACGGACTCCTGGGCTTCCTTCTTAGCTCGACCTCGAGTAAGGGCGGCCTGGGACACAGGGTTGGAGCTTACTTGAGGGCTCTGTCCTATAAGTACGGAACAGAATTTTATGGGTGCTGAAATGACTTCAGCCCAGCTATCATAATATTGACACTGCAGGTAACATCTAACGACGGGGAATCGGTTCGCCCGCCCAAGGTAGTCATGTACCACTGCAAATTTTTCGTATTAGGGTCCACTGGGGGGAGGAGCTCGTCGAACACGATGAAACACGTGCATCCTGTGTCCCTGCCGAGAGTCGATACTCGGCAGCCGTTCACGCTGCCCTCATCAAATTTCAAAGTTGCCGGTGAACTTTTGTCAAAAATAAAATTTACCTGGTGGCCTGACGGAGGGGGAGAAGTTGCTGTTTGGGTCTGCACCACCGGGGAAGCCGGGGTGGCATTAATCTGGCATAGACATCCGCTTCTTCGGTACATTCTTTAAAGGTCTGGCACCGACGATCCTTGACGAACGCGTGGATCTCCGTCGGGAGAGACGCCAAAAATTGATCCCGCCACACGGAGTCTGTTAAGGACTCGTAGTTAGGATCAACCTTTGAGGATTCTAACCAGAATTTAAAATTCCTCTGAAGAATGTATCCGAATTGACGGAACGTCTGTCCGGGTTTAATACGACCTCCTCGAAATTCTTGGCGGTAGAAATCGGGAGTCATATTATGAGCGGCCAATAACTCAGCTTTTAAGGTGCTGTAGTTAATTGTACATTCAGATGGTAAAGATATGAAAATTTCGCGCAATTTACAATTTAACAAGGAAGGTACTCTGACTACACCTTCAGCCTCCAGATTCATGTTATTGATTTCGAGAATCTTTTCGAAGTGGGCTAAAAATGCTCCGAAATCCTCTCCATCCCTGAAATTGGGGAGCTTAAGTGGGAGATTGGGCGGGGCCCCCTTCTGAACAGGAACTGGCTGATTGTATTTCGGCTTCAACACGAGCTATTTCAATCTGATGGTGAAGCTCAGCTCGTCTTTTCCGTTCCTCTCTTTCTCTTTCTTCTCGTTAGATTTCTCTTTCTCTTTCTTTTTCTTCTCTTTCTCTTTCTCTTTCTGTTATTTGCTCCTCTTGAACGTACTCAATTAATTCTTTTCCGGAAAGTCCCAAGGATTCTCCTTGCGCTTTAAATATTTCGAACTGAGTCATCTTTGCACTTTGGGGCACAATAGTCAGTCAACTAAAATTCCTTGCAATAAGAATTATGTCTTCTAGAGAGTTAGCCTACCTAAATATGGGCACTGACCTATTCGTAATTGGTTTCACGATCTAAATAACTAATGACTAAAATCACACAAACAAATTAATATAACAGTTCCTTGAGCTACTCTAGCTTCTTAAGTTTCAAAAAAGGGGATATCAATCGTTAAAACAAAAGGGAACTACTATACTCTATTCTTATAACGAATAACACTATGCTTTACTCGACTGAGACCAGTGTTTGCAAAGATATAGCGTTAAACCTTACACACTTGATACCAAATTTAAATAGTATATATAAATATATATATATATATATATATATATATATATATATATATATATATATATATATATATATATATAAATATATATATATATATGCCGTAGAATGGACTCTCGACGATATACCATATATGACTATTCGTTGAGGGAACTATTCATTTATATTTAGAGTGCGTGGTGTCTGGGTTGACCGATATTATTTATCTTCAATATGCTTAAGAAGTGGAACTGAGCTCAAGGATAATAATATGGCTATCATTAATAAAATAGAGTTTTATTAATAAAAACTATCAACAACACACAAAACGGAAAATATTGACATAAACAGAGAATGGAAAGGGTCGTGGGAAATCTAGCTAATCCGAGGATTAAGATTTGGAAGAGATTTAAAAAGGTAAAACAAATAAAAATTAAAGGGATGGGATGGTTCGCTAAACCATTAAAGCACAGGATAGGGTTGACAAAAGGGTTAAATACTCAAAGGTAACGTTCAGCTTACGTAATTACACGTGTTGTGCAGAGGAAGGCGACGTGAAGGAATCGTCGGTCCGCTGGCGAGTTCCAGCCGAAGGAGGGGGGGGGGGGAATTAAATGATCCTGACGTAGCGTCTTGGGAATGAGAACCGTTTCTTAGCGAACGGGCTTGAAGAACAATGACTGTTCTACGTTGTTCTCTTCTGAACAACAGGGGGGTGAGAACCGTCTCTTGTCTACGCGCTCAAAGAACATGGGCTGTTCTAATGTTGTTCTCTTTCTGAACAACAGGGGGGGAAGGGTGAGAACCATTCCTTGCCAACGGGCCCAAAGAACAATGGCTGTTCTAATGTTGTTCTCTTTCTGAACAACAGGGGGGAAGGGTGAGAACCGTTTCTTGTCAACGGGTTCAAAGAACAATGGCTGTCCTAACGTTGTTCTCTTTCTGAACAACAGGGGAAGCCTTGTGGACTTGGCGTCTTGAAGGCTTGAACCTTGGCACATAAGGGATATTGTCCTCTTCTGAACAATGATGGTGGATCTCGAGGTAGAAGGCCCTTGGTGCACAAGGTGAGACTGGATCGTAGTGATGTCTCTCGAAGAAAATCTGGATCTCGAATCTGCTCTTAGTAGTAAAGTTTCCGTATAAATATCGAGACATGCCCTTGGCGTAGGGGACAATAGAGTGGGGCTTCGAGGGAATGCACAGCCGCGCCTGAGAACAATACCTTATCTGCCCATAAGCATAACGCAATCTGGCGTGATCGGCGCATGGGGCGAAACGGGGGGTGGGAGGGGGGAGGATAAACCTCCTTGGTTCAATATTGACTCAGGTGGCGGAGATAATGCGCCCGGCTTCAAGGCTAAGATGCACGTGGGTAGCATTGTGTTTCTAAACAACATGTGATAACGGTTGAAATTAAGCGGCCTCAAACCGTTCTATCACACCAGCCTATACACGGATTCCTCTCAAGAACCTTGGGAGTCAAAGCAAACTCGACAGGGAGAGCTCAACGCTTTCGTCCGACGATTCCTTTTCGGGTTTCCCTAAACCAAGAATAATATTCCCATATAATGCTTGTGACCTCAATGCCATTGAATGATTTGGCGTGGCTCTTGATGGCGCCACTTTGTAGGTTCGCATTTAACCGCCTTTGCAGCATAGTAGTTATGCCAATGTACCAAATAGATTCGGAGATTCGACTTCGTGCTGTAAAGTTTTATTGTTTCGCTCTCTTTAAGTATGTTTTTTTTTTTTACTCACTGTCGCGAGACCTAATTCTGACTATTTACTTATTTTCTATATTTCCCTGCCCTTGCCCTCGGCCTTTCGGCTCTCCTTTGGCAAAATGTTCCATTTGGACGAAAGCCAAACAATGATAAAATCACTTATTTCAAATATAGATCAAGATAACAGCAATTTTGATCCTAACTTATAGTAGTTGCACAAAGTAATAAGGATACATACAAAAACTGTTACTTGTTTTGCTTTTTCAACCGCTGTGGGTAAATCACAAGTAACAAACCAAATGTTAACCATCTCAACCCTGCCCTTCATCGGCAGGTCATGAGGATAAAGATATTTCAAAACAAGCCCTTCATTCGATATGATGTATGTATCTTGGCTATATTTAAGTTCACCTACTATTATTCTGACAATGGTAAGCCCTGTTACTATACAGAAAACAAATGAAGAATATTTCTGGTGACCAAGTCCATAGTGTCAAATACTGTTAAACTGGTTCTCTCCTTATTCAAAATCAGGTGCTTATCTAATTGTGAGAGAAATTAGAAGTACTTCTTGTTGTGATCCCCACCTCTTAGACATGTTAGCCTTTACTGTAATGCGTTTAATATGGATATCATACCGAGCTTTGAATGAGGCAATTGATGGCGCGGTCACTACACTATCTGGGAGTACATTCCATTGGTCTATTATCCTAATACTGAACCAGTTTCCTTTCAGGGTAGTCCTCCAGTGGTCCGGCTTTGATACTTTCAGTGAATGTCCTCTAAGGTAGGTAGTGCTGAGATGGAAGAACTTGTCGTATGGGATATCCTCAAAGCCGTGGATCAGTTTAAACACATGTATCATATCTCCCCTTCTTCGTCTATCCTGTAGTGTCTGCAGACCCATTTCGTGGCACCTTTCCTCATATGGTAGTTGGGAGAGTTCCAGCACAAGTCTGGTTGCTCGCCTCTGAATCCTCTCTAATGCTTGTATATCACTCACAATATAAGGACATCACGCCTTGAAACCATAGTCTAAGATAGGAAGCACTAGGGCGAGTACTGTAGAGTACTATATACAAGCATAGTCACCACATGACATCAACCTGCTAGAGTCAGTACAAAGGAGGGCAACAAAAATAATAGCTTCCCTGAAGCACCTTGAATCTTGAATATAAAAAAAGACTGAGGGCACTAAATATGTTCTCATTTAAAAGAAGATGTGTGAGGGGAGATATGATTGAGCTTTTTTAAATCTGTTCTGGGATGGATAAGTTGGATTTTAGCAAGTTATTTGAGATGGAAGGTAGTAATAGGACTAGGGGTCACCACCTAAAAATAAAAAAAAAACAGAGGTGCAGGTTGGATGTTAGAAAATAGTTTTTCACCAATAGAGTGGTAGATTACTGGAATAGTTTGCCATCTGAGATGGTAGACAGTCCAAACATAAATATATTCAAACACAGATTAGATGATTATATGGGGAGGGAGGGTTAACTTTTTTTCGGGGAGGGGGGGGGTAGGTCTTCTGGACTCATTCCTGTGGATGCAGTTTGTTATTATTGTATATATGTCGTAGAAAATGCTCCCGACGATATACTATATATCTATTCTTTGTGGGGATTATTCTATATTCGAGTGCGGGGTTTGAATCAAATGGCCGAGTATTATTCTACGTTAATAAATAGGCCTGGAGAGGGCTTATTTATCTTCAATATACTTAAGAAGTGGAACGGAGCCCAAGGATAAATAATATTGCAAGCATTAATAAAATAGAATTTTATTATTTATTCTAACAAAAATAACACATGGAAAATATTTACATGACCTGGGATTAAAATGGGAGATACACATGAAATAAAAAAAGGTCATAGGGTAAATTTGACTAAGCGGTTGATTAAGATTTGGAGGGATTTAAATGACAAAACAAACAAGAAGGAAAGGGTCGGCTAAATCCGTGTTAAAGCACGGAGTTACGTTGGCACAAAGTTAAATAATTAAATGTAATTAGTAGTTTACGTATTTATAAGGTCGGCGAGCAGATGAAGGCGATTTGAAGAAATTACTTCGGTCCGACTGGTGATTTTCTTCCCAGGAGGAGGACGGGTTAGGGGGGTTGTCCTTAACGAGGAGAGAAGGACAGACTTCGAGGATATGAGCGAAGTGGGGCTCAGGAGTACGAGCGATCCTTGAGACAAGATATCGGAGATGTTCTGGATGAACAATTGAGGTTATTGGGGTAACAAAGCGTTCTCTTGAAGAACGTTAAAAGGGGGGAATTAAATTACCACTGACGTGATATCAGGGGAGCGAGAACCGTTTCTTGTCGAACGGGCTCGAAGAACAATGACTGTTCTAAAGTTGTTCTCTTCTGAACAATTGAAACACAGGGGGGCCCTGTTAACTTGGCCTCTCGAGGGGCACGAACCATGGCACTCAAGGATATTGTCCTCTTCTGAACAATAAGGGGGTTCTCGAGGTAAAGAGTTCCTAGGTGCACAAGGGTGACCGGATTGGCGTGATGCCTGACGAAGATAATCAGAATCTGATTCAAATGCGAAATTCTATCGCATAAATAGCCGGAGCTAGCCAGCCCCTCGGGGTATGGGGCAATGGGCGACTCCCATGGAATGTCCCGCTAGCGATTCGAACGCTCTTATCTTCCCATAAGCCTAACTCAATCTGGCCAGATCGACGCCTGAGGGCAAATGGGGGATTGAACCTCCTTGATTAAACTTGGAGCGGGAGAAGATAATACTCAAGAAATGTTAGGGCTATAAGAACGCCATGCTACTCTCTTCTCGCAGGATACTCATAGGAAGCATGAGTACCAATATGTGATAGAAGCGAGGCGTGACAGTCTCAGCCAATTCTATCACATATATTATGATTGATTTTGATTTTGATGAGTTTTGATGATGATGCTTTTTGTTTTTGACACATTCCTGTGGATCGTTCTAATTGTATATTGTAGATGCAGGATCTGACAGAATCCTATGGATGCATTTTGTGGGTGGGTTTTGACAGATGCGGATTACCTTTGATAGGCCCTTGTGGCTTTTGTCATCCGTGAAATTATGTTACGTTAAGATAACTAATATGGTTTGATTTTTTATGTAATTTGATTGTGATAGAGGTTATTCCTAATAATTCTATACTCACCTCCTCTTGGAGGACCTCACACGGTGGAATGCTTCCTAATGAAACCGATGAACAAGCCGCTCAGTCAGTCTACACGCCAAACTCACGCTTTTATTCACTACTGGCCTTCCATATGTGAAGAAGATCCTAAATGCACAATGGCATGCTGCCTGCTTAACTGGACCTTCCACCAAACCTAATTCATTCAACCCCTTCTCGGTTACCGGTCCTCATCCAATCACTGTTCGCGCCATCAAGAGGTTGTGCTGTCATGTTTACAGGCACACATATTCTATAATCTCGCTTCCACCTGTGACCCTTGTCGTACTAGAATAGATGTGTCCGACGTGAACATTGAGTTTGTAGTGGATTACACTCCATCTTAAAACCCTGAAATCCATAAAATCCTATCTTTGTCAGAATTCCATTTTAAACATACATATATACTTTTCTATCTATCTTGTAAACATCTAAACTTTTTTCCTATAACCTGGAAACACTTCCTTGTTAGCGTCCCTTTCGAAAAGCATGTAGTGCACAGAATATGTGCACACACAAACACATGAAGTAGGAATGTGTACACTCAGCAAATGTAAATAAATTTATGTGTGTGAAACGAAACAAAAAGAAACTCAAATGAAACATTGTAACAGGTAACAGGATATTTTAGAACCATTCCCAATATTGATTTCCCGAAAAGACCAAAGTCGCGGTAAAAAGGTAAACAGGGAATGCGACTAATTATTCTGTTGTTACAAAAGGGAACCTTAAAATGGGTTAGCGCAATCGTAACGACACTCTGTGAGCATCAAATTACAAACACAATATTATATTTCTATTTTGCTAAGGAAGACAGAAAAAAGCGTTTGATCAAATTTCACGTTTCAGGATATTTTCACATGAGAGAAAAGGTTTTCAAAAGTATTCTATATGTATATATATATATATATATATATATATATATATATATATATATATATATATATATATATATATATATGTTTGTAAATGTGTCCAAGTATACAACGAGCAAATCGAGGAGGAGAGAGATTATTAATTCGAGAGACATCGTTCGAGAGAAATCATTACGAGGAGCAGTTTCACATATCGCTCGGGTCATACCAGGAGATAACATTTACGTAACTGATCTTATATCAAGACGAGTCTTATTCATTCATCGTACCAAAGCACGAACATTAAGAGAGTTGTACTCAAGCATCATCAAAGATAAGCCCGTGAAATCGATAATCAATCTAATTCGAACTCCTCCTCCATTTGCTACCCAAAGCCACTAAATAAATAGAACTGCAGTCGTCTTGTTTTCATCACCATTTTGCTCGAAGGCAAAATCATATCAGAATTTCTGCTCATCGCCCAGCAAAAAATATTCATTATTTATTTCTCGGAACGTTATCGTATCGCCCAAATCCGGTTTAACGATCAACGTTTCGCAACAATCTTATGGGGAGCTCAATAGCAAAGAAGATCACAAAACGAGGTGGAATATAAATATATCTGGTGACCAACGAAGAGATCTCTTTCAGCTTACAAACCTCCATACTCCCTGCTTATAAATTAGTCACCCTTTATTAGTAATCGGAATTCGAGTAAGAATAAATAATATAAGATGGATTCAAGAACAACCGAACAAATATTCCAAGAAGAATCGTGGAAGCACAATTCCACATTTGCAAAGATAACCAGAGAAGACACCAAATTCTTCCATACTCTTGCGGCACTACTAGCGGAAACAGTCGATCGTCTTCCTGACGCTGTTCTTTCATCGCAGAAATATACACAACTGAGGACTGAAGTTATCAGCCTATTTGAAAGGACTAAACCCGAATTCTTCTAGAAATTGATAGCTTCATCTCCACTCCACGGACGACCATCGGTGAAACTTCAAGATTTAAGGAAGACGGCACTCCAAGTCGGCGTTGGTGAAGATCTGGTGAGACATAAATTCGTTTAATCTCTACCTCCGAGCATCGCTCCGATCATTGCGACGCGGAAGGAATTGACACTCACGCAGATAGGAAAATTGGCGGACGAACTAATGCCGTTTTATAAACCTTAATATGGTCATGTAAGTAACAATAACATTTGTTCTATTCGCGAAGATAGTGCTAGTGCTTACAATAGGCAGTGCGATAATTCGAATCGTAATGTGAAATACGCGAAGGATGCACGGTCAATGCCCCGTGACGCGTACCCAGCACGAATAAATTTAAAAATAAGCGTAATGATAGCATACCGTTAGGACTTAAACCGTTTCGTAGAGATCAAATACACATAGTATGTCTAGTCCATTTATATTTTGGCCCAGAGGCGAAACTTTGCAGGCCGTGTAGCAAATGGCCTAAACGGGGAAAAAATATAGAAATCCTACCATCATCTAGACCCTCACCTCCTATTCCCTCGGAAAACTAATAAGGCTTGCTGAAATTAATGCAACGACCGGTATGCCAATGTTAATCACTGTCGCTATTAAATTAAATAGAGAGGAAGGCGAATTCCTTAAGACGCTGGCGCAAGCGTCTCGATTATTCCTATCAACCTCCTACAGTATTGCGAAATGAGAAAGTCGAGTGTGAATGTTGCTATAGCCAACGGTGGTAAGATCAAAGTACACGGTGAAGTCATGCTAGACATAGTCATACCCAGTTTACGCCGTACCTTTAATTGGATGTTCGTAGTCGCGGACATAACATCACCCATTCTAGGAGCAGATTTTCTCGCTCATTACGATCATTTGGTAGACTGTGGTCAGGACATTCTAGTAGACAAATGCACCAAGTTATCTTCTAAAATTAAACAGTGAGAAGCTCGGTTAGTCTCTATAATTATCAATGACCTTTCACACATCTCCGAAAAATACAAGTCAGTGATTCAGAAATACAACTCAATATGCAACCCGTAACAAATAGGAGGCGTTAATCCTCCACCAAATTCCGTTTTTCCTTCCAATTGAGACAGGAAGTTCACCACCAACTTTTGCTCGCTTAAGACCCCTTTTTATGGAAAAGCTGCAATTTGCCAAAGCAACTTTTGCTTCTCTATTGAAAGAAGGCGTAATGAGGCCCTCAAGATCACCATGGGCATCACCGGTACACATGGTGCAAAAGAAAAATTCAAAAGAATACAGACTGGTGGGTGATTTTCGCTCGTTTAACGCGATCACCAAGCCCGATCGTTATCCTCTCCCTAGAATTCAATCTATGGTTAATCATCCTCACAGCAAAACCATTTTTCCCGTCTGGACCTAATTAGAGCGTAGCATCAAATATCAACGAATAAAGCAGATATAGAAAAAACCGCTGTCATAACTACATTTGGACTTTGGGAATTTATAAGACTCCCATTTGGCTTGAAGAATGCCAGTTGCACTTTTTAACGCCATATGGACAGTATATTCTGTGATTTGGAAATGTGTATTCGTCTATATCGACGACATTCTTATATTTTCCTAAAACGAAGAAAAACACGTCGAGGATTTAGAAAAGGTAGTTAAAATTTTAGCCGAAAACGGACTTCGTGTTTCAATAGAAAATGCCAGTTCATGAGAAGGGAAATTGAATTCCTAGGACATCATATCTCAGACGCGGGAATAAAACCACCACAAAAAAATCTCAGAAATCTCTAATATGCCGTTACCGACCGACTACAAAGAATTACGCCGTTACCTAGGCATGTTAGGTTACTATCGAAGAAATATGCCTAATTTCGCTGCAATTGCCGCTCCGTTTACGGAATTGGCACGCATGCGACCAAAAGGTCGAGAACTCATATGGAATGATACCGCACGCGAAGCATTCCATAATACGAAGGCAGCCCTGTTAGAGTCAATCGCGCTAAAACATCCCCTCCCGAATGATTATCCGTATAAGTTGGTGACTGATAGTTGCCAATATGCGGTGGGTGCTGCTCTTCATCAAATGGTGAATGGTTTTCTTCAACCTATAGCCTTTTATTCGAGCAAATTGAGCAAGACACAGCAAGTTTATTCAACATATGATCGCGAACTTTTGGCAGCATACTTAGCAGTCATACACTTCCGACACATAATCGAAGGTCGACAGGTAAATCTGTTCACGCATCATAACCACTTATTTCCGCTTTCTCATCACCGTTACGTGCGAAAACTGAGAGACAGCAAAGGAATTGGACAGTGATATTGGAGTAAATCAACGACATAGCCTACATCCAAGAAGAAAATAACGTAGTTGCTGACTGTCTGTCGAGAAACGTCAACGCAGTCCTGGTATACGCCCTTGACCTTCAAACATTGGCAGCAGAATAAGCGAAAGATGGCGAAGTCGAAAAATTCCAATGTAAACTTAAGCTATTTCCATTTCCCGAGAATATTACCCTCTGGTGTGATGTTTCCTCTCAATATCCCAGACCGTTCGTTTCTTTGATTTGTAGAAATTTTATTTTTAGCCAACTGCATATTCTATCACATCCCGGCATCAAAGTTGTGAAGGAATAAATATAACGAGAACAAGCAGACGCTAGTTTGTTTATACAGCGTCAACCGTTACGTTTCACATGGGCAAAGACTCCCTTCCCTTTTCCCCGCTGCCCCAAGACCCTTCGATGTCGCGTGCAAAGAAGGATTTCGGTCAGCAGATTTCGTAATTTACGAGACTGGTGGTGTAGTCCGTTAATATAAACATAGGAGGGTGTGAGGGCCTTTAGAATGAAAATCTTACTGCCTAACGCTTCGTCGGCAGAAAATCTATGAACATGCTCACTGTCCCCTCCGGTTGTTTATGTCTATTTTCGCCCAATAGACGAAATCTCACTTTCCTCGTGCGTAAACCTGAAGGGGCAAAGTGTCATAGCGTTGACAATTTATGCCCTAGGAGAGGGGCTTAACCGTGGGCTAGTGAGGGTTCGCACCTCATAAACTCCCTCGTCTTCCCTCCCCCAAGGGATAATCGATGTATATATAGTTCGATCTTGAGAAATTTAGAGGAGAATCCGAGTAGCCTTCGAGAGAAGACGAGTCCCCTAGGCAAACAGGAAATAAAGAAGATAGTTGGAGCCAAGCGGGACTTACCCTCCCGAGGCTGTTCCTTTGGTCGCTTAGAAGAGCAGACCAGTGGTATCGAGACCAACTTTCCTACCATTCTCGTCTAGAGAAAATCCCGTATCTCAGTTTGCTGAAAAGCAGAGATACTCCTCATCATTGAGGAAGACCAAAGTGAATTCCCATTCGAGAAAATATTCACATCTTGGTTCAGTCTCATCATCGAGAAGCCATAATTGGTAACAAATGGATCGGGATAACTTCCATTCATCCAAGATACTCTTACTTACATCTTCAAGTCGAGAGAAGCATCGCCACGCGCCTCCACCACCCAGTTAGAAGCATCAGCTGTTTTCCCAACCCTCATCGCCTCAGCGAGGACGTTCCGCAGACCAACTCATCGAAGAAGCTCACTTTCAAGGTCATCCAACTGTCGACACACTCTGAGTTAAAGATAAAACGAATAAAAAAATATTCATTTTTTGTTATTTCCCATTCCGTGTGAAAGTGTATTTGTGACGAAACCATTTCAATCTGGTAGTCGTAACTCAACTATCTCAATTTCAAATGACTTAAGAACTCTCCTTAATTGAGTTTGCATCGCGTGTATTAGAAGTGGACTTTGCGTCAACCATCTCGTAGTATTCAGTTGTAGTGTTAATTTTTATTAGACCCTCTTACTATAGAATTAGTGTACTTGAAGATTTAATATTTCATTTTTTATGTAATTAAAGGTATATTTTGTCGGATTTATTTAATTAGATCCTCGAACGAAACAAAAGAGCAATAGATATATCATAATACGAAGCCTCGCTGGTTAAATAATTAAATTAGAACACTCTTAGAGAAAAGTGGAACGGATTAACTCGTGTATGAATCAAACGTACATACGTACTCGGCCGTAAACCACGACAAAAGGGTCCCTTAAATTAATTAAAACTCGATATTTCTGGCAAAATATGGACAGGGATATACGCTCATGGACGCGAGAATGCATTTCATGTCAATCTGCAAAAATAAATCGACACACGAAATCCCCAGTTCTCCACATCAATGTTACAACGTCGAGATTTGAAACCGTACACATATATATCATTGGACCCCTTCCTCAGTGTACACCTCATGGCCAATATTACCCGTCTAATAATCGCTATATACTCTCATCCATTGAGAGAGCGACTAGATGGATAGAAACAATACCGATTCCCGATATAATCGCGGCGACGGTACTCATAGCTTTGTTCTTTTTAGACGGCGGGATTTCGCGCTTTGGAGTCCCTCTGTATGTGATTACCGATCGATGAACGCAGTTCAAGTCAGAACCTTTTAAGGAACTCTGGACCCTGGTTTGTTTTCATCGTCTGAGAACAACGGCCTATAGACTGTCCACGAACGGATTAGTCGAAAGGGCACGTAAACAAGGCTGGACAATGGACCTTCCAATTGTTCTATTGGGAATCAGATCATTGCCCAACGAATCCGTTTTTTTCCCATTTACCGCTGTCCCAGGTACTACTCTTCTTAATCCTAGAACACTTGTCACTTCCTCATCCTCTAAAAGTAATTCAAAATTTGTGAATGAATTAGCGGAAACAATTACACAGATAGATTTCGCTCAAGTGTCTCAAGGACATTTATATGCGAAAACAAAAGTGTTTGTTCCTAAAGACTTGTGCGACGCTACGCATGTTTGGGTACGTGTCGATCGTATAAGAAAGCCGTTAGAAGCGCCATGTGCTGGTCCATTCAAGGTTATCGCTCGAAACGAAAAAGTGTTAGAAATAGAACTCTCTCATGGACGTGCTGAAACTGTGTCAATAGACAGACTAAAACCTGTTAGAACGCCACAAATAAATCATAATTCTGTAAATAAGTCTAACTATTCCGGCAATGGCCATATCTCTGTAAATATCCCCGACGATATAAGTGATAGTGAAGTTAATGAAGATATTTCAATAGAGAATAGCGAATCTAATGTGAACAATCAAACAAATAATGATAATACTACAAATGTGTGTTCGCCTTTTGGTAGGCGAATAAAGTTGGCAAGAAATCCATGCTATCATTATTTTTAAAGCATATTGTGTACCGATAGACTCATTGTGAGCTAATAACCAAATGCATTTTATTCTGTATTCCTTTATGTTATCAAGATGTAAATATATAAATAAGAGTATAGAATATGGTTTGTTAACGCACACAAATATAAAGTGCACATCTGTTTGTACAACAATATTAGTCGACCTGGCGAACCCCGAACTATGCTTGTATATATGTGTAAATATGTTCATTACTATATGATATGTATATATTTACCTACCCCCTTGTTTATCATTGTCAAGACCCGACCTTTTAGAACTTATAGACCAGTTGCCCTCCCCATTCTTATTACTAGGAGATTTTAATGCCCGTCACCCATACTGTGGTGACATCACTCGAAATGCCAAAAGCAGTGTTTAAGTCTCTTTTATTATCTGACTTTCTTTGTGTTTTAAACACTGGCGAGTTTACCTCTTATCATGTCCAGACGGACTCTTTAAGCTGTGTTGACTTGTCCGTTTGTTCCCCGGATTGTTTAACGGAATTTCGATGGTCAATTCTTGACGATCTCCATGGGAGTGACCACTTCCCTATTGTCTTGTTGGCCCTTCAAGTTAGCCCTCATACAACCATGCACCTTAAGTGGGACTTAAGTCATGCAGATTGGGAAGGTTTCCAAGAGGCGTCCTTCACAAATGCATCCTTGGGGACCTTCACATTCACACTCGACTTTCTCATTTCGCAATACTGTAGGAGGTTGATAGGAATAATCGAGACGCTTGCACCAGTGTCTTAAGGAATTCGCCTTTCTCTCCATTTAATTTAATAGCGACAGTGATTAACATTGGCATACCGGTCATCGCATTAATTTCAGCAAGCCTGATTAGTTTTCCGAGGGAATAGGAGGTGAGGGTCTAGATGATGGTAGGATTTCTATATTTTTTCCCCGTTTAGGCCATTCGCTCCACGGCCTGCAAAGTTTCGCCTCTGAGCCAAAATATAAATTGACTAGACATACTATGTGTATTTGATCTCTACGAAACGGTTTAAGTCCTAACGGTATGCTATCATTACGCTTATTTGTAAATTTATTCGTGCCAGTGTACGCGTCACTGGGCATTGACCGTGCATCCTTCGCGTATTTCACATTACGATTCGAATTATCGCACTGCCTATTGTAAGCACTAGCACTATCTTCGCGAATAGAACAAATGTTATTGTTACTTACATGACCATATTAAGGTTTATAAAACGGCATTAGTTCGTCCGCCAATTTTCCTATCTGCGTGAGTGTCAATTCCTTCCACGTCGCGATGATCGGAGCGATGCTCGGAGGTAGAGATTGAACGAATTTATGTCTCACCAGATCTTCACCAACGCCGACTTGGAGTGCCGTCTTCCTTAAATCTTGAAGTTTCACCGATGGTCGTCCATGGAGTGGAGATGAAGCTATCAATTTCTAGAAGAATTCGGGTTTAGTCCTTCCAAATAGGCTGATAAATTCAGTCCTCAGTTGTGTATATTTCTGCGATGAAAGAACAGCGTCAGGGAGACGATCGACTGTTTCCGCTAGTAGTGCTGAAAGAGTATGGAAGAATTTGGTGTCTTCTCTGGTTATCTTTGCAATATGGAATTGTGCTTCCACGATTCTGAACCAACCAGCAACCGCTGCGTCGTTGAAAATCGGAGGCTTGACTACGATGGAGTTTGCGGCTTCTTCTTGGAATATTTGTTCGGTTGTTCTTGAATCCATCTTATATTTTTTTTTCTTACTCGATTTTCGATCACTAATAAAGGGTGACCAATTTATAAGCGGGGAGTATGGAGGTTTGTAAGATGAAAGAGATCTCTTCGTTGGTCACCAGATATATTTATATTCCACCTCGTTTTGTGATCTTCTTTGTTATTGCGCTCCCCATAAGATTGTTGCGAAACGTTGATCGTTTAACCGGATTTGGGTGATAAGATAACGTTCCGAGAAATTACTATCTGACTCCAAAAGGTAATGGGTGAATATTTTTTGCTGGGCGATGAGCAGAAATTCTGATATGATTTTGCCTTCGAGCAAAATGTTGATGAAAACAAGAAAACTGCAGTTCTATTTATTTTAGTGGCTTTGGGTAGCAAATGGAGGAGGAGTTCGAATTAGATTGATTATCGATTTCACGGGCTTATCTTTGATGATGCTTGAGTACAACTCTCTTAATGTTCGTGCTTTGGTACGATGAATGAATAAGACTCGTCTTGATATAAGATCGGTTACGTAAATGTTATCTCCTGGTAGGACCCGAGCGATATGTGAAACTGCTCCTCGAAATGATTTCTCTCGAACGATGTCTCTCGAATGAATAATCTCTCTCCTCCTCGATTTGCTCGTTGTATACTTGGACACATTTACAAACATATATATATATATATATATATATATATATATATATATATATATATATATATATATATATATATATATATATATATATATATATATATATATATATATATATATATATATATATATATATATATATATATATATATATATATATATATATATACAATTCTTTTGAAAACCTTCTCTCTTATGAGAAAATATCCTGAAACGGTGAAATTTGATCAAACGCTTTTTTCCGTCTTCCTTAGCAAAATAGAAATATAATATTGTGTTTGTAATTTGATGCACACAGAGTGTCGTTACGATCGCGCTAACCCATTTTATGGTTTCCTTTTGTAACCACACAATAATTAGTAGCATTCCCAGTTTACCTTTTTACCGTGACTTTGGTCTTTTCGGAAAATCAATATTGGGAATGGTTCTAAAATATCCTGTTACCTGTTACAATGTTTCATTTGAGTTTCTTTTTGTTTCGTTTCACACACATAAATTTATTTACATTTTCTGAGTGTACACATTACTACTTCATGGGTTTGTCTGTGCACATATTGTGTGCACTTCATGCTTTTCGAAAGGGATGCTAACAAGGAAGTGTTTCCAGATTATAGGAAAAAAGTTTAGATGTTTACAAGATAGATAGAAAAGTATATATGTATGTTTAAAATGGAATTCGGACAAAGATAGGATTTTATGGATTTCAGGGTTTTAAGATGGAGTGTAATCCCCTACACACTCAACCTTCACGTCGGACACATCTATTCTAGTACTTCAAGAGTTACAGGTGGAAGCGAGATTATAGGATATGTGTGCGTAGAAACAGGCCAGCACCACCTCTTTATGGCGCGAACAGTGATAGGATGAGGACAGGTAGCCGAGAAGGGGTTGAATGCATTAAGTTTGGTGGAAGGTCCAGTTTAGCAGGCAGCATGCCATTGTGCATTAGGACCTTCTTCACATATTGAAGGTCAGTAGTGAATAAAAGCGTGAGTTTGGCATGTAAACTGACTGAGCGGCTTGGTCATCGGTTTCATTAGGAAACATTCCACCGTGTGAGGTACCCCAACAGGAGGTGAGCATAGAATTATTAGGAATAACCTCTATCACAATCAAATTACATCAAAAGTCAAACCATATTAGTTATCTTAACATAACATAATTTCATGGATGACAAAAGCCACAAGGGCCTATCAAAGGTCATCCACATCTGTCAAAACCCACCCACAAAATGCATCCATAGGATTCTGTCAGATCCTGCGTCTACAATATACAATTAGAACCATCTACAGGAATGTGTCAAAAACAAAAAGCATCATCATCAAAACTCATCAAAATAAAAATCAATTATAATATACAAGGCACGGTCAATAGGTTTTGCGAATCGGAAGGGCAAAACAGAGGAAGGGGGATGGCTGTTTGTGGGGGTGTTAGGACAAATTATGATAAGTCAGGACCTGCAGCCGCACGCTCCTGCCTCGTCTATTTAAAAGCAGTAGCTGATCGCAGATCGTTAGTCAAAATTTTTTCAACAATTGAGAAGGTTGAACACCGCGCAGTGATCAAACTTTTGACCAAGGAAGGCAAGAATGCAAACAAGATCCATGAACGCATTGTTGCAGTATACACCGACACTGGCCCTTCCTATGCAACCATTGTTCGCTGGAATAGGGAGTTCCGCCATGGTCGTGAGTCCCTTGAAGATGACCCCCGTCCAGGACGCCCATCAGACGTGACCAAAGAGGACAATGTGGCCCGTGTGGAGAGGATGATTCTCGAAAATCGACGGGTGAAGGTTGAAGAAATCGAGCGAGAACTTGGAATATCACATGGAAGTGTCATCAACATCATCCACGACAATTTGGCCATGACCAAGGTCTCTGCCCGTTGGGTCCCTAGAAACCTTACGCCCCATGATCGACTTCAACGTCGTCAAAGTCCACAAGGCCAGAGTTGCACAAGCTGCCCAGCGCGAGTGCGGATTCAAGGAGCTCAACCATCCCCCCTACAGTCCAGGTCTGGCCCCTAGCGACTACTCTTTTACTCCGCCAGCTCTAGGCTGCACTGCGTGGACGCCGGTTTGGAGAAGATGAAGATGTCCAGCTCGCCGTCTAGGAGTGAATTGAACAGCAGTCGGGAGATTTCTGGTTGTCGGGAGATCGAAGCCTCAGGGTTCAAGTGGCGCAAGTGCATTGAAGTCGAGGGTAGTTATATTGAAAAATAATAAAACACTTTTCCTCATATCTCGTTTCCTTATATCCGAATTGCAAAACTTATTGACCGCCCCTCGTACAATAATAAAAAGCTGCCTCTACAGGAATGAGTCAAGATTCCCCCTCCCCCCGAAAAAAAGTTAACCCTCCCTCCCCATATAATCATCTAATCTGTGTTTAAATCCATTCAAGTTTGGACTGTCTACCATCTCAGATGGCAAACTATTCCAGTAATCTACCACCCTATTTTTGAAAAATTATTTTCTAACATCCAACCTGCACCTCTTTTTCTTTTTCTTTTTTTAGGTGGTGAGCCCTAGTCCTATTACTACCTTCAACCTCAAATAAATTGCTAAAGTCCAACTTATCCATCTCAGAACAGATTTAAAAAAGCTCAATCATATCTCCCCTCACACATCTTCTTTTAAATGAGAACATATTTAGTGCCCTCAGTCTATTTTTATATTCAAGATTCAAGGTGCTTCAGGGAAGCTATTATTTTTGTTGCCCTCCTTTGTACTGACTCTAGCAGGTTGATGTCATGTGGTGACTATGCTTGTATATAGTACTCTACAGTACTCGCCCTAGTGCTTCCTATCTTAGACTATGGTTTCAAGGCGTGATGTCCTTATATTGTGAGTGATATACAAGCATTAGAGAGGATTCAGAGGCGAGCAACCAGACTTGTGCTGGAACTCTCCCAACTACCATATGAGGAAAGGTGCCACGAAATGGGTCTGCAGACACTACAGGATAGACGAAGAAGGGGAGATATGATCGAAGTGTTTAAACTGATCCACGGCTTTGAGGATATCCCATACGAAAAGTTCTTCCGTCTCAGCACTACCTACCTTAGAGGACATTCACTGAAAGTATCTAAGCCGGACCACTGGAGGACTACCCTGAAAGGAAACTGGTTCAGTATTAGGATAATAGACCAATGGAATGCACTCCCAGATAGTGTAGTGACCGCGCCATCAATTGCCTCATTCAAAGCTCGGTATGATATTCATATTAATGCATTACAGTAAAATCTAACATGTCTTAGAGGTGGGGATCACAACAAGAAGTACTTCTAATTTCCTTCACAATTAGGTAAGCACCTGATTTTGAATAAGGAGAGAACCAGTTTGACAGTATTTGACACTATGGACTTGGTCACCAGAAATATTCTTCATTTGTTTTCTGTATTGTAACAGGGCTTACCATTGTCAGTTTAATAGTAGGTGAACTTAAATATAGCCAAGATAAATACTCCAGATCGAATGAAGGGCTTGTTTTGAAATATCTTTATCCCCATGACCTGCCGATGAAGGGCAGAGTTGAGGTGGTAAACATTTAGATTGTTATTTGTGATTTACCCACAGCGGTTGAAAAAGCAAAACAAGTAACAGTTTTTGTATGTATCCTTATTACTTTGTGCAACTACTATAAGTTAGGATCAAAATTGCTGTTATCTTGATCTATATTTGAAATAAGTGATTTTATCATTGTTTGGCTTTCGTCCCAATGGAACATTTTGCCAAAGGAGAGCCGAAAGGCCGAGGGCAAGGGCAGGGAAATATAGAAAATAAGTAAATAGTCAGAATTAGGTCTCGCGACAGTGAGTAAAAAAAAAAAACATACTTAAAGAGAGCGAAACAATAAAACTTTACAGCACGAAGTCGAATCTCCGAATCTATTTGGTACATTGGCATAACTACTATGCTGCAAAGGCGGTTAAATGCGAACCTACAAAGTGGCGCCATCAAGAGCCACGCCAAATCATTCAATGGCATTGAGGTCACAAGCATTATATGGGAATATTATTCTTGGTTCATGGAAATCCGAAAAGGGATCGTTGGACGAAAGCGTTGAGCTCTCCCTGTCGAGTTTTCTCTGACTCCCAAGGTTCTTGAGAGGAATCCGTGTATAGGCTGGGTTTACTAGGTAACTTGGTTATCACGGAGTCAAGGAAGGACTCGAAGGAAAACTGAATTTGGTAGGCTAAAATTCTGGGCTTAGGTCTACCTTAATTGGGGCAAGAGAGGTAGTTGGGGTCTCATACAGCTTTATTGTAAACCTATTCTAACGTTTAGTCTTAGGGGCGATGGACGGACTCGTGACGCAAATCAGAGCGAGAATAATAACAAATGAAAATCCTGAATCTCTCTGTCTACTAATGAATGTGGAAAATTTCAACCCGTTCATTTTATGTCCCCCCATCCCACCCCACCTTTCCGTAATGGGGCGTAACTTCATTTTTCCTAATCTGGACACTGGGTGAAGCTTATAGTGCGAGAAGTGTGTTCGTGTGGGCTTTGTTAAGATTGTTGGGCAGAGTTAAATGGGTGTAAGTGTTTCATTACGGTCTTGCCTTTAAATAACTTAAGGCCAGCATGTGAATAAAAATAGTTTCATCCCAGTAAATAGAATGTTAGGTTGATAACTATTGATACAAACTTATCTATATATGTTACCCCTTTAAATCAGATGGGGGGGGGGTATCGTGCTAGGTCAATACTATGATTACACATCTGTACCTAAAATTATTGCAAGAATTAAGAAGTCCAAGGCACTTTTGAATATGCATTCACGACAAAGGAAAGACTATAAGTATGTTTAAAAATTTATCATTTATTAATATGCAAAATATACAGAATATAAACTTACAAAAAAATGCCTCTTTATGGAAAACAAACAAAAAAAATCCTTTGAAGACACTAAGTAAAAATATTTGACAAATGTCCCCCAACAAATGTGGTTTTCTTTAAAGATTATAAGCTAGGGGAGACATTAATATAAAGTTTGTTGCTGCATTACCGAAACATTTAATGATTTGTATGAACTCGTGTATTTATTTTCAAGACACATATAAGGGTAGGTAAACAATCGAAACACTATAAAATAGATAGCTAATGAAATACCTACTTACGTAGTCATTTTTTAGATTTTTTTTTTACCTACTATTTTTTTAACAACCTGATACGCCCTTAAACGTTTGCATACATGCCTCTGTCATGAGAAGTTAGTTTCAGTATTTATATTTGAATAAGTTAACCACTAATTTGCAACCAAACAACTATTTTTTTGTAGTGTAATACATCATCATCATGTAACCGAAGTACAGCTTAGCCACGTAGAAACGCCGGTTTTACTCCGGATGAGTCGTAATTATGGTCGCCTTCACTGCGGCTGACGTTGGTTCGGATCCCACGTTAATCAGTAGAGCTCATCTGAGAAATAAGGGCATCTTAAATGGGTGCAGATCGCTGGTAAATCCATTACCATTTTTTTACAGCCTGTAGCACTCGGCTTGTGGTTCTGCCCCTAGGTTAGGTGCACAAGCCTTGTGTACGTTGAGAATATGGACTGAACCGTGTCTGGTTCTCTGCCGTGCAAGTGTCGGTTTGGGACAAACCAATGTGGTGTATGTTAGGTTTTGAATGGTTGAACCATCGCAACCCTACCAGAGCGAGAGGTGTGTAACGTAGAGGGGTTTCTTCTAGGTCTGTCTATTCTGGAATCGCGTTTAGGAGGGGGGTTTGTACTAAAATATTGGGACTTGCTCTGTTATGTTATGTATGTATTGGTGAATTGTTTCTGGGTAGTAGGTTTCCCGGAAGTACCTCAATGTAGTAACTTTGTCGCGTATGTTTTGAGGTTGATGGCTTGGGTCTTGCATGTAATGGTCGGGGTGTAGCAGGTTTCGTAGTGTTGGTAAACTACACTCGGCGAGGGTTGATGTGAGTATTTTATGGGCCCTAGTTCATTTCATAATGTGAGTGGTTAATTGGGGGTGTTAAAGACGCATCCCTTGCAATGCGCAGTGCCTTGTTATTTCTAGTATTGTGTGCAGATGCAAGATCAGGCCTCTTGCTCATACTGAAGTAAGCAAATGTAAGGCGAAATACTGCTTATAGGTTTCAATGATGGACTCCTTGATTGCCCGAACGAGAAGCTTACGAGTAGTGGGATTGTGTTGATTTTTATGTTTGTTTTGTTTTGTTTGTTATATGCTACATCTTATTCCTGTGTCCAGAAAACATTGAGAACTGTTACTATTTTGCTTGAACGGAGTGTAGTGATACGGAGTTGTTCACCACCCTTCCAGTAATAGACCATAAAGAGAATTCCAGAAGATTTTGATAGGGGTAACAGTCGTCAAGTTCTGCTGCAGCTGGCGTGGGGTTTGGGTTTAGGGATGCATTATTGTCGATTTCGGGATGCTCGTTTATATTTCGAGTGTTGTGTGAGTATGATGATGTCATCTGATTAGTCGTAGAGTGTGATGTTTGGGATCAAGTAGGGAGGCTGGCGGGGGTAGTTGTTGAGTTCGATAGGGTAGGAGAGTACAGTTCTTTGTGGGACTCCGTTGTATATGTGGTGTGCTCGAGATGTCTTGGCGTGATATATTACAGCGAGATGACAAACCATTTTCCTAGTTGTTATAAAGTTTGACAATGACTATGCCCCAGGGAACTGCGTAAAAGGCTTCACTTATATATATCACTGCCATTACAATCGCCTGTGGCGGTGTACGAGTTGGTTGATGATGGTAACTACTGTGGTTGTTGAGGGCAGTGAAATAAATCTTGTTGGGAGGCTTGAGACTGTGTTACTTATTAAGTACTCCACGATGGTGGGGAGCTGCATTTTAACGTGGGATCTGAACCATGGGTATCCAAAGCGTATGACAGCCACTGTGAAATCAACCTGAATCTGGAGTTCATCCGGTAAGTAACAACACCCGATGTGGTTTAGCTGTTTTGCAATAGGAAGCGGTTTTTCCACTCGGCTAGACCCTAACTCAGAGGAGAGTAGAGAGATGGGGTGGTACAATGCGAAATTCCAGTGGTGATTTGTTTGGTTTAAATTGAACAGATTTTTATAGATTTGGAATAGAGTTGTGGGTTAAAGAATGATTTAAGATTTGTGTGAACGTGTTAATGTCTCTTGGACCTAGGTTTTCTAAATACTGAAAGAAATTTGTGTAGTAAACACATTCTTTCAGCACACAGATTTGCATAAATATACAAGGTTTGGCAAAGGAGAGGAAGAAAACTTAAGAGTATATGGTCGATCTGTGCCTAGTAAGAAAGGATATGCTGCAGGACTCATTTGATGTCAAAGCTGTAAGAGGTATGAGTATGGGCGTATCTAATCACATGAATGTGCTGTAAGGTTAAACTGGTTAGTGCATGGATGAGAAAACTTGAGGAAAGTGGAAATGGAGGGGGACTCAGAAGGAAAAACTTAATGAATGATAAAAAAGGGGAAATTAGGTCAGAATGTTTGAGTAGAATAGAGTAAATAAGTGAGAACATAGAGATAGAGAAAACGTGGAATAAATTTAAGGAAATGTCAGTAGGTAGTGCAAGGGTTGTGTGTGGGTGTGTCATAACTGGAAAGAGGAAGCAAAATGCTGAATGGTGGAATCAAGATGTAGCGCGTGTTATGGAAATTAAAAAGGAGGCGTAATGCAAATGCATAAAGTGCGGGTGAGGATTTTAAGATGATGCGGTTGAATACATACAAGGAGAAGAACAGGAGGACGAATGAGGATCCTAATGGGAACAGGAAAATGAATGAAAATCCCAATCGGAACAGAAAGATGAATGAGGATCGCGATTGGAACAAGAAGATGAATATGGATCCCGAGGGAACAGGAAGATATGCTGGAACGAAGTAAGAAGGGTGAGGAACAAGGAGAAGAAAGAATATGTGCGTGGACTTCAAGGAAAAGAATGGCAGGATAGTTGTTAACAATGAAGAGGTTACAAGTAGATGGCGAGAATACTATGAGTTGTATAATATAGTTCTAGAAGATGATCCAAATGTAAAAATGATTGGCTTCGAGCGCACATATCGGGTACTGCATCAGGGAGGGGAGCGCGAGTAGATGTTATAGTCGCTGAGATGCTAAAAGATGTTCGTGATTATGTTATAAAATCGGTCTCGCGGCGGTGTTGTAAGGTATTTTTAAGTGGAAGAATGCAGTAATGTTGCCGTTGTGTAAGGGTAAAGAGCAGAAATGTAAATGCATGAACCAGAGAGGTAGAGGCTGTTGAGTGCTGTAGTTAAAATGTATGAGAATCTTACTAGGGGTATAGGAAGGATAAGTGGTGGTTTGATAGGGGATGAACAAGAGTGCCTAGAGCTGGTAGGGGGAAGGGGGGTCAAGTAAGTGATCTAGAGAAAAGTTATGATTGTGCAGATGGAGAAGCATTTGTGGCATGTACTAAGAATATATGGAGTGATCGGTAAACTAAAGGATGATGTGAAGAGTATTAAGGTTAGAAGTACGGCGTGCGTTAGGGTGAAAGGTTCGTTTGAGTGACTCGTTTGATATAGGTGGAGGTATAAGACAAGATTGTGTGATGTTGCCATAGCTGTTTAATATCCTTATGGATGGAATACTGTGAGAAGTATGTGTGAGAATTCTGGAAAGTGTGTGAAATTGATGAAGAGTGGTGAGGGATGGGTCCTATCTTACTATATTCTGGTGATCCGGTGTTGGTGGCTGATAGTGAGAGGGATTTAGAAATGTTGACTGTAGATAAGGTGTGTGAGAGGGAGAGGCTAAAATTCAATGCTCTCACCTGGGGCGATGAGAGCGTAATTGAATCCTAAGGATTTGAGTGTGGAATGTGCCAGAAAGATACATGAGAGTATGCTGGGGCCAATGTTGGTGTGTGGGAGTGAGAGTGTAGTATGAAAAAAGGAAAGATATCGAGTGAAAGCAATGCAAATGGACAACTTGAGATGGATACTCGGTGTGAGCAAGGGTGAGAAAGTGAGGTGCAATTGGGTAAGAGATATTATCTATGTGGTAAAAAAAGTGTGAACGACGTGTTTGTGAGTGTTAAGTCGTATGCGCATGTAAGAAGAATGGAAATAGTAAAATGAGTGTCAGATTGTGCGAATGGTTGTAAGAAAGTGTAAAAGTTAGGTTGATTATGTGATTTAGTGAGAAAGAAATTGCTGAGCGATGAAGTGAATAATATTGTGTATGGTAGCTGTCCATGGAGGGGCTGAGGGTGCATGCTAGGGGCCAGGGATGAGCCCGGACTGGGCAAGGGCTGTGCACCCCATAAAGGGTCAATTTTTCGTGGAAATATGATGAGTGGCCCTGTGTTTAATAGGGCATGGAGGAAGTGGGAGGGGCGGAGTAGGTTGTAGTGGCGTAAAAGCGCGACAATCACACTTTTAGTACGAAACTAGTAGATGTTAAAGTCTTGAAGTTGTATGAGGATGTTTGGTGAAGATGATTTTGTACATCAGTAGAGGACTTATGGTGTATCTTGTTCATCGCTGTGAAGTTGACTAGTCCTGTGCCAGTTTTCCGGAATTTCATGCTGTTTTACAACTACCATCGTAATGGTGGTACTTTTAATCCCTCACCCAGGAGCTAAGAAGATTTTATATTTATAATGAATAAAAAGAAACCAAACAGAGCATCTGTTTCTGATTTTTTTTTAAATCTTGCTATGTTATACAGTTAAGTGAAGATGCAAATGTGTGAAAAGTATACATAGCCTAATAACCAGAAGGTGGTGCAATTCTCCTGGAAGCACCTTCGTTCCCCAACGATAGTAGGTAAATGTATGGAATGTAGTCTTAATTTCAAGGAACAACGATTATCGTGAAGATGTGAAAGATTAAAATTTCTGATGTGTTGACCACACTTTCTTTGTCACCTTTCTTACATAAAACCTTAAATATAATCGTCAGTCTAATCAGAAAATGCTTAGGGAAAATGCCATGCTAACTCCAGTAACCTCAATGTTATTTATTGTCATAATAGATTTGCATAAACCTAAGAAACTTGTACAAATTATCCCCCGATAAGTTTCCATTTTATAAGATACCTCCTTCAATTCTCTTAATCTTTCTTTTTTTCTAAGAAACAAACAATTTCAGATATCAAAGATCATTCCTACCAGGTGAACTGCTATTACTCAAACATAATTTATAAAAATGAGGATAGTTACTAGCTCAGATACTGGCTCGGAAATGTTTGGTAAACTCTAGCATGTTCAGTATATTAGAGCCCCAAATTAGCCCTAAATAGAGTCTAATTTTGTCTTTTATTTCTAAAGAGCTATTTCTTAACTCGTAACCCTCGGGTTCTCTTCAGTAAAGCAAAGTAGCAGTCAGGAATTATACCACAGCGTGTTTTCCAGAGGTCTCTTAGAATGATTGTATTGAGGGATATTCTGAGATGGTCGAGAAGGGCAGGATAGGTCGGTGTATGTAGTGTTTTCTGGTTGCTGGAGGTCGCTGTGAAGACAAGGCAGGAAAGAGAGTCGTTAATTTTTTTTAGTATTATTCGTGTTGAGAATGGCGAACTCCTGCCCATAAACGGGCGAGGGAAATTCTGATTCTACCATGTAATGTGGATTCGGATGGGTAAATATCAGGTGAGGTGTTTTGGAATAGGGCATTGTATGGCTGGTTTTGAAGAGCGATGCGAGGGGATGTTTTGTGTTCTGGTTCGCTGGGGTTGTTGGCGGGAGGTTCACTAATGATTGGATGTAATCAGTAGTGGAGGTGATTATCGGGGTGGGAGTAGGAATTGTGAGGGTGTGCTGTGGATGTGAGGAGCGGAGTAGCTTGTTGAAAAATTGTGTGCCTATGATGTTTAGGTTGTGGTTGTGTGGCAAGAATTTCAGTTTCAGTATGAAGGGGCCACATAAGGGTGGTTTTTATGTAGGTAGTCGTGATGTGGAGGGCACTGTTGTATTTTGTATGGGTTAGTGCTAGATGTGGATAGGGTTGCATAATTTAAGGTGGTACTGACTAAGGCTTTTATTTATAATCTAGAAACACACTTGATATTTTATAGATACTTATTCTGGGTGTTTCACTCATTGGCCTGCTTTTACAACTTTATTCTCTATTATTAATTCCTTTTTTTAATCTCATCTTAACTTATTTGTTGTTTGGTTCAACCTAACTTTCGTGTCCTGTCTATTTTTAACAATTAGTTCGTTAATATATTTTTCAGTTCTTATGCTTTATTTTTTCCGCTTCTGAGCAACGTGAATAGCAAAAATGTGGCTTCTGAGGGTCGTGTACTGAGATGCACTATACGAACATTCGGGGCATGGGAATGGACGTTCTCCTGTATGAATCCTGAGATGCCTTTGGAGATTAAACCTCTTCGAAAAAGACTTCCCGCACTCAGAACAAGAGTACATCTTCGAGTCTTCGTAAATATTTCTGTCTTGGGACAGTAAGGTGCAGAGAGCCTGAAAACAAAATAAATAGGAAAATGTTGAAATATTTTAAGTAAAACTAAGTAATGTAATAACCAAATTTAAAGTTATAAAAGTTAGAAACATCAAATGTAAATTTCATTTGTAAATTTTGATTCCTCTTTGCGGCCATTGTTTGGCAAATTCTCGTCTGATCACAAAAGCGTCCGTTGATGTTGCCCATTAGATCCAGCTTAAATATCCATTATAAATACGCCACCCATTTCGCCATGTATAAAGGAATAAAGGATACGATGAGTTGTAAGCGTTATTTTGTTGTTGTTGTTGTTGTTGTTTAAATAACCTGAAAGGGCTAATAATACGGTTTGTCCTCCCACATTCAACTTTACTAATATTTTTGGCCCTAGTTAGTTATCTCTGACTACTTATTCTTTTTTTTATTCTTTACAGCCTATCATTTGTGTCCCTATCACTTTGCACCTTTCCTCTATTCCAGCATTGAAACAAGTTAGTAGTACCTCAGGCATTATGTATTACTGTTCCGGGTTCTGACGATGCTACAAAAGAATTGGACAACACTTCAACTATTTTACTGTTGTAATCCATATTTTTGAGTCCTACATTCTCATGAAAACCACTGTTGGTAGGTCTTGAAGTGGATGTTCTCCGCCCCAACATTCAAAGATTACAGTGAGATTGAATTCTTCGTTCGTTTCCTCATAATCAGAACCACCTTTTTATCATTACTTTCGGTTCTATTTATTATTTCTTTTACACCTCTTCTTATTTTGTTGATTTGCAAAAACCGAAAGTACGATTATTACCATTCTCATAGTCATAAGTCAAGTCCCTGGTTGCTTTATACATGATTCAAAGGCACAAAAGTATTTTTTATTCATTTCAAAACAATACATACGTATTTCTATATATATATATATATATATATATATATATATATATATATATATATATATATATATTGATAAAGACTAAGGGGCATATCTGTGAACCTTAAAAGTGAACATTGTAACAAAGGATTGTTTTTGTTGTTTTTTACATTTCATAAACTACTGAGATAATGAAACGTGATCTTTATTTTTAAAAGAAGTCAGAACATGAAACTTTGAAACGATTGGAGTTCGATCCAATAAAACAATAGAGGAATATGATGTTTATTTACCCTTGATAGCAAACCAGAAAGTCATACAAAAATATCTCTTTTTTCGATATTGTGAAAGTGTGTTGGACGTTTTAACATTTTGGATGAAGAAAAAAATCCCAGATATGGGACAAAATGGCTTAGAATAATTAAAAGCTTACAATAACAGCCTGGTGGTAGCAATAACCATTAATAACAAGCTTTATCCTTGGGCAAGCGCAAAGACAAGTCCCGGGGTAAACCTTATTGTGGGGTATCGTTTAGAGATAGGTGACTTCGAATCGCGAGGGTTCCTAATTGGAGCGGTATGAAAAGTGGTCTATCCTCTGGTTGTGTTTGGCAAAGATGTGGCCTCTAAGCGTCGAAAAGCGAGCGGAGCTGTACGGACAATAGGAACACAGGAATGGGCGTTCCCCCGTGTGCACACTCAAATGGCGTCGAAGGTTGGAGCGCTTGGAAAAGGATTTGTTGCACAGTTGACACCACGTATCCCGCTTTTCGGGGTCCTCTTCACTCACATCGATCAGTTCGTTTTCGAAATTCTGAAAACAAAAGGAAAGGGTAGCAGCGATGGCAATGACAAGCAGGGAGATGAGACATGCAAACAACCACCGACGAAACACATTGTCTAAAAGGCTTAACAAGGCATTGGGTTAAGTTAATTGAGATGCCTATTCCTTTCAATTGTGGACGAGGTCCTAGGGCAAGATAATGAAATTCGTATAGAGATCAGCATGACAAGCGTTGGCAAGCTCGTGGGCACGAGAGCCGGTTTTCGTTGGGAGGGGGTAGGGAATTGCTGTAAGGGAGAAAGTATTGTTCCGCCACCAACCAGCGAGTATGGGACCATTATGTGACCCAAGGCAGACCTGCCCCCTCACGTTGGAGTATTATGGGTATAGACCCCCTTCGGCGCCTTCAGTAGAAGGAAGAGTAATGTGTTGCGCGTGCCAAGACATTCAGCAACCAATGCATCTGCAAAATTTTTCTCGGATACAATTGTATCGGGCATGTTATGAATATGTGCTGAACTGGTGGATCGGTCAGGAGGGCGTGAAAGTTTGAGGTTTGTTTTGGGGTGTTAACCGCACTGGTGCCTTGCCAGGCGTGGGGTGATGGAATGACATTGAAATAATTCCGACCCAGACAAGAGGCATAATTTCGAATGATTGGTTGAGTGTAGTGGAATTTACTAATTGTTTTCGTCTACTAGAATTTGCTGATTGATTTTGTCTAGTGGAATTTAGTGATTGTGTGGGAGTAGTGGAATTTACTGATCGTGTGGGAGTAGTGGAATTTACTGATCGTGTGGGAGTAGTGGTATTTACTGATTGTGTGGGGGTAGTGGAATTTACTGAGTTTTCGTCTACTGAAATTTACTGATTGTTTGGAGTGTATTTTACTGATTAGGTGTAGTGTAATTTACTGATATTTTGGGTGCAGTGCAATTTACCTGCCTATGAGTTGTCCACTTTTCAACATTACCCACCGCCTTCGATTCCCCATTGTCGCTAGTAGTTAAACTGATCTAAAACTAAATGGCCAAACCAATTAATTATTTATTTAGGAATGTCAATGGCTGCATTTAGGCCAGGAAGATGAGTGTCATACCGTTCTCCAGCGCGTATCATAAAAAGCCGACTAACCCCGGATAAGGGCCGCTGGCCTGGGAGCCGCGCGATAAGCAATGGCGGTAATGGGTGGGGGTGTTACGGACCATGTACAGTCATACCCGTTAATCCACGTCAAAGTGTAGATCAAGTGGGTATTTGGTATGGGAGAAGTATATACAGAATTACGAACTAGTAATGACCCTAAGATCCACTCGAGGCTAGTTCATAAAAATAGGAGTCGAAGCCAAACGTGAAGGAGGGGTAAGGAAGAAATGATATGGATAGTTTCACAACTGTAGTGTTTTCGTCCACATTCGGACGCAAGTCTTTCCAAGTATGTTATTTTATAAGAAAAGAAATGATCGCAGTGTTAAATCTTGTGTTTGATATCTTAAAAACGTTATTTTTAGGGTCAACACAGTTATCTAGCTCAAATAATGAGTCATAACTTATATTATTAAACCCGTTTAGTATTTTAAATAACTCAATAAAATCAGTGGAAGTAAATTAAGGCGTCACAGTCTATCTTCGTACGATCTATTTCTAAGTTCAGGAACAATGCAATGTCCTTTTGCATGTATGAAAACCGGAATTGTACCGCATACTACAAATGAGGTATTACAAGCGTTTTATATAAGGGACATTTATCTTGGCTATGTATCCTAGAACTCTAGTTGGCCTTTTGTGGCGCTACAGTGAATTGTTTGGAATTTTTTATCTCCTTCAAGACTAAGGCACCTAAATTATTTTCCTTGCTGTGTTTAAAGTGAGTGTGTGCGTGTGTATGTATATGTGTGTTTGTACGTATGTGTGTGTGTGTTGTTTTGTGTTCTGGGTCGGTGGGGTGGTTGGTGGGAGGTTCACTATGCTTCCATGCTATATTTTCCTTCCATAACCTCAACGTTAGCAGTAACATACTGTCATGCATCTTCCTGACACATTCCACACGCGAACGCTCCGCCCTTAGACTTTCTTACCATTCAAACCTTGTGGTCGCATTCTGGTTCATCTCAACCACTATCATTTATGATGCATGCTAAATACATAAAACTTCGCACTTATGGGTAACAAACACCACAGATTCTTCGCCCCCATGTTCACCCACAATTGCCATTAGCTTACTCTTTTCTGCATTCACTTTTAGCCCTCTCTTCCCCCCCCCCCCTCTAGCTCCCACAAACACACACACTGCAAAAGGCTTCGATTAAAATTGCCCAGATTCCTCTTAATCTTAGTCACTAACGCAAAGTCATCATCAGATACAATATAGAACATGTAGACTAGCATCCATTTTATAGGCCTATTTCTGGCACCCTTTTTCTAGCGGTAAATTGTCACTATGATGTGAATTCAGGAGGTTGAAGAAATTACTAACTAATTAATTGATTTGATTACATTGATAATAAGGTATATTATGAATTAACAATTATACGTGAATAGAAAATAATTAAAGGTTAAATTACACTGCCACAAAGTAATTCCACTAAATGCATTATTTGAACTAGTGTATTGCATTTCACCAGGATTAATTAATCACTATTTATTAAATGATTTGAATCGACTATGATTAATTTACGCGGGAATATGCAATGGTTGATAGAGCACTTGTAGTTGTCCTGCCAAGAATTACGGAACAGAGACTACTTTGAGAGCTGTCGAGTAACAGGGGATGGTTGAGAAAGCATGAGGAATTGTCTTGCCAAGAAGTGCGGAGATGATACTACTTGGGAGTTCTCGAAGGACGCGGGATTCATTGAAAAAAGGGACTCGTCCCTTGTTAAGGAAATTTCAGAAGAGGTCTTGCAAGAAACCGCAGAGTCCATTAGCTGGTAGTTACTTTGACCTCGGAAGGAAGGAGAGAGCAGTGAAGCAAAAAGTGGATCCGACGAATTGGAATTCGCGGCTACGAATGTGTGAATGTGTCTTAGTTTGATTGAAATTCTGAATGTCTTCAAACCAAGGGGGTGACTTTCACCACTTTTATATGGTCAGTTTTGGCACAATTTTTGTAGCAACAAATTGCCACTATTATTGAAATTAAGGACGTTGGTGAAATTACCCTCTGATAAAGGTGGTAAGGTGTAGCAATAAACGATTTTTTTTATTAATAACGAAGTATATTATGCATTAATTATACGGGAATAGAAAATGTCGAAATGTTAATTGAGTTGCATTTCACAGATTGAATTAGTTGCTATTTATTAATTGATTCCAATAAACTTTGATTTGAGCAGAACCTAATACTCGTGTTACGATTGATAGAGCACGAGTAGTTGTTTTGTCAAGAAATGCGCAAAGAAGACTACTAGGGTAGCTATCGAGCGACGCTGGGTCGTTGAGACTTCCCGAATAGTTGTCTTGCAGGAAGGAGGAGATTGTTTGGATATTTGGAGTGTTGCCGAGCGACGAGGTAGTTAAAACAAACAAAAAAAAGTGACTCGTCCTCTTGTTAAGGAGATTTCAGACACATTACCCTCGTTGAGTTTTCGGGGAATTGCAGAGTTTCGTAGCTGGCGAGTTACATTGGTCTCGAAGGTAGGAGGCGATGTGTGAGACGAGGAGTGGAGCCGAAGAATTGAAACTCGCAGACAGAACAGCGCGAATGGATCTGAGATTCCTTGGGATTCTGAATGTCCTAGACCAAAGAGGAACGAACTTAGCAGAACTTCTGAGAAGATATCAAGGAGTTCTTCTTCAAATAACTTTGTATGCGTCCTTATAGAGATTTCGGAGCAAGAAACTCCATGCGACAGGGAAGATATGGTAATACTTTGCCAAACTCGACAGTAACGTGTTATCGACCAAAGCCCAGCAAGGCTTAAGAACGTCTGGTTCGAGCTCCATGAAAATACGTTCTTCATTTTCCTCTCAGTAATCCATCAATAAATATTATTAAACAGCCATGCGAAACCTCACTGGGGCTTTCACCCCATCTACACAATCATAAGCTTTCTCTAGAGCAATGAGCCTAGCATACACGTTACATCTCTTATTGCTTGTTTTTCAGCTAGCTGTTTCAATGCGAATGATTGACACACTTCCGCTCTAATCACTACTTGCTCATCACTTATCAAACCGTCAGTTATCCTTTTTAAACTACAAATAGAATTTTCCATACAGACACTTTGCCGATAACACTTTGATTAATCACTCATTTCACTTTTCTTTTCGCCTCCTTGTATACATTCAGCCACATCTGCCTGGAATTCTCACCTCTGCGCTATTAAGATTTGCAAGTACGCCTCCTTTTTTGTTCTTTGTTCTCCTTTTCATGTTTCACATTGTCATTCCACCATTCAGCATTTCGCTTTCTCTTTCTAGTTCTTGTCACCCACATATAAAGTATTAATACTTTCTTAAATTTATTCCACATTTGTTCTAGCCCCATGTTCACATTTATTTCCTCTTTGACTCTCAAGCATTCTCACTTACACTTACCTTTCACTGGTCCTGGTGTGACGGCGTCTATGTCGTGGGACCATCCCCTTAGTTAGGGCACGAGACCATGGGAGTAGCTTTGCTTGTCCGAACAAGTACTACATCCATCACCACAGCGAAACACTAGATGCGTTTTCGAATCCGAGAAATGAGCACGAAGGAGCCATTTCTCGGATTCTCCATTTATACAGACATTAAACTCAATCCTGAGCCCATTTACAAATACACCTGCTCCAAGCATATCATCGCGAGTGGATAAGCTAAAGGGTCCATTCAATGCAACTCTTTCAAAAGCAGCTCCCACCTCACATGCACAATACCTGCCTCTAAAAAACAATACTCAAACACATGGACCTGCTCTCCATGCCTCAAGTTCCCTTAATTACCATTGTCATCACTTAAACCATTTCTCCCAACACCACGGGCGTCCATCTTTCCTTCACCTAAATCACCCCAGCGCAGCAACACCTAACACACACCGTACACACAACCTTAATATACTACAATTGAACATAGACGGCATTAATTATAAAAAAAGCATGAAATCACAAATTTCTTGAACCAACAAAACATATACATTACCATCCTACAAGAAACAAATCTCTGCACAACTTCCTTTCCAAATCTCGCCACCATCAGGCAGAACCGGGCAAATGGCTTTGACGCTGGACTCATCACCCTGGTAAAGAAATCCATAAACTTCACAGATATCAAATCATTTATTAGCTCCATCCGCCCACAAGTCACACTACATAACTGCAATCAAAGCACACAATGTCAACAAATCCCACAAAACAATAGTAAATGATTACATTCCCCCCTCAAATCCACTGTTCCAGCCCATCCCTTCATCCCGTCAGCTCTAGCACCTAACCATCCAACCGAACCTCCTCTTCGGTGGTGAATTCAACGCCAGGGCATTGGTCCGATATATCAACAAACCCGAGAGAGAAAGAGGGCGTGACATCCAGCTGCAGAGAAACAACCCTCACTTTTATACTCACATTCTCCATCAAGCCCTCTGCCACCCTCATCCTCAGACCACCACATTCTGAAACTCCAACCTCATCCCCACAACATCTTAGAAGGTGGTCAAATCCTTACGATCTGACCACATATGAATTATTACCAAAACAAATACAAGGATTAAACCAATTGGCCACACACACACACACACACACACACACACACACACACACACACACAACAAAATTACAAAAGAACTAATTGAGAAGCGTTCACATTCGACACAGAGCATCACTTCGAAATATTAAACAGTACATCTATCACAGATTAACGGAGCAGTACAAATTTTTAACACAATAATAGAACAAAATGCGGACAAAAACATCCCCGGAGGCAACAGATAAACGCAACCCCTTCAAACCAAAAATCCAAAGCCTCATCAGACAACGCAACACACTAAAACAGAACTCCCGAACCTTCTTCACAAGCCACAGCTCACCAAATACAAAGTCTAAACACAAATAAAAAGATACGAGGATGGAAAATATTACACTGGCAAAACGTTAACACACTTGGCCACACAACAAACACCAACAAACTCTATAAAGAACTAAATAAGAACACATTGTCAGGGACGAATTTAGGTATGGGGGATATGGGCAGCCGCCCAGGGCGGTATGGATTACCGGAGTTGGGGAAGCAAGCACAAAATAGCGAGGGTCGCAAGGATATCTCGAGCATCTCATCTGGGCGTTACAAGCCCCTGCGCCCCCGGTGTTCACCGGAAGCGAACAGCATCCAAACCAACTCTATTCAGAGTCACTCTACTATTGACTGTGGCTGAAGAGCAAAAAGGAGCCTAAATTGAAGCTAATCAAATCCTATTTGAGGTCAACCGTGTCCTAAGAACGATTGACAATGTATCGGCGTCATTAGCATTAATCATGCAATCGCTCGTCAGATTTCTTAAGATGATGCTATTGATGACTTTGCATCAAGGAAAGTCAGGCTTTAGTTCGCAGTTCTACAATGTATTTTTTATGGTTGAAGTGCAACAATAACTAGAGGGTACTCAGAGAGTATATTCTCCATCACCAAACTGTAGAGGGCAGCATTACACATTTTAGCCAGTTCTTATGCTTTAAAATGGCGAAAATGGTTTTCATGGAAACCTCAAAACAGTTTGGGTGATCTTGTCCTTGTTATTTATAGCTCCCCAGGAGCAGACAGCATCTCCGCTCCCTCCGAAGGCTTGGGCGATTAAGGAAGGCCTTTGATCCTACCTCCCATGCTGTAGGCCCCATCAACATTACCAAAATTAGGTCGGGTCGCGGCTTGTGTGAGGACTGACCTGAGGGACCAGGTTAGAGTGTAGGGAGGCTGTTACATGCTGTGGGAATTTTATAGCTCCCCTCTTTACTAGTGGTGCATGCAACAGCTAGAAAGTTAAAGTTATATTGCAACTTAACCTCACGTGGAATACATCTCAGTGGGGTGCTCCTACACCAGAATTGCCTCCAGGTGTGGTAGTCGTGCCATATCCACTTGAAAATGACTGACCACTCTCCAACCTCTTTCTCAACCTCCAGCAAACACCGAAAATGTCATTAAGATCATTACCGTACATTTTTTGAAATCTCGATGACAGACAAACAAACTGAGCCAAAACATATTTCTTCCCAACTTTCGTTGATGAAGTAAAAAGTATGTTCCGTTGTATTGGTATATAAAGTATTTGTGCAAGTGTTATTTTGTTGTCTATTTGATTTTTTTTATCTATTCATTTATATGGCGTATTTTTATCCTATTCATGTTTATTTTGTTTTAATTTAGGGATTTATTGCACATATATGTAGTTTTAAAAACCATACACTCAATAAACAAGTTGGTTTGTACAAAATTGTTGGAATGTTTATTTATATTTTTTTTAATCCTATATGTTGGAAAGTGGGTCTCATTTAGAAGGGGGGTCTGAAAGGGGTTTCTCCCAAAGGCACCATATAGGCTAGGACGGCCACTGCACACTGCCCAACAGTAACTCTACATAAACACCACAAGACACCATACCTTCAAACAAACAACAAGCAATTACCCTCATAAACAACCGCCACAAATTTACAAACAAAATATACAACATGCACAACATAAAAAAATGGTTGCCCAACTATATGGCAGGTAGACAGTCTCATGTGGCATTTGATGGCCAATCATCAAAAACTTCACCAACGCTCTCTCCCAAAAGGTTCGTTGTCCCCCACGTCCTTTAACCTCTACATGGATGAAATACTAGCGTCCCACTCACCCCAGATACATGCACATAGCTGCGACATAACTCTAGCATGCATGCAACGAGACGTACAGCCACTCATCTACTCAAGCCAAAACACAGTTCTTCCCAACCTTACATCAACACACTACACACCTGGTTCGCCACAATCAGACTGAAAACAATCCAAAGTTACCCTCCTCACCAATGACACACGGGGACACCAATACACGCACAGCTAACAATATACAACACCCTTATTCCACGTAGCCAAAATTCTTGTCATAAAATAACACATGTCGCTGCCATTCAAAAACTTTCCGCAGCCTCCTCAAGCCCAGAGCACTTAGTACACTGCATGGCAGAACACCCACTCTCACAAAGAAACATTAAAACGATGCATAATTCATACATGTCAACTCTCACATCTCGCCCACCTTAAACCAGTTTACCAGAAACATATCCACACCCACTTCACTCGACACTCTATCCAGTTACTTTCACATAACACCCTACTGCATACACAGCTCCCTGTCATCAACCCATCTGAATCTGACCTCCCTTGTGGCCATTTCCCAGCCCTCCTGAGCTAGCAGAAAAGGCTAAAGGTGACCATCGCGAATGAATGGCCAGAATGCAACACCGCACTCCATACAATCACATATAGCTAGTCTCGAAGTTAATAAATGCCTAACTAGTTATGGACGGTGCTTGAAGTTTAATAAATGTGTATGAGCGTTCGTGTTCTCATGGTAGAGGATTCAATGACCTTTTTTATTTGAAGCGGAGGAGAACGTGGTAGGCATCGGAGTAGAGAGGAATTCGCTTGGCCGAGTCTTGAGATTAGATAGGCTGCTGGCTTTAAAGGATCAATATGGATTACCGGTAGCTAGGAAATCACAAACGGAAGAATCTCGGACTCTTTATTAGGGCGTAGAACTCAGGTAGCTTCGGCGTAAGGAGAATTCAAAACGGGTGTGTAGTGTGTGGAGCCTATTGAACTCCCTGTTAATTCGTATCCATGCAGATAAGAGATTTGTTTTTACCCAAAATACCAAAGATGTGACTTTGCGTTTCGCAGTTTTTCGTTAGTAAATAATGGCCACTACTATCGTGTTTTCTGTTCTGCACCTGCTCCTAAGCTTGTTTGAACAGCTGACCTTCTATCACGACTATGGGAACGACTTTCAGTTCGCTTTAATTGAGTACGTGTGTGTACATGTGCTTATGTTTGTTGCCGTGTGAACGTCTCAAATTCATTATTCTCGCCTCGAGCAAAATACATATATTATTATTTACACTAATGTTTTCTTAACGCATGTACACTTGTACTATAAGTGTTTCGCTCTATTCTCCATGGGTTCATTGCTACTACATGGTATATTATTTCTGTGATTAATACTTGTTCCCGTTCTCAAGATTTCATAGGTCCAACAGGGTGCTCATTTGTGAGGTCCCTCGCTGGCCTACTTTATCTTGCACTTCGGGCATCGCTACACACACACAAACACACATAAGGGAAGACCACTGCACATAATATCACACGCCAGGAGCAACAACAACAACAAATTTTGACTTTTGAGTCTTCCTTTTCATATTTCACGTCTTGTCATCCATGCACTAACCAATTTAACTGTGCACATCGCAATCATATGAGAGAATAGTCTCATATTCATACATACTACAGCTACATCAAATACATCCCGCATATTCTTTATTACTATGCAACGATCAAGGTGTTAAAGCGTTAAAATCTTTGAAAAATAAAAGATCAGAAAGATTTTTGTTTACACAATTCGGGTTTACCTTGATAAATTCTCCCCAGTACCGAGGAAATGTCAGTTCGAATATAATGAATTAGGTTCAATGGGATCACGAGGTCGCTTGTTCTGGTCAGCAACGTGGGTGAAGCGAAAGTTAGCGGAAATTTTCCCGTAGCTAAAATACCCGCTCGATTTAACGTGTGTACAACATACATTAGCGTTTCTAAGAAATTTCGTTAGTCTGGTGGGATAGGCATAGGTGTTTTAATGCCTAGGTACCGGGGGCAATTGTAGCGAGGCGACTCAAAAATTCGACGCATGAAGGCAGCTGAGCAGCAGATGTCCTCGCGCATATATTCAATCACAACACCGAATCTCTTCCTTCACTCGTATTCACGCAATAATTCCACCCTTCAGTCCCAGAAACTACCGAAAGGGTATCCGTACACACATGCTCATGACGTGGAATGGGTGCCCCCCTTCCCTGGGGTTCTCTGCTCACGCCGTGGTATAAAAACAGAGAACTATGCAACAACTCCCCTCTCCAATGAAGACTGCCCCTGGTGCCATGGAGTTTTGAGATATTAACATTCTGATCTTTATGCAAATGTCATTATCGAGGCAGGAAATGTTGACCACGAGTGAAAAGTCGCAACTAAGTAGCTTTCTATGAAAACATTTATTAAATCGTTGAATAGAGGATGAATGCGGCTCTAGCAAGATAGCTAAAGAAAAAAGGTTTTCGTATTTTATGATGAGCATAAAAAAAACTAATTTGATTCAGGTGATAGTCAAATGAAGAGCAGTAGGCTGATTCAGGCCATGGTCAAATGAAGAGCAGTAATCTGATTCAGGCCATGGTCAAATGAAGAGCAGTAGGCTGATTCAGGCCATGGTCAAATGAACAGCAGTAGGCTGATCCAGGCCATAGTCGAATGAAGAGCAGTAGGCTGATTCAGGCCATGGTCAAATGAAGAGCAGTAGGCTGATTCAAGCCATGGTCAAATGAACAGCAGTAGGCTGATTCAGGCTATGGTGAAATGAATAGCAGTCGACTGATTCAGGCCATGGTCAAATGAACAGCGGTCTGACGATTCAGGCCATAGTCAAATGAACAGCAGTTGGCTGATTCAGGCCCTGGTCAAATGAAGAACAGTTGGCTAATCAGGGTATGGTCAAATGAACAGCAGTTGGCTGATTCAGGCCAGGGTCAAATGAACAGTAGTAGGCTAATTCAGGCCATAGTCAAATGAACAGCAGTAGGCTGATTCAGACCATGGTCAAATGAACAGCTGTAGGCTGATTCAGACCATGATCAAATGAACAGCAGTAGGCTGATTCAGGCTATGGTGAAATGAACAGCAGTCGGCTGATTCAAGCCAAGGTCAAATGAACAGCGATATGATGATTCAAGCCATAGTCAAATGAACAGCAGTTGGCTGATTCAGGCCATGGTCAAATGGAGAACAGTTGGCTGATTCAGGGTATGGTCAAATGAACAGAAGTTGGCTGATTCAGGCCTGGGTCAAATGAACAGCAGTAGGCTAATTCAGGCCATGGTCAAATGAACAGCAGTATGCTGATTCAGGCCGTAGTCAAATGAAAAACAGGCTGATTCAGGCTATGGTCAAATGAACAACAGTAGGCTAATTCAGGCCATGGTCAAATGAGCAGCAGTAGGTTGATTCAGACCATAGTCAAATGAACAGCAGTAGGCTGATTCAGGCTATGGTCAAATAAACGGCAGTAGGTTGATTCAGGCCATAGTCAAATGAACAACAGTCGGTTAATTCAGGCCATGGTCAAATGAGCAGCAGTCGGTTGATTCAGGCTATGGCCAAATGAACAGCAGTAGGTTGATTCAAGCCATGGTCAAATGAACTGCACTAGGCTGATTCAGGTCATGGTCAAATGAACAGCAGTAGGCTCATTCAGGCATGGTCAAATAAACAGCAGTCGATTGATTCAGGCTATGGCCAAATGAACAGCAGTAGGTTGATTCAGGCCATAGTCAAATGAACAGCAATCGGCTAATTCAGACCATGGTCAAATGAACAGCAGTCGGTTGATTCAGGTTATGGTCAAAAGAACAGCAGTAGGTTGATTCAAGCCATGGTCAAATGAACAGCACTAGGCTGATTTGGGCCATGGTAAAATAAACAGCAGTAGGCTGATTTAGGCCATGGTCAAATGAACAGCAGTAGGTTGATTTAGGCCATGGTCAAATGAACAACAGTAGGCTGATTCATTGCCATGGTCAAATGAAGAGCAGTAGGCTGATTCATTGCCATAGTCAAATAAACAGCAGGAGGCTAATTCAAGCCATGGTCAAATAAAGAGCAGTAGGCTGATTCAGACCATAGTCAAATGAACAGCAGTAGGCTAATTCAGGCCATGGCCAAATGAACAACAGACGGTTGATTCCAGCCATGGTCAAATGAACAGCAGTCCGTTGATTCAAGCCATGATCAAATGAACAGCAGTCCGTTGATTCAGGCCATGGTCAAATGAACAGTAATAGGTTAATTTAGGTCATTTTCAAGAACTGCAGTTGATTGGTTCAGGCTATAATCAAATAACAGCAGTAGGTTGCTGCAGGCCATAATCAAATGAACAGCTGTCGGTTTATTCAGGCCATGCTCAAACGAACAGCAGTAAGTTGATTTAGGTTTATGTTTAAATAAACAGCAGTAGGCTGATTCAGGCCATAGTCAAATGAACATCAGTGGTTGCTTCAGGTGATGGCCAAATGAACAGTAGTAGACTGATTCAGGTCATGGTCAAATAAAGAGCAGTAGGCTGATTCAGACCATGGTAAAATGAACAGCAGTAGGCTGATTCAGGCCATGATCAAATGAACAGCAGAAGGCTGATTCAGGCTATGGTGAAATGAACAGCAGTCGGCTGATTCAGGCCATGGTCAAATGAACAGCGGTATGACGATTTAAGCCATAGTCAAATGAACAGCAGGAGGCTAATTCAAGCCATGGTCACATAAAGAGCAGTAGGCTGATTCAGGCCATAGTCAAATGAACATCAGTGGTTGCTTAGTTCATGGTCAAATGAACAGTTAGGTTCAAAGCTTTCTCACTTAATCTCCCAAGCGGTTCGCATGGAGCAGAGATGTCATCTGCTCCAGAGAAGCTACAAACAATAACAACAACAATATACCCATCCATATTCTATGTCCCACTAATGTGTGCTTAATCCAAGCATTAATTCGGACTCAAACCTTAATTAAAACGCCTTGAACTCGATAAAGAAGTACTACCTTTTTCCCACCTTCATGTGGGCTTCATGTGGTCCGTGAAAGTTAAATAAATAGAAAGTTAAACATCTTTCCCATTAATATTAACTTTTGGGTACAATCAGTTTCCCTTTGGTTTAATTTACACAGGTTGGATGTTTCATTATATTGCCATGGTGCGATCACTAATTTTGGCATATTAAAGAGTGAAAAACATAATTATTTTCAAATAAAATTAAAGTACATTCATTATAAGCAGTTATTACTACCACTGGAGTGTTGCCCCCACCAATCATCTTTGAATTCGTTATTCCATTAAATATAATGAAAATAAATTTATTATAACATTGAACAACGTACTTGTGAATCAACTTTTGATGTTGCTGCAAATTATACAATTCGGCTGCTCGATAGGGACAGGAGTTACACGCGAAAGGCCTCTCGCCAGTATGCACTTTTCTATGTCGGACTAAACAAAATTTTCGTGCAAAATTTTGACCACAAAGGTTGCAAATAAACTTTGCCGGGGCCTTTTCCAACGTTGTCACGACCGAAGGCCAATTCTGCAAGAGAATGGAGGGCTTGCTTATTATCAAGGCTAATCTAGGTAGAAATTTCAAGCCAAATGCATAGAATTTGAAATATTTAAGATGGAAAAGAAAACTGACAACTACCAGTGCAGCCATGCAAGCTTCATTAAATTTATTAAAAAACAAATATTATTCATCGAAATGAGACCAATTAAGCGATTACTGCGTTTAAGAACAAAGGCCCTTAAATCCACTCTGGCTAAACCAGGGAGGTGCGGGAAAAGATTAAGAGAAAAATTACATACGGGAATGAGTTACATACATGAGTTACATACATACATACGAGTTGAGGCAGCGAAATTCTAACACGTTGAATGAAGAGATAGGACATACAAGTGAAAAGTAGTCAATGGCTCAAAGAAAAGCTAGGAAAATCTGTTCAAACCTTACTGCAGGTCACATAACAGCACACTTGTAATTTTCCCCCAAATAAATCTATCCTAGCTAAACAAATAACAAAAAAAAAAGGAAATTTAGGGAATTTGCGAAATCAAATGAACAGGCCATGGTATCAGGGCTAATTTTCTCGATGAGTATATAATCTCGTACTCACCTAAAGAACAATGGCTTCCAACCTAATCCGAATGACTTCCGCTATAATAAAAGTGAACACTCAGAGCCATTAGTGAGCCAATTAACAAATTAAATGGAAATTCATCATAAACCCTTTTACGTGATTTAGTAAAGGCCATTTAAATGTCACATGCGTTTTTCCGGTGAAAAGAAATAGCTAAAAGTTTTTTGCTGGGCAATGTTTATACCATCTGATACCAAATCAGACCATTAAATAATGCACATATATACATGTACAATGTATATATTTTGGAGGATACATGTAGATCAGGTTGGGACGAAAGTAATGTCCGATTTTAGGGTATATATTAAAAATGAAAAAAACTTTACTAGGGATTTTGTAGGGATTTTTAGGTTTGGATGAAAGATATTAAGCCATGGCGTTTTTAACCTCTGCTCTCGATGTCAACCAAATACCATCTAAATGGTTCTGCAGTCCTTCAAAAATTGATAATCAGAAAGAACAAGGTCGGGAGAATATGGAGGAGGAAGCAATATTTCCTAACCGAGCGCTCTCCAAGAAATCTTTGGTCATTCGAGCTGTGTGAGGACGGGCATCATCTTGATGACCGTTGACTAAGGAGCTCACCTTTGGCCCAAATTTACCATCAAACGACGAAATTAATTGCAGTAGAGATTGACATTGTTTGATTATCATCTAACAGTTCATATGGAAAATTCATTTAATATCTCACGTTACATTCAACATGATCTTTTTGGATGAAGTCTTTCTCTCGTTTGTTGAGAAATTCTGCGTCCTCGACTGATCCACGAACGGCAGCGTTTAACGTTATGATAAAGGATCCACTTCTCATCACCAATAACAAACCTGCCCCAAAATGTTTCCTGAAGGTATCGTGAAAGCAATGACTAACGCCAAAGAACACGCTGATGCAGATTCGCCGTGGACAGTTCGCGTGGGACCCATTTTTAGTCGCATGCGACTCTATATCTCACTATATCGGTCGGTCGGTCGGTCGGTCCCCGTTTTGCTTTTTTTTTTGTAATCACATTGTAACTATTTGGCCAATTCTAATGAAATTTGAAACTCTTATGTTATTTTACATTCTCTCTCGAATGATATAATTGACAAGGTCTTCCCAAGGTTAGCCTGGGAATTATTTTGTTTTGGCAATAACATCATAACTATTCGGCCGATTCTAACGAAAATTTAAGTCCTTATGTTCTTGTAGATTCTTTTTCGAATTATATAATTGTCAATGTTCTCTAAAGGTTAGTCCGGGAATTATTGAAAGTTTTGAAGGTCGTAAGGTCATAAATCAGAATAAGTGAGAGCACGCGACTTTGGTCAGCAGACCTTGTTCAATCATTGGAATCTTTCCAATCCTTTTCATTTGGCGTCGGACAATCCTGTGGGTTACGTTAAGTTGTTCTGCGAATTCCCTAAAAGTTGTAGCAGGATTTGCTGTGACACTGCTTCCAACTCTTCGAAATCAAGGGGTTTTTTGGACGCCCTTCCTTTGGTCCGTCTTTTAGACTGAAATCCCCACTTCGGAAACTAGAAAACCGCCTCCTGCAACTTCTTTCATTTACTGCATCATTCCCTTAAGTGCTCTGAATGGATTTTGTCGCTCTACTTGCATTGACACCTTTAAGAAACTCATAGAGTAAATCATGTCTACCGAGATCTTTAGATGGGAGGACATAGGGGTGAGTTAAAGCATAAAGATACCAAAGAGTGAGAAGAACAAAGCAAAACAAAAATGCAAGAGATGCCCCAATCACCACGGCAAAATAACAACGGTGCGTTTTCACCAAACTATCTCTACTACTATCTATCTATTACTAAAAAACTTTGAACATCATCACCTAAGATGAATACTATTTTTATAATGTGAAAGAAAAAGGTATGACTCATTGTAGCATACCTAAACGATAACAAGAGGCACTACTTTAATACTATCTAAAACTTTATTCTAGAAAATCGGACATTACTCTCGTTCTAACCTGAGACTATGTTTAGAACTTTTCAACAACTTCCCCGACTATTTTAGAGCACTTCTCCATGGTGTGTTATATGGCCAAGAGGAAAAATACCCCATAAACACCGTAATACCTTGACAACCAGTAGTGTCGATAGAATTCGTTCTAACAATCTAGATTTACCTTGATCTTTTCTTTACTTGACTCTTCATTTGTGTTTTCTTCTTTTCTTTCGCACCCCATCCCCCCTCCCATTTTATTCTTGGTAAATAAACTTGTCTTCCTTGGATGACATCGGTCTTATACTTCGGCATTTAAAAACAGGTTTGTAAAATCACTTTGACGTCGCTGCTGTCCGATCTTGTTAACGTTACTAAGACAATGATAAGTAATACAATTATTTTTGCCTAAATACGTATCTAATAAAGGATCAAAATACACATTTGGCAAACTGTAACTAAAAAATAGCACTCAGAAAAGGAAATATGCATTAATAACACGACTGCGTAATATGTCTTTAATGAACAATTTAAAATCACTTGGATTCAAATAGTATTGGAAAAATGAGATATCTTAATAAAAACATATTGAAAAATGTATGTAAATATAATGATAAAAAAGGTTTCCGTTTATGGCCAATTAGCAGCCCTGGTAGTACATCTCTTTTCAAAGGGTGTCAAACTTTGCTAAACATTCGATGCTAAACAAGATTTAAATCCAACTATAATCATGAGATGGAGCGGATTACTGGTGAAGAAAACTGAATGACAGCTCCACATGGAAATGAGATTGAGCCAAGGGAACGTTGTCAAATCGCAGAATCCGTGACTGTTGTGAAAGCAGTTAGGTCGCCCGGAAAATGATCATACTCTCCAGTCCTGCCGTGGCCAAATTTTCTTTAATACTTTTGAAATCCCTTTCGTTTGGTTCAGGTATGCACTTTAATTGCTCATTGATTTCACTATTTAATTATGACAATGTGGATTTTGAATAATTTTATAATCAACTCTGAAAATACGTCTAATATTTCAAAGGGGTTTTAAGGGTGGGCTATAGTGAATTTTGTGTGTCCATCTAAGCTTTCGCAACACTCTCGGATTCTAAGATTTGAAGGTGTTATTCGCTTGGCTGAATCGCGATTACATGTGGAGCTGTAATTCAGTTTTCTAAATGATTATGGGGCCTAGTGGCTGTCCACCCAGCCCCAGTACCGACATGAGGATCTGCAGCTACAATCTTTTCATACATTTTCTTCGCCACTTTCTATACAGATCTCTCTTACAAACTTTATCCTCTTAATGCTCTTTAAATTCAAGGGGAAAATAAGTCATGGTTATGGGTGGATTGAAATCCTGTTCAGCTGTGAGTAATTGGTAAATTTCTATTATAACATTTCGGCAGAATAAATTAAGTTAATTTCAAATTCCAAGTAATGAAAGTTCTTTGGAACGCTAAGAAAGAACCAGGTTCTGGGACTTAATCACTCTGGCGGGCATTCATTTATCTAAGGCAAATTTTCTTGTAGCCTTTATTCTTAACTCCCTGACTTCCCAAGCGTCGCACGGCTGAAAATTTAGATAAGAATCTATTTGGCAAACGCTGAGCCGCGAGCTACGTTCGCTCGTCAACTAGGTTCTAAGCCTCTGATTGGGTTCAGATTTGGCCTGATCCGGTGCCCCATTTTCATGGAGTGCTCAACAATTTTGGACTTCATAAGGAACCTAAATTCCCGCTAGTTATATGACCTTTCAGACCCATGACATGTTTTCAATCCCTGGGGAAAGGGGGAATGGGGTGGACAATGCATGTGGCGTAGCGCAACCTAAACATAGCCTTTTCCTTTCAGAGATGTATTTACGTTTCAAATTTCAGATCATTTGATCTAGACATGTAGCCACCAGACCAATTGCATATTTTAAGCTCCGGGGGCGGGGCAAAACCTAACGTTACCTATCTCTTTCTTCAGAGATGTACCGCTGCCAAACTTCAGTTTAATCGGACTAGAAATGTGGCCGCCTATAGTAAACAAATAAATAAACCGAAAAACAAACTCCTGCTTATATATATATATATATATATATATATATATATATATATATATATATATATATATATATATATATATATATATTAAAAACAACCGCTCAATATTATGTGAATTGCTCTTTCACTACATAATTTCGCTTTATATTATCATATTCACCCATTCTCTTAAATTCCTTCTTCCCGCTATGCAACAAATGCGTGGTTGTAATGCACCTCTCCTCCGGCGACCAGTTTCATAGTTCTACCCTCACAAGAACTCTTGGTGTTTTGAAAACAGGTGATACCTAAGATTTTTTTTTTGCGGCGCTCGGTAAGGGCAGAGATGGCAAACGTAGGGGCGGTCTCCGGTGTGTATGCGAACGTGTTGGGTTAGATTCCATTTGCTCATGAAGTTCTTGCCACAAACATTGCAAGAATGTGCGAGGTTTCCTTGCAAAGCCTCATCTTGGGACTCCTGCAAGCAAAACAAGACTAAGTCAGGGATAGAACAGAGACCTAAGTTAGTGACATAGAGAGGTATGTTCCACGGAAGAGTAATTTCCAGCCTGAGAATTTGGTTGTTTTTTGTTTTATTTTTTTATCCTTGTTTTAAACTTCCCGAGTACCCCCATAATTGACTATCCAATGGCATGCTTGTTTAGGACACAGTTGAAAACCAACAATAGTGTTTTGGTTCATACCTTGACTGCCGGCGATCTTTAAACGAACTTGTACTTTTTTCCCGCTCATGGATTCAAGATGACCGTGGATTATCTATATACTATTGTTGATTTCATTGTTATTCATGTTCACTAGCTTTCTTCTTATCCATTCGCGCTTTTCTTTATTTGGATATCCCTCCCTTCATTTTTTTCCCCTTCACACAAAGAAATTGACCCATTTATCAGTAATGGGATTCAGCTGGTTCGTAAGAACCTGTTACGTGGAATTTCATTAATCCCGGAACCGGTTCTTAGCTTAAATGAGGGATTCTCAATTTTTTTAAGATGGGGAACATAAACAATAATTTTACTTGCTAGACCAGGAGTCGGCAAACTTTATGGTCTTGCGTGCCAATTCCATTAAAAAAAAGATTTTCTGGTCTTGAGTGCCAAGCAACTATAATGCCAAATGTACATAATCTAACATAGTCAACAGACCTAGGTCGATATGCCGAAAAGATACGGTAAATATTGCGTTAAAAGAAATATATTAAAATTTAGCATTAGAAAATATGTAATTTTAATATATATATACTTTTTAATGTGATCCTGTCCTTGCTTAAAGGAGAGAACAAATCTTTTCACGTGCCAAGGATAGATGCCTCGCGTGCCAGGGTTTGCTGACGCCAGTGCTAGACTATAGCATGTAACAACCCAAAGATCAACCTTTGCACGTACGAGTATATCGGGATAGCCGGCATGGTTTGCTGCTAGAAACTGATAATGATAGAACCTGTTGTTGGTGAAACAGTGAGAGAGCCTGTTGTTGGTGAAACAGTGAGAGAACCTGTTGTTGGTGAAACAGTGAGAGAACCTATCCTTAAAATTTCTAAATCCCACCACTACCATTTGTAAACACTTGTCTGCGGGAGTACACTACGCCCTTAATTATTTTGGCCTACGAAGTTTGACACCGCAGCAGTTCGGAGCCTCCATTTTCTTTCGATTCTTATGATTGCGTTTATTTCGTATATTAGACTCCCATCTTTTTTACTAGAGACTAATTTCACTTTCGTCTCCGAATTCATTTCCCTCCGCTCTGGGGAATCATGTTCCCATTTGTGACCCTGTACTCTTTCCTAGATCTTTGTCTCCGCCATCGTTTCCCCTCATTCAGTCCGCCTTAAGCGGAGAACAAAGAAACGAATTCTAACCTAAAGAGACAGGATGGTGAAAAGGAGAAACGGAGAGACAGCCTACGGGAGAAAATAAAAAAAATGAGTGATTCAAAATGACAGTCTGAAGAGGATGAAATAAATGTTTTACCCCCACCCCCACAAAGCATAACAGATCCTATTTCCATTTATTTTTCTCGCCAGTCCCAGTTTGTTCGTCCCAACAAGACCGAAAAAAGGTATTTTTTCCAGGCGGCGCAAATAATAACATAATAATTGTGTATAAAATTAAAGACTGGAGCTTTAATAACATAATAATTGTGTATAAAATTAAAGACTGGAGCTTTAATAACATAATAATTGTGTATAAAATTAAAGACTGGAGCTTTAATAACATAATAATTGTGTATAAAATTAAAGACTGGAGCTTTAGAAATTTGTAATAACTTCTAACGAGCGAGATTTTTCAGTTTACTTAAAAAAAAAAACGTTCGTTGAATTATGAGTCAATTATTTAATTAAATTAACAAATGAGTATCAAGGATGATTATTCGATGCAATTTCTATAATGTCACTTTCATCATATACCTAAAGTGCCCTTAACAGCATATAGCGTAGGAGAGGTGGTGGTAAAATTAGGTAAACATGGCATGGGAGCCTTTTAACGTTCCATTGAAATCTGGGTAAGAGTTGGCTAGGCCTTTTACAATTCTACGATCTCGTATCACCGGGGGAGTCAAATAACGTTGAACCCGAAAACGAACGAGGGGAAATAAGGAGAGGAAAAGGTTTTGGGCCTAAGGCCTCCTCCTTTTTTCAATTTTATCAAAGAAAAATTGAAATATTATTCTATATTTCAATACCTTGAAGACAGTAGCACCAAGGACTCATCTCATCACATTGCATACACTGACCTGTAGACAGTAGCAGCAACGGCCTCTCTCATCACATTACATACACTGACCTGTAGACAGTAGCTGCAACGGCCTCTCTCATCACACTGCATACACTGACTGGTAGACAGTAGCAGCAACGGCCTATCTCACCCCAATGCATACATTGATTTGTAGACAGTAGCAGCGAGAGCCTCTTTCATCCTACTGCATACACTGATCACGGTCCAGCAGTCGAGTCCACGATTCTGCCGACTTTGCGCGGATTTCTTCCCTCTATCTTCCTCGATGTCGTCTTCTGGGCATCTTTAGGTGTGTATAAAGTTCAGGATTTATATCGTCCTTCTTCTCATCTTTATTCTGGCATTATCTCTTGCACATTTCTACTTCAGAACTTTTATTCTTAATACATCACCTGCTTTGTGTTCGTATCTAAATATTTTATATTGCCGCGGTATATCCGTCGGTCGAGCATGGAGCTGCCATGTCCGGGGTTAGCAGTTTCTTTTATCTAGGGTTGGATGAAAATTTGCCTAAATTATTAGCTAGTCTCTGGGTTTGATTTGCTTCTGGAAGTCGAATTCCAGATCTATTGCATAGTCAGCATATGCATGTGCATCTTATTTCTTTCCCTTTCACCATTCCCGTCAAGAAAATTAACAAGGTCAACAGACCTAAGTCGCGTGCTCTCATTTATTCTGACTTACGACCTTCAACACTTTCAACGAGTGGGACAATCCGACCCATAGTTTTCTTTTAATATTTCCCGGATGAATCTTGGGAGGACCTTGGCAATTATATCACTCGAAAGAGAATGTAAAACAACATACGAGTTTCAAATTCCATTAAATTCGGCCGAATAGTTACGATGTCATTGACAAAAAAATGCATTGAAAATTAAAATGGTTACTATCCGACCGACGACCTACGGACCGACAGTAACTTATAGAATCGCGTGCACGCGACTAAAACCTTCTCAATCTCCTCGGCAGCTCCGACCAGCGAGGCCCCTGACGTCTCCTATACGGAACACTGGATCGTTTCCAGCTACCTGATTTATGCTGCCGCGAATCCAACCAACCACCCCTAGTTTCCTGCTCGGCCGATCCACCTATTCTTCCTCAAATTTCCTGCCAGCCCCAAACACCAATCTTTCTTCGTTCGTCCTCGCTAAATATAATCAGCCTCCCACACACAGCCTTTTATACCCCCGTCAACAGGTAATGGAGACATACGACCATCCTTCTCTTCGTTCTTATCGAACCATGAGCGCCCTATCAGGGCGGTCCACTCGCTTCCATAGGTCTCTTGGTTCCAGATCCATCCCTATTCATATGCATGTGCCGTGAGTGGTAAAATCTCGTTTAGTTGGTTGTTCGGACTCCTATCCTTCAGGGTGTGCTGTCTCGGTGAGCCAAGAACACGGCCAAGTCGCTTCCAAGACAGCAACTTTCCGAGAGGATCTCTTAGCGGAACTCTCCTCTCAGGGGTTAACTAAGATCTACCGATAAATCAAAAGAGTCAGTAGAGACGAGAATCCCTACACTACACCTTAACCTACTCCGCATTTGATTCGCCCGCTCCGCCCCCTCACGTTCATAGTGTCTCTTGGAACAGTTTGCGGCCCACCCATACGTTTTCCCTACCTCCTCAGTGCATCAAGTCAAAAGTTCATTGGGTTCCGCTTGCAAATAGCCCTCGCTGTGTGAACTGTGGTACCTCCTCCCAAGGCCGAGATGCGCGGAATCAAGTACGCGCTCGCCTCGGTTCATCAGGCGATTCTTACACCAGGGCCGTTTCTCAATGCTCCTCCCTTGTTATTTCCCCTGCGGTGCCCTTTGGATGGCCCTTGGTGTCCTTCCTCCCATGCTCCTCTCTAAATCCCTCACTCCGTTCTCCACCTCACTATACACCAGGGGTGGGAAAACATTTTTGAGCCTCGGGCGAAAATTTCCTATGAAAGAAGTCGGCGGGCGATGAATAAAATTTGATTCTTTTATCTTTGTAAATGTTGTTTAAATTTATTACATAGTGCGATATACTCGTGCAGAAATGTCTAAAAAAAAATCTAGACGCAACATTTTTATTGATTGCCACCACAGAAATTGAGATAGTGATATATTTGTACATATAAATATGTATATCACTCAGGGCTGATGAAAATTGTGCTCGCGGGCGAAATTTCGCACGCGGACGAGGGTTTTCCCATCCCTGCCATACACCACCAAAATACTATGGGCCCAAGTATCTTAAATGATCACGAATTCTAGCTATTCCGAACCAGGCTCCAGCACGGTTACAATCTCGTCGCTAGCTCCAAGCTCTCTCACCAAACCTGGACATTTACTGGCCTCCTAAGAAACCTCTTCACTTTAAAGCGCGTTCTTCAAGAAAATTACCCCATTGGTTTCCCTTCCTAACCTTTGGTGTTTAGATTACAGCCTATTACACCCATCTTTCGGGCCTATTCCCTAGGCTATCAAAGACCAAATGTTTCATGGTTATACAATGGGGAAAGAGCAGTTGGGCATATTGGGCAGGGCATCGAGAAGCGACGCCTACGCCTACCGATGCTCCCCACCTCGGTAGTTTATGAGTTTATTGTGGGCACAGGGAGTTACGCGTTTCGGACCATCGCACGGCTGCCTTCCTCGTGTCCGCCCCATTCCAGCGTCTAGATCAGACGCTGGGTTAAGAAACAACTATCTGAAACTCCTCGCAAACTTTTGGACTCTGGGCGGGACCGTTCTGAAGCTGAACGAAAGAATCAAACTCAAAGCTCCCCTCGAACTCTTGGACTCGGCCGGACAAAACTTCGTATGTGTACGGCACCGTAAACGACTCCAGCTCGCAAGTACGCCCACGCCCGGGTTCTCTGACCAAGCTAAGCTTTTATACACTCTTTCTCGTATTGGTTTTGCGAGTTCTCTCGAATTCCCATCAAACTCTCTCTCTCTCTCGCCTAAATCCATTTAACCTTTGGTCCTTCAAACTCTTAACCTTCTATCCATTTCAGAACCATCAAACATCTTCAAAGCTCTCAAACTACCCTTAAACTAAACTCTAACTAAGGAGGGCATTCGGAACTAAACATCGTTCGAATAAGTTCTCTGGAGAGACCACTATAACTTTCCAAATCAATTGGAGACAAACGTCCCTCACTTAAGCGCTACCACCTTGCTTAGCCCTAACCTGCTTTCGGGGTAATAATTCTAAAATGGGACAGCGAACCAATAGCGTAGGCGCAAGCACAACCAGCCCGAAGTTACCCGACCTCGCAAGATCCCATGAGCGAAGAGGACACAGAGAGCCTCTTCAGCCCCTATTTTCCTTTTAACGCGTTTTACTTCCTTTAGGACTGATCCTGGTTAACTGCCAAATCTCTACAATTTTCAATTAAAACTTTATTATGAGGTTGTCGAGTGTGGGTATAACAGTTTGATTTTGCCCATCAACCAAATTGTATTTTTGCACTTGCCGTAACGATGGAATCAAACTCTTACCTCAAACGTAGTTCTAGAATCTTCATTTTTACAAAATTTGAGGTGAGCGCGCATGATTGCCGATACGTTGATGTGCCTCAACCGGCAAAATAGTTTGTTGTAGTGAGGGAACGGCGTAGAAGTGTAATTTGGTTAAGTTAGGTTGGCAAAATCTGTATTTTGAGTATATGGAATCAAATGAACGTGCAATATATGTTTACAGATATTGCACTCTTTTGTTCATCTATTCAAGATACCACGTTGTGACATGCCTTCGTTAAGGAACATGAGCACCTTTCCGAGAGTTTGCGATATCTTCGGCTTCCAAGCCGAATTATTTAAGACTACGTCCGATGAAGAAAGGGATAAATATCCTCGAGATATGCAAATATGGAGATTTATTTATTTAATCTCTAAACCTAAAATAATTAGGATTATTTCCATGGTAAGCAAATACCGATGTGTAAAATCTTCGAACATCTGAATATTCTGTTCTTGGGAGGGAAAACGAATTCCAATTACCTCAAAATCACGCCCCCACCTCCCTTCTAATTTCACCTATACTCAAAATTGTCCAAAGGGATAAATAAGTGAACAAAATATGTTCGGATATTTTAATAACGAGGTAATAATAATTTTAATATTACAGGTTGGGATCGTTAATTACTTCACTGCGATATGCCACAAAGGACTTGGTTTCGCCTTAATTAAATACGGACCCATTAAATACATGTCAAATATGATGAATTTTAAGCATTTCGGAATGGCTGCAATTTTAATGTCATCTTCTGTTTAATAACTAGCACATTCATCACCAAACATCTCAACAATCAGGGAGCAAATCAATGAGGGAAAAAAGGCGGTAAGATTTACAGTGAAAATGATTTTTAGGAAGCTGAAGCGTGGTGAGTGAAAAATCAGTTTGAACGCAGCTTTCTAAACTGCCGGATGGCCGAGTAGTCTATGGCCTTGATGTATGAATGGCAAGTTAACGATTAGTTTCATCGACTTCGCCCTGAGCAGATGATCTCTCCTCCCACCGATTGTTGGGAGATTAAGAGAGAAAGCTTGGATCCTATAACCTGAGCTGTAAGCTCTGCCAAAGTTACCACAATTAAAGGGGAGCCGCGCTTTCTGTGAGAGTGTCGTCAGCCCCCCCCCCCCCCCCCCCTGAATTAAAACGAAGCAAATAAACGGAGTAAACGGATTTTTAAGCAAAATAAATCAACTTAATAAACCCCAAATTTGCCAATTATATAAAAGAATATAGAGTATACAAAATTAGTCCTTTTGTATCGCCCAATGAGATGTAGGCATAGGAGACAATGAGATGTACCGACGAAATACAAAACTATTAAAGAGAAATTGATTAGTAAACAATATTTTATATATTGTAGCTATTTCTGAGCAAAATTTTATTAATGAGGTTTTATAGGTACGAACTTGAGTGTAGAGTTTTCTGCCGGATTGGTATAAGTTAGCAATTCCTGGTAAGATTGGATTCAGCAATGGTCTCTCTTTTGAGTGAGATCGTCTTTATATCTAAGTATATAGGGCGGTTAGGACTTGATCAGTGATTAACCAAGTTTGAAGTCTTTCACAAACAAAGATTCCAGGTGATCCTCCTGAGATGAAAAAACAGCCGCCTCTGTTTGCTCGGGTGCTATGAAAAATGAGAAGTTTTCACACCATCAAACAATTACACCATATTAACCAAATACATCTTATGAAAAGGTCATATTTCGTTCGCCTGTGAAGTGTTGGTGAAACTAAAGATCGAAGCAAAATGCTCCTGAAACTAATCTTAAACAAGAGGGGAAGTTCCTCCAATGACCTGCGGCGCTCTGTGATAAGATGATAAATGGTTATTGCATTGATGGTTTCCCGTGGTTCAAATCACTTTCAAGTGCCTTTGAATAGCTAAATGAGGCTTCTGCCACTAGATGGCGCCACCCAGCGCCAAATCCGATGTCAGATTTGAAATCTCCAGGGTGAATAACCATATGTCCCATGGTCATATGGGTCATTTCATGGCTCTAAATGGGTACAAATGAACTTTACTTCTTTTGAAATAAAAAGCTTTGCCATGACCTGGCGGCGATTCGCCGCAGGTAAAAAGTCTCTGTTTTACAAAGTTTATTTTTTGGATTTAAAAAATCGATCTGAGTTTCTTTCCCAAATAGGTGGTAAATTTGGTACAATCTTATATTTCAGATGGTTCAATTTTTACAAAAGAACAGTACTTGCTCCTTCATTATGTCGACGGGTTGGGGATAATGAAAAGGCTAAACATCAAAGGCATACAAATCTCTTAAGGCCAGGACTGTGTAATCGGAGTCGTGGAGTCGGAGTCGGTTAAGAACATCCGACTCCGACTCCGACTCTTGTTTTTATCTTAAAAAGATAAATAATCATAGAAAGTTGTGTTTTTGAAATTTTCTTATGGGCGAGAGAAATAAAACAATATTTGACATTTTTAGCTAAATTATAGCACTAAATAACTTTTGTAGAGTTATACGCACATACATTACATGTATACACTATGAAAATCTTCTCAGAATCTTCCAAGTAGATTCTTGGAAGAGCTTTCAAAAATGTCTATGAAGAATGCACACTCACCACATAACTGGCTTTTGTTTGTAAACAACTTGGCTGATTCAATATCAAAAGTAAGTATGTAGGGGTACGCGTGATCATAAAAAAAAAACATATTCATGTTTCCTCCTCTTCCAATGATGAATTAAATTTTGAAAAATATTCAAATCAGATAGAACAAGAGAGGACAAGGCGAATGAAAACCGAGAAGAATGAAACTTTTGACGCAAATTTGGAAGAATCTAAAAAGCTATTCTATTCATCCTTTGAAGAGATACTCAAATATAATATAATAGCTCTTGTAAAATACCACTACACGAACTTATCCAAACCTACTCTGAAGTTATAAAACCTGCAGCTATGATAGTAACTGCGTTTCCCTCGACTCAAAGGCCAAAGTAGTGATGAAAGATTTTTTTTGCTTTGAAATTTATAAAATCAGATCTTAGAGCTTCAATTAAGCAAGATCTTGCAGAAGCTGTATCCATCATCATCATCATCACTAACTCTATAATTTGAGAAGGGGATTTTTTTGAGATTTTGAATAATAATTTCATCTTAGTTTGGTTATGACTTATGTAAGTATATTTTAAATTTTTATCAAAGTAATTTCTAGGAATTTCTTTAGAGTTTGTAAATACACAATGGTTAAGTTCAGAAGGAATATATGATTAACCAATGCTTTAGTATGTTTTAAAAGAAAATGAATTACAATTGGTCAAGTTCCGAAAATTTATTAAAATTTAAGCAAGGTTGTTTTTTAATTTTACCTAGTCTTCTATAACTCTATATTTTAGCAACGTGATATTTTGAAAGGGGGTAAAATTTAGTTCCTTTTTAAAATTATTATAATTGGCGAAGTTCAGAAAATTTTAATCTTAGTAGAGAAACCATTGCCGGGTATTCCTAAAAAATAATAATTAAATAAACCTTTACTCCTTACTTTTTTCTTTTTTATAAAAAATTGTATATGATTATTTTTTTATTTACATATATATTAGGATATATTTTATCTTTTAAATTTTCGTTTTAATTATGCATATCAAGAATTTTTTCTTTTGAAATGTCCCAAAACTCTGAATTTGGTTTTTCTTTTATAAATGAAATTTCCATTTTTTGTTTATTCAACCACTTTGGCTGATATTTATAAAATATGAGTTGGAAAAATAGTCAGATTATAAACTAAATAGAGAAGGAAAGCCATCGCACAGTTTTCATGCAATAAAGGATTTTTAAGATTATTAGATAAAACCCAGAGTCGGAGTCGGAGTCGAACTATTGAAAATGAGTCGGAGTCGGTGTTTTAGATTAACGACTCCACAGCCCTGCTTAAGACAAATGTGATGGTCTGTTGTGTACCGTAAACAAAACTGGAAAAGAAAATGCCAAACTTTGCCGATTGCAAAACTCTTAATTGTACTAACATTCGATCTTGAAATTAATATTTTATTCATTTATTTTTGTGAAGGTATTTTTTTTTATTTAATAACATCATCTGCAACATAAATTAAACCAGAGATTAGTTTTCTTCGGCCATTGCACGAATTTTTCCTCACGTTTAATCCGATTGTGAAGGGACGAACGTCTTCACCTCAATATTTCCCTTACGGTAGATATTAATGAACTTCTTTTGGCCTGAGGAAGACAACACGAGCGTATTGAAAACGCAAAGATGAAGTAGCTAAACAAACATCTGGCAAACCATAATTCTCACGTATGGGTTACATCAAAGCTAGAATCTTGTGATCTCCCATCAGGCATATTTCTGTTTGTATGCATACTTGTAATATGTTGCCTGAGATTACTCGACTGAGTAGCTTTAAAAGGACAATATGAGCATGAGTATGGTTTCTCTCCCGTATGGGCTCTTAAATGCCTTCTCAAATGCCACAATGTGCGGAAAGTTTTGCCGCACAAATAGCAGTTGTTTCTAGATGACTCGGGCACCAGGTAGGGCACAGAAGGATCCTGCAAGCAAAGAAATAGGTAGTGTTTAGTTAACAAGAATGCGAATACATCACTTATGTAGTCAGCATCGTGCAAGAAAGAAACCTAAAAATAAAGCAGGGGATGATAGAAGAATTACGGAGGAATCTTTGAATGCTGTGATCCTGAAATAAGTGGACATTACTGGGAAGGAAGATTATATTTCCATTTACTACTGGTTTACGAAGAGAGAATAAAAGTTTTATCGATACTGCAGGATCTTCACAATCGGAGGACATGACTGAAGGAATTAAGAACATTTCGTCAGGGTTGGCAAATCCAAAAACCCAACCTAAAAAACCGTTTTTTTTTTTGGGGGGGGGGCTTTTTCAAATGAATTTTTTATAAAAAAAAACCGGGTTTTTTTGTTGTTTTGTTTTTTAAATTACACTTTTTTTTGTCAAGAAATGAATGCTACTTATCATTATTTTATTCAAAATTCATATTTACGTTTATAATTTCAACAAATATCTATCAAATTAAGATTATTTATCTGATACCGACTCATAATTCATCTCTCCTTCTACAGGTTTTGGCTATCATGGGTACCCACAATTCTCGATCAGTGATCTTTTCTTACTATAATATAATTATTAAACTAATTAATTATTATTATTATTATATAAAAATAGATAGCTATTCTTTTTATATGTTATTCTAATGCTTGTATCATTTGTTTTTTGAAAAACCCGGGTTTTATTGGGGTTTTTTTGCCAACCTTACATTTTATTGCCGTTTATTATTGAAAATCGCCAATAAGGGGAAAATAAGTTTCAAGATAACATCCAAATTTACTCCACTCTCGTTTTTTGACCGAAGCAATGAAGTCAATTTTCAATACAAGCGAGTATACTGTTTACTTGAAATCAATGATCTGAATTTCCAACATGGTATATTAGGCCGCTTAATGGAAGAGTACACAATGATATTGCAAAAACTCCATGCCGCATGTCTCTTATCAACAAAACCACAAAGCTGAAATCAAAGGACAACCAATCGAACCAAGAAACGTAGTACAGAGGTCCATATATATAAGTCTTGTCGCTATCTTTTAATTATAGAAGAGTATTAGAAAAGAAACTGTCGATCACAAGGACGGTAGGTACCCTTTTAGACGAGTTTAACTTCATGAATGCGTTTCCGTTAATCTGTGCGAATGCCTCATGTGTATTTTTACATTGCCAGACTGCGTTGATCTGTATGGGCAAAGTTGACATGAAAATGGCTTCTCTCCTGTGTGACATCGGAGGTGCCTCTTTAAATTCCAGAAGAATTTGAAGCAAAATTGGCATTTTTTTCGTTTATCCTTTCGCCAAGAGGTTCCATATTCTAGGGGTATCTGCAACGGAAAGGGAAAAAACGTACTTTCAAATTCTGTCTTGAGTTTTGTACATTTTTGATCTGGTTGAAATTTACATACTAGTTCGAGAGTTCTACCTTCATTAGTTTATCTTCTGAAATATGTATGATGAATAACCCACTCGTTTTAAGCCTTCAGGTTCACAACAATTGTCGATCGAAATTAACTCACTGTTTTGCGAGTTGATAGAGTTTACTTTCATTAAATAAAGAACCTTCAGTAAAAAGTACACAACTAATTTGAAGGGGTTATCAGTTTCAAGTGTCAACGTGTTTAGCATAGAAAAAAACAAAGAAATTATTAAATAATTCGCCGTTTTTTGCCTGTTTCGAATTGTTTTGGGGGGGGATCCGCTAGACGCGGGTAACTGAAACTTGATATTCCCTGTTGGTCACTAAGTTCTACCCCAGGATGTCCTAAACAGCGGGCGGTGTCATTTATTGGCAACGCCAATCCTTCCATGATACTGGGAGGATCCCCGGCCGGATAATGAAATTTATATAAGGTCAGTGTGACAATCGCTGGTCGGCCCGAGGGACCCAGGGGCCGGTCCTTTTGGGGAAAGAGGTGCCAGGAAGTATTATGTTTTGACACCAAACAGAGAGGAACCTGTTCCGCGTCAGAGGTACGTGGATATAGATACCCATCGGTAGGATTTCTTGAAACAGAGAATTTGTGTGTATGAAGACGGGGGGGGAAAGAAAGCAGTGTTGTGATTGGCTATGTGTGAGGTGTAAGATCTACCCACCCGAAAACGGGGTGAGCACAGCGCGTCCACCAAAGCTAGAGCATAAAACCTGTGATAATAATAATGTTATAATGTTTAGCCGGATTACCAATTCGTTGTGAAGGAATTAATTAAGAATCCCAAACATCAACGTCTCCTTATTTTATTATTTTCTTTTTGTCAAAATGCCATGCAAGGGAGCGCCCCGTGTATATTTTCGCCTGGAGGAGCGACGCCCCCTTCCGCCACCAGTGGCTCCGTAGTCTGAAACTAGATTGAAACTACCATAGTTTTTTCCATTCTCTAGAAATTTCCACTTTACCCTCTTTCTTAAATTTCTTTAAAAGGTTCTCGCCTATTTTCCTTGGTCGGCGGCTAATTTTGAAGGCTAGTTGCCGACCAGCCTTCGTCCACTCATCCCTGGTCTGGTCCGCCTCTCTCTTGGCTCCGGTATGGATGATTCTACTACCCTCATCTTTCTTTTATAGTAGTATCCACCCACCTCCCAAGGGGTGTCAAGTATAGCTTGAAAAACGTGCCCCAACTATCATCTAGAGGATTGCGTGCCCTCTCAGACCCAATGCCCCAAGAGATGTAGAGAGGATCTGTGCTCATTTTTTCTTATCACACATTTTCTGGTCCTCAATCTTCACCATTTTCTTACAGATCTTTCCTTACAAACTATCTGCGAGAGACGCCCTCGTTGGTTTTTTACTTAAATTTTGAGTTAAAAAACTTCGTTAACTTCGGATTATTACAAAAAAAATTAACTCGAATCGCAAAAAAAAACTTGGTCGGGCAAAATATTAATTCAGGAGAATTTACAGGATAGAAACACGAAATGTAGACTGATATATATTCAATTATTTTCAGACCATAATGTAATATTACACAATGTAATATTACATAATTTAATATTACATAACGTAATTTTACATAATCTAATATTACATAATGCTTAGACTAAAACGAAAGAAAAAATTATATCCCACAAAATGATGTAACTAACTAATATTCATTTGGATCGCCTTTTGATTCGATGGTATGACGAAGTCTAGCGATGACCTGAGCGCAAATGGCACACGCGGGGTTTTCAGCTGATATTTCCTTCCACCGTTTTTACAGTTTGCACTTCAGAACTTCCACGCTTTGGTGAGATTTGGTACGTCGTCTGACCAAGCATCGACCACACTCCAAAGTCCATGGGGTTCAAATCTGGCCAAATGTGAGACAAAGTTCCTTTGACCGAAACCCCCTTAAAATTTGCTTGACACAAACCTTGAACTTTTTTTGCTGTGTGAGGTTGCCTCATCCTTCCTGAAGGGTTATATCGGTATTTACTATGTTGCCATCCAGCCAGGGTATGACTTCCTCCTTGATCATCTCCAAATAAACATGATGATTAATCTTTACCCATCCTCCTTGGGGCCCGTTGATGTTACGCCCGCCCACACCATCACTGAAACTAGGGCTTCTGTCACCTCAAAGATGTCTGCTGTTCAAATGGAATCTTAATTTTTATTTTGTGCCCAAACAGGATAATTGTGTGTGTTTTGGGGTGGTATAGCCAGTGAACAACCTCTCATCTGACCACAGAACTGGAAGGCTATGAGTCATCAGTGAGCCGTTGGAGGAGCAGCTTTTCTTTTTCGACTCTCTTCCTTTTGGTGGGGTCGGAAAGCAAATGTACTTTAGTTTCTTCAATAGACAAAGTTTCAGCTCATCTTTCAGGAGTTTTTGCATGATCACATGGCTCACTTTGGCCATCAAGAGCATGTTGTCTGGCACTCCACCTTGGATTTCGCCTGATCTTGTTCAACGGGGTAGGCTGGGCCTCACTCTTGGAAAACGACTGCCGTCTCTTCAAACCGTTCGATATCTTTACAAACACCAACATCTGGTTACAATGTGGTTCAACATTTTGAACAGATACACACGATTCCTTCACCTTTTCCAGTCATATTTTTTAAACGGGTGTTTATTTATCAACTTACACTTTGATTCACAAAATTCAATTAAATCCTGAAAATCCTGCAAGAAAGCAATTTATTTATTTATATATCTAAATTGTAAAAAGACGTCTACACTTCGTGTTTACGCCCTGTAAATGACAAAAATACTGCCTGCTCTAGAATCGAGTTCAGTAGTTGAGTAAATAACTCGAGCACTGGCTATCGGTAGCAATTTTATGAGCATAATGTTTTGAGAAAGTGAAATATGATATCCATGAATGACGGAGGAGCTTATCAGAGTCATTGATAATAGAAAGGCAAATTAAAACGAGAGATGAAAACGTAAACATGTATTCCACAGACAAAGATTTCTACTTTGGCCACAAATTGAAATGTCGAGTTACATTATCAACAATTAGCAGCAATATTTCCTATCACAATACTTTTAAACTACACTGAATATAATCAGTATTAAAATGAAGTACAGCTTCATGTTTTACCACAATTAAGCAAGCTAATTCAGCGAAGATCTAATGATGAAATAGACATATTTTTTTTCAAATTTTAAACTGATTATTGTGTACAATACAAATAAATCCATATTTTTCGATCGTCACTTAAATTAGGTCTAGAATGCATCGAGTAAATTTAGGCCTACAGAAATTAAATCTCGAACGCAGGCGAAGCGAAATGTTACCAGTAAAAAAATATTGAATCCCCCCCCCCCAAAGAAATAAATATGAATGGAGTTTTAATAATGATTAAAAAATCTGTTTATATTAAATTTGCACACGACGTTCTTGTACGAATTAACATCTTTTAGTCAATGATCTTTTAAGTAAGCCCTCTATTATTGTTGGTTTGTCTGCTCTCTCAATCATTATCCAGCTTGTACTCATTCGATTTCTCTCTTTATTTGAATGATTAAGTGGGAAATAAAGTTGCGTAGAAGATAAATACGCCAAGTAACTACATAAACAAAAGAGGATGCGGGACTTGGCAAGCGCCACTTTCTTGAATCTGTCCTCTTTCCAGCTTCACAAGAGGACCGGCCTTCATTGGGAAACAAGGAGCAGCGGGGAGATTCGAGTATCCTTGATATCACCAGTGCACAAGATCCTTTATTTGGTTACTCGGGCTTTTCTAAACAACTTCACTTCCTACACGTTACCTACTCTCTTTAATCTCTAAAAATTGCTAACTAATTTCTGTTGACTGAACCCATCACACAGTGGTTAGCCAATATAAAGATATTTCCCGCCAATATCAATTTGAATCTTACCGTTTGTTGTCAAAAGATAATTTCAACCTTCTTTAACCCAATGGCCGCGATTGTTACCGTAAGCAACTTTGAAAAAAATTGAATTTCTGGTACGTAGTCATAAAAGGGTTCGCCTCCATTGGCCGAAGCGTTCGAAGATTTAAAAAGAATGGGAGGTGGATATTTGGTTAAAAAAAGAAATCAGTGGACATCGGAAGATTACAAGACTTTGGGGTGATTGAGGAAACAAGTAATCCTGAAAATTCAAGAAGCAATAGAACGCAATTCTCATTTAGAAAACAAAAAAATAACGCCGACAATATATTCTGAGGAAATGGGACTGGGAAAAGATACGAAAACAAACCCTACTTGAATCAAGTTTAACAATCCCAAAATCTCTTCAAGCGCTGATGCCGCAGTTCAAACTTTTAAGTACAAAGGCAGCCTAAAAGAACGCCGAAACTTCAATATAAATAATAACTTCGTTTTGTGAGATTTTGTTTTATATATTTTTGTTCGTTTTCTAAGTAAAAGCAGTTCTTATGAGAATCTATTTGTAGACAAACTTTAAAGATATTTCAAGTGGCCGTTGGCAGAAGCAATTGTGAAAAGAAAATCGGTAACACTAATCTTACAAATGGCTCTTGTTGCCAATTCTTTTTAATTAAAGATTTAAATACCTGACGTACCCATGTAAATCTATGCGAGGGCATAGCGAGAACAAAATTGTACATCTTACGAATTTGTACTAAGTGCTCCTGGATATGTTGCTGTCAAAAATAATAAATTCAAATTGTTAAACTTAAGGCGCAAATCGAAATCGGCAGACGATGAAGCAAAACATTTCCTTTTGACATGGTATCTAGAAAGCCTATGGTAGTTATCAACGACAAATACACTACTTCTTTACTTGATTCCCTGACTGATGAATAAACTATTTCCCAAATGGAAGACAGCTTTACTTTTTCAGTGCTTAAACAAATCGGGAATCTCTTTCAAATCTGAATAATTTTAATTTAACTCTAAAAAAAATAGGACTATCGGGGGACATAAGTAAAAATGCCCCCCCCCCCAAAAAAAATGAGTCGTTTAACACTTTTTAACACAAATTCAGCAAAAGAGGTCGAAATAGAGATGGGCTGAAACTTACATTAGGATGTCGACTGGAATGACTTCATAGGGAACTGTTACACAATTTATATTGGCCTTGAATTTCACTTTTATAATAATAATAATAATAATAATATAGTGAACACTTCTGAGAATGATTCATTGTCCTGAGTTATTACCAAACGGATTCAAGAACTTCCGGCTTTGATTGAGGAAAAGGGCGGGATTGATGGGCGTAAGGGTAAAATTTGAAGTGAATGGACACTTGGTGGCGTACGTTTCTGTAGCAACCAAACCATCCTCACACTACTGATTGGGTAGAAGCATGTCCTGCGCTAGCAAAGAATCGGAGAGCAACATGGAGGGCCATGAATGGCTATTATTCGCCGAAGAAATCATGTTTGACAGAGCTCGAGAGAAACTCGGTAAAGAACTGTTGGTTCGCAAGGTGGCGCTTGTGGTAGTGGAAGCGATGGTGGTCGTGGCAATGGACGCTGTAGTAGCTGTGGTGGTAGTGCCCGTCGCCATAGTGATGCTAGCAGAACTGTCTCTTTCTGCGGTGGTAGTGATGGTAGAGTTGGTGGATGTGGAATGGGAGGAAGTTGATGAAGAAGTGGTGATGGTTGCGGCAGAGAGGAGCCGCGAATCGAGGAAGGACGGGTCGAGGAGGTGGCTATCGAGGAGTGCCGCGAACGAGGTGATTTTGGAGGCGGTGGCACCCAGTGGTACCCCGCCGTCGGCCGGGGACGATGACGACCCTTTCCGTTTCGGGAGAGAGGAAGTCGGCGGCGCCGGACGCTCACCCGACGCCGGGTAGTGATGGTGCAGATTTTGGACGTGACGTTGGAGCGCGTTCTTCTGCGTCGCCCGGTAGGGGCAGAAAGGGCAGGGGAATGGGCGCTCCCCGGTGTGGGTGCGGAGATGGCGCGTCATGTGCCACACCGAGTGGAAGGTCTTGCCGCACACGAGACACATCGTGGCGGGGTTCGATCCCAGGCTCTCCGACGACAAGGAGCACAAAGTCGACGACAAGGAGGCCACCGACACCTGAGGGGGGGATGCACATCAGAAAAGTCATCATCATCAAGCAAGATCTCACAGAGGGCAAAGGGGGAAACGATGTACTGGAGTTACAGGTACATACTAGATGTTTAATAATAGAAAATGATAATAACGGATACTATAATAATACCGCGTAACACCCACAACGATTTTGTTATTAACCTTTACTAGTAAGAAGACTTGCGTAACCAACGATGGCACGAATCACAGGGAATTCTTTAGAAAGGAAGAGTGGTAATAAGCAATAATGATTACTTCAAATTAAACATCCGAAAATGAAAGGAAAGCGGGGAAGCGTTTCTGGATTCACGGCCAGCGATTCCTGGTTCGAAAACCCATGTCTCAACAGGAACTTGTAGTGATATGAAATCTGGATCATCATTAATAGTACTTGGGGTGGAAGAGAGAAAGAAAAGACCCGTAGTACAATCGGAATCCCTGGAGGAGAAAGAGGTATCGATGTGTCAAATCTACGCAAATGTCTGCCTGATATTTATGATTTCCAGAATTGCGAGGGAAGAGTTTGTTTTTTTCGCTTCTTCCCCTCCGTACGGTGGCAAGGGGAGGTCAAATGTAGCATAAGTCAACGTGCTGCAGGTGATATAAGGAGGCTTGCGTGGCCGGCCTTAACGTCATTCATTACGTGCCTTTTTCGGCCACAATGCCCGCAGGGGGATCTGCGAACTCTACTTCGTTGTTTATTTGCGTTCACGTGGATTTCAATGTCAGTATTATTACATTAAACTCCTTTTGCTTAACTCTCCCCCCACCTTACTCCTGTTCTCCGCTCTCCCTACCCTATGCCCTCTGTCCTCCTCATCACTGCACACGTCCTACCTTTGCCCCAGAGATTTTAGAACGGGCTGTTTGATGATAGTCAACCTTACTCATCTGCTTAGGTGCTCTAGCGCAATCGACAGACATATCTTCTCCCGCAGGCGCATTTCCCTCGTTTTCTATCCATTCTTCCTCGTTCCTTCCCTTTAATTTCAGAACTGTCGCTCTGCAACAGTCAACTGCCCTAAAGAGCGCCACATAAAATATTAATATTACTTTTATTAACAAGAGCATCGCCGAAAGAGCGACTCATCAAAGACCCCTTACCTTCAGTCCCATTTTGTAAGTGCCAGTCCTTCGTGTCCTTTCCACACGGCTCCTCTACGCATCCGGTCTTCTGGGCTCAGCGAAAGGGTTCAAAATTCTATTTTAAAATGCCAGAATTTGTTAAGATCCTCCCCCACCTCTCTCCCATCTTTTCATCTCGGTCCGCCAGCAATAATACAAACGGCGATCTCTTCACCCCCAGTGACTACCCTATCGTTTGATGGGGGGATAAAACCCCCAAAAAACTCGGAAAAGGGGGGGGTGAGGGCAGAGGAAGGTTACCAGACTCGGCCTAAGTTACACTCTTCCCCCTTCGCCCATTTGAAAGATGCCAAAATTTCGCCTCTTGGCGCATCCCAAAACTCCCCACAAACGTTTCCGTTAAACAAAGATTCGCCACTTCGAAGTAAAATATTTTAGCAAACCTGCAATTGATCCCCCCCCAAATAAGTTGAAGAGAGTTGTGCGCCCTTGGGATCCCACATTCCGCACATTTTATCTCCCTCTGCCAACACTTGTTTTCTCTACCCTCTTTTCAAAACGTTCTAGCCGTAATTTGGTAAAGATGAACTTCATTAAAGATGGTAACAAACACATCTTTTCAATTGGCTTGAACTGTAACCGTTTTCCCACAGTGTGGTATTGGTGGATATCGACGTGACTCCGGCTGGATGGGGTCCGCTACAACCCCTCTGAATAAAGCTATTGCGGTTCGCCCTCATAGGAAGAAGACTCGGGTGCGTGTCGTCGCAAGGCCAGGGCCCAATCGGGCTTTCTATTTACTGTAAAAAAAAAAGTTCCCTCTGTTTATATACAATGGTTTAATGCAAAGTAACAAACTATGATACTTCTTTATTAATTTCATTGTTTACGGCGCGCTGAAATAAAAGAATTCTAAGCGCTCTTATTATACTATAATACCACAAGTAAAAACTGGGGTTTTGGCCCACCTGTTTTGACTTTTTATTTACAAAAAAAAACCCGCTCTTTAAAAATAGTCAAATGAAAACAATTTTCCGAGGACATAAATTTAACATCGTAAATATAAAGGTCAACAGACCTAAGTCGCGTGCTCTCAATTATTCTACCTTATGACCTTACGACCTTCAAAACTTCCAATAATTCCCGTACTAACCTTGGGATGACCTTGGAAATTATATCATTCCAAATAGAATGTTAAACAACATTAGGGTTTCAAATTTCGTTAGAATTGGCCGAATAGTTACGATGTTAAGTGGTTACCATCCGACCGACTACCTACGAACCGACATAGTAACTTTAGTCGCGTCCACGCGACTAAATAACGAACGATGATTGAGTATATAAGTTTAGCTCCTTTCCCAAATACAATTTTCTTTTTTAGTTTAGTTACCATCCGACCGACTACCTACGAACCGACATAGTAACTTTAGTCGCGTCCACGCGACTAAATAACGAACGATGATTGAGTATATAAGTATAGCTACTTCCCTAAATACAATTTTCTTTTTTAGTTTAGTTGTCTCCATATGCCCCTATGCCCCCCTCCCCCCCCCCCGTTCCCAGACAGGAACCAGCACATTTATCTTTTATCTGCCAAGTGAGGAAGAAAGATCATTTAAAAGTTCAATACATTAAGAATTTATAAGGAGTTGAATTATAGCTACAATTTTAGTTCATTTAGCAATCAGGCGATATTTTTCTCTTTTGGTTATTTTTTACTGAGGCATCATAATGTATAAAATAGACGATTAATAAATACCCCCCCCCCAAAAAATCTAATATATGTATAAGAATTAATCAAGTAAAAAAAAGTGTTCAAATGCGGAAACTGGAGCATGTATCAATATGAAAATCGAAAAGATTCTGGATAAAATTTGCCTCACTATTCCGTTCATAAATATGGAACTTGAAATTACAAGTTTTGCTCGGTCGTGACGCTTGTGAGATACAAAAATACTTCAAGGGATTGACTGCATAAATTTAACCGATTCTTCTTAATGTTTCATATCTTATTTCTGTTTTTTCAGCGCCAGTTGTAAAAATTCACTTTTGGCGAGCCATCCAAAAGGGACCTCGAGATGAAATTTAGTCCAAATTAGTAAATATTGAATTGTTTGCTCGCGTTCCGTATTCAGGAAACACCCCCAAACAGGTTTAAAATTAATTATAAAGTAAATGCTCCTAATATAGAGTAATACTAATATTTTAAATAGTGGGTTTCATGGATTTTATTGGGTAATTAGTAAGTGCACTTCAAAATGAGTCCAGATCTGCAAGATCATCTTAGCTACATAAGTGGCGACGAAAACGTCTTAAAAGATCATTTGCCATTGAAATTACTATATCATAGTCACTTTACGTTGACATTCAATGAGTCTGTTCTTTATTAATCCAAGTTCTAGATTAAAAAGCCTTTATTTTAATTCGTCGAAGAATCATTCTTGATTAATGATTTCATTATTTTTGCTCAAGCTAAAGCCTTTTCTTTCGTGGGGTCTGTAATGCCATGGATGGACACGAGATGGCGCTTGAGGTTGTTGGATTGCGTGGCACTGTAGCTGCAATGAGGACACGTGAAAGGTCTCTCTCCACTATGCGTGCGGTAATGGATGCTGTAGATGCTTAACCACTTGAACTGCTTGTGGCAAATTGGGCACGTGTAGGCCGGCGGACCAGAGGTGCCCCATGAGTTCTCCTTTTCGCACGGACTCGGCGACAAAGATTGACTAGCGGCCTGGAATTAGGAGAGGGGAGAATCCCATTAGGATGAATTCGATCGACACCAGTATGGAGAATTTTCCATATAACTTTTCAGCCGTATCAGAGGTGACACGGAAGAAATGGGACAAGGGAACATGGGGACACGGGGCTCTGCGGTTCCCAACCCAAATAATGCTGGGCACACACTCGGGCGATTAGCAAAACCAAATTCTTTTCCTTCAGATGCTCGACAAGGATTGATTTCAACACTTCCCAAATACAGTGCAGTGGCAAATATTTCGAGAAAAAACGCTAAATCAATGTCTACCAACACTGATTTTTGACACAACATGTGAACAAGCGAGCCCCGAAACATTCAAAATGTGCAAATGTTCGCATTTTGAGGCGCTCTAGAAATTTAATAAGAAAATCACATAGCTCGAATAACAATTGTTTAAATTAGGATTGCCATAACAATGGTTAGCTCATTTTCATACTGCAATGGGGATATATGGCGAACAATCCTCACCCACACAAAGCAACTATGGACCGGCTATGTTCAAAGCAATGTGCAGTGAGCTAACTATTTCTGTGGCAAGTGCATATCACAGTTGAGTTCAATGCACATTAACCAACAAATACTTACATTACCTTCGCTTTAACAGCTTGCAGTTCACTAAAAATTCCATAGAATGATCCACCCTCATTTCTGTCTGACGATGGCGCAGGATTTCAAAAGTGATTGACAGGGTTAATACTAGTAAACAACTTAGGGATATCGATCGCTTCACTTTATTCCAGTTAGCCCGATAAATTGAAGTTTGAATAATTAACAGAAAAATTACTCAAACTTCAATTGATCGGTCAAATTGACATAAATTAAACCGATGGATATTCCTGGGTTGTTTACTAGTGTTACCCTGTTAATCGCTTCAGTAAGTGCGCGAACCCTCTTAATATTTTCTTCGTTGAAGGATGTGAATGGAAGTCCACTGCGAGCATCATCTTCAATGTGTTCTCTTGTACATCCACCATACGATTTCTTTGGGGCAATGTGGCAAGAAAATTGTCTATATTTTATCACGTTTGACCTCAAACCTCACTAAGTATTTAATCTCTGTCCTTGGTTCAATTTTAACATAAATCATGTGGTTAAAACATTTCTTATTTGGTAAAATAGAATTATGTAATTCATATTTTCTATTTCGATCGTGTACACTACGTTCATCTTGCGATAACATAAGTTTTATTTCACTAACATGTATATATCTATCGGAGGGTTTATCACCTAACAGCTAAACTCTTTATGATCTACCTTATATTCTCTTTAACGGAGACTTTCTTAACTCCCCGTCACCCCTCATGCTATGAAGGCTTTGTCGAAGAGTCAACTTATTTTAAAAAAGAACCACAGGTAAAGAAAGTCAACTTTTTGGAAAAATGAACCGCAGGTAGAGAAAGAGTCAACTTCTTTGGAAAATGAACCGCAGGTAGAGGAAGAGTCAACTTCTTTGGAAAATGAACCGCAGTTAGAGGAAGAGTCAACTTCCTTGGAAAATGAACCGCAGGTAGAGGAAGAGTCAACTTCTTTAGAAAATGAACAGCAGGTAGAGGAAGAGTCAACTACTTTGGAAAATGAACCGCAGGTAGAGGAAGAGTCAACTTCAATGGAAAATGAACCGAAGGTAGAGGAAGAGTCAACTTCTTTAGAAAATGAACAGCAGGTAGAGGAAGAGCCAACTACTTTGGAAAATAAACCGTAGGTAGAGGAAGAGTCAACTTCTTTAGAAAATGAACCGCGGGTAGAGAAAGCGTCAACTTCTTTGGAAAATGAACCGCAGGTAGAGGAAGAGTCAACTTTGGAAAATGAACCGCAGGTAGAGGAAGAGTCAACTTCCTTGGAAAATGAACCGCAGGTAGAGGATGAGTCAACTTCTTTAGAAAATGAACAGCAGGTAGAGGAAGAGTCAACTTCTTTAGAAAATGAACCGCAGATAGAGGAAGAGTCAACTTCTTTAGAAAATGAACAGCAGGTAGAGGAAGAGTCAACTACTTTGGAAAATAAACCGTAGGTAGAGGAAGAGTTAACTTCTTTAGAAAATGAACCGCAGGCTAGTCGTCCCAAGAGCTGGCTTATACTCATCCTGGTTTGGGGCTGACAGGGGGTATCCAACAATGCCCCTTTTCTTCCGACCCATGTTTCCATCAATTCCCCCCCCCCTCTTTTCTGTACGTATGCACCCGCACCAGGTAAAGTAGTGAGCGCCCTCCCGGCCCGAATGCCGACAGATGTGTTTCCTCCCGGCCCGAACGGCCACAGATGTGTTCTCACCCGGCCCGAATGCCCACAGATGTGTTCCCTCCGAACCCGAATGCACACAGATGTGTTCTCTCTCGGTCCGAATGCCCACATATGTGTTCTCTCCGAACCCGAATGCTAACAGATGTGTTTTTACTCAGTCTGAATGCCCACAGATGTGTTCCCTCCGAACCCGAATGCTAACAGATGTGTTTTTACTCAGTCTGAATGTCCCCAGATGTGTTCCCTCCGAACCCGAATGCTAACAGATGTGTTCTTTCCCGGCCCGAAATGCCCAAAGATTTGTTCCATCCGAGCCCGAATGCCAACAGATGTGTGATCGCCCGGCCCGAACGCCCACATATGTGTGATCTCCCGGCCCGAATGCCTACATATGTGTTATCTCCCGGCCCAAATGCCCACATATGTGTTATCACCCGGCCTGAATGCCCACAGATGTGTTCTCTCCCGGCCCGAATGCCTACACATGTTTCCTCCCGGTCTCAATACCTGTAGGAGGTTCTGCAGCTCTATACATTGCTCGGATTTTCACCGCTTCCTTCACAGATCTCTTCTTACAGGCTATTTGCGATAAACGACCCCGTTGGTTTTCGATTTAAATAAAAAAACAACTTACATAATTTCACATACCAACCTACCTAGCCGTCCACAAATTGCGATCATCAAACATGATCCCTTAACCACTTAGATCAGTGTTTCCCAACCGGGGGCCATAGCCCATTTTTAAAGGCCACAAGAAAAAGTTAAGATTGAGAGAGGCCCTAAAAAAAAGAGGATGGGGGAAGGGGAGGACACAAGACTTAACCTATAGAAGGATAACTTATAATTAGGCCAATAGATAATTTTAATTTATGTAACTGAATTATATCTAAAAAATATTAATACATATATTTTCCTTTTTTATATTTTATAATATAATATTAATTTATCTGTAAAAAAAAATTGCATCTTACAAGCTCATTGTGTAAAATAGAGTTAACAGGAAAAAATAGGGTTCCTAAGGGAACCATAAGCCAAAACCGATTGAGAACCACTGATTTAGATGAAAAACAGAATAAGGAGAATCCGCAATTCTTTTTACAGGCTAAATTCTAAAATGTTTTTGCAAAGCAAAAATACTCCAGGAATTTTTTTCAGTCAGAATTGTGAAAAATTGTGTCCCTTCTCCCATAAATACAGTAGTGATCAAATTATTATGGATTTCTTGAAAATTCCTAATTTTTCTGGTAAAAGGTAACTTAAAACTATTTAAAGAGTCAATAATGAGGTTATTTTATCATATTAGTGTGAAATAACAATTATAAAGTTTTGAAGGATAAATATTAGTGTTTTGGTTCATTTTCTGGCAAACTTGTTGGAAGAAAAGAAGGCAACACCGAATCGGTTTTGCGCGCTGCGGCAACTGTCTTGTGCCTCAGTTTCAATTCAGACTTCTCAGGGTGAGGGTGTGTGAGCTATTCTCTTTTGATGTTACTGACCCAGGAATTCAACTAGTGTGTATTTTGCTTACCTGTTGATAATAGTAACCATTTTTTTTGCAGTGAAATAGATAAAAAGAAAGTAAACAGCTATAGATAAAGTCAGTGACTTGAGTCCTCGGAATATTGGACAGATCAAAGTTTTATTAAGTGATAGTGCACTAAAACAGAAGGAATTGCAAATAAATTGGTAGTCTCCTCTCAAACAGTAAGCAATATAAAGAAAAAAATGAAAACGGTTTTAATTTGGATTTAGCAAGGGCTGGGAAATGTGGTCGAAAGAGGAAAACCCCACTAATAACAGACAGGAAAATAAAACAAATGGCTATTAAGGACAAAGGCAAATCTTGTAGGAAGATTGCAAATGAACTGATAGCAGATGGCATTGTCTTTCTTGAATAACAGTAAATGTGAGTTACTGGACAGTGAATTACGAGCCTACCGTCCAAGAAAGAAGCCTAGGCTTAACAAAACCATGATTCAGGCACGTCAAGTCTGGGCTAATTCTCATGCTGATTGGACTTCTGAGCAATGGGAACAGGTAAGAAAGAGTGGTACATTTACAAGTTATTTTCTTTATTAAACATAAGAGAACATACTGTACCTACTGTAATAGGTACATTTTTATTTACCTACTAGCTACGCGTTCATGTTGAATGAAGTAATTTCAAGTCATAATTTGTCTGGCCGTTTAACTGCTGCAACTATCATCAGTCCAAAGACTCTCATATTTTGATATGATGTTTTTAAACACAATAAACTATTTACGAGTATCACCAAAGTTTCATTCAATCCTTGCAGAAAATTAAGAAATGAGGCCTATCGAAAGTTGGGGCCCGTTGTGGGGGGGTCACCCTGTATTTCAGCAAGACTCGGCTCCTTGTCATACGGCGGGATCAGTGAAGACATGGTGAGCACAAAAGGGCATTGAACTGCTATCATGGCCTGGAAAATCCCCAAATATAAACCCTATTGAGAGTTTATGGTATATTCTAAAAAATGAAATACAGGAAGTTCCCATAACAACCAAAGCAAAGCACATATAGAAGGTATGTATCCCTTGAGAAGGAACGGAATGTAGTTCGAAAGTGTGTATGTGAAGAATGCTATGCTGTATATATGAATTACTAAATTAAGCAGCTTAGCACTGTTAGAGTTAGGTGGGGGAGGGGGGTAAATTCCAGAAATTGACTCCTCTGCGAAGGCTGGAGTTTGCGTAGCAAAAGATCTCCTTAAGTGGTGACAAACTCGGGTCTCAAATTGTACACTTGATTTCGTTACACCACTCGCCACGTCTCAATCAGCCAACGCCAGAACCTCTATTGACTCAAGCCCGCAAGGGGGAACGATGCTGCGGCTGAGATATGGAAGAATGCGTACCCTCTCGGCTCTAGCGCATTGAGATCCCTCCTGGGCACATGGTCTACAGGAGGAACTGTGGCTATGCAAACGCATTATCGCGTTCTCTATCTCCACCACTTTCTTTAGCGATCACTCCTTACAACCTTTCTGTGAGGGATGCCCTCTTTGGTTTTCGCTTTAAATTTGATTTTAGTAAATCACGACGTAGAATTCCTGTTTATTGACAACCGCGTTGATGAATCGATCAAGTTTAGTGCGATCGAGTATTTCATTACCCTGACAATAAATACTATGCACATTTCCGTCAGAAAAGACACCATAAAGCGATTGCAGGAAGTCATCACGAAAGAACAGCCATTTCGGGGACCCTAACCCCCTTTCTCTCTCTAAAGACACCATAAAGCGATTGCTGGAAGTCATCACGAAAGAACAGCCGTTTCGGGGACCCTAACCCCCTTTCTCTCTCTAAAGACACCATAAAGCGATTGCAGGAAGTCATCACGAAAGAACAGCGGTTTCGTGGACCTCCCCCCCCCCTTTTTCCCCCTCTCTAAAAATACCATAATGCGATTGCTGGAAGTCTTTAAGAAAGAACTGCCGTTTCGGGGAATCTAACCCCCAACCCCTTTCTCTCTAAAGACACCGTAAAGCAAATGCTGGGTCTTTACGAAAGAACATCAGTTTGGGGGACTCTACCCCACTTTTCTCTCTCTAAAGACACCAGAAAGTGATCGCTGGAAGTCATTACGAAAGAACAGCCCCTTCGGGGATTATACCCCCCCCCCTCCACTCTCAGCGAGTGCTGGTCTTTACGAAAGAAAAGCCTTTTCAAGGACTCTAACCTCCCCCTTTTCTCTATCTAAAGACACCATAAAGCGATTGTTGGAAGTCGCTATGTAAGAACAGCCGTTTCGGGGACTCTAGCCCCCCCCCCCTCTCTTTCTCTAGTCACAATAAAGCGATTGCTGGAAGTCTTTATGAAAGAAAATCCGTTTCGGGCACTCTACCCTCCCGTTCTCTCTCTCTAAAGATACCATAAAGCGATTGCTGCAAGTCATTACGAAAGAACAGCCGTTTCGTGGACTCTAACCCCCTCTTTTTTTTCTCTCTCTCTAAAGATAAGATAAAGCGATTGCTATCGGTCTTTAAGAAAAAACCGCCGTTTTGGGTAATCTACCCCCGCCCACTTTCTCTTCAGAGACACCATAAAGCGATTGCTGGGTTTTTACGAAAGAAGACTTTTCTGGGACTCTACCTTCCCCCCCTCCCTATCTCTAAAGACACCATAAAACTATTGCTGGAGGTCTTTACGAAAGAACAGCCTTTTCGGTGACCCAAGCACCCCTCCCCCGTCCTCCCTTTATAAAGGCACCACAAAGCGATCACTGGAGGACTTTACGAAAACCAGCTGTTTCGAGGACTCTACGCCCTCCTTTCTCTCTCTCTCTCTAAAGGTACCATAAAGCGGTCGTTGGAGGTCTTAACGAAAGGACAGCCTTTTCGGTCACTCAAGCCACCCCCCTCCCCCTTTCTAAAGACACCATAAAGCGATTGTTGGGAGTCTTTAGGAAAGAACAGCGGTTTCGGGGAGTCTACCCATACCCCCTTTCTCTCTCTCTCTCTCTCTCTCTAAAGACACCATAAAGCGATTGCTGGGGGGACTTCGGGGACTTCGATGTGTATGCAGGCCGATCCGATCGCCATTTTCTTTGGAAATACGAACATCCAGAATATTAAGTTGCATGCATACATTTAAGCCTGACTCTTGTCGAACCTTAGGTGCAAGCAGAAAGTAACGGGTTTTAGTCGCAGTGACTGTTCAGAATTTTGTGTTAACGTCACTAGGTTGTTTCTGCCTCGATCTAGGGAGTTTAGCTACTAAAATCGCACCAGATGTAGCGTTTCTAATGTCTACGTGACTTGGGTGGCCGCACACACCCCTAACTGACTTGATTGCCATAAATTCCTTGTCAGCACTAGCTAAACCAACGAGGGCGAAACTCATTTAATAGAACCTACTGTGAATAAGCAAGGAAGTAACGGGCGGCTTTTTATTTTATTTTTAACTGGCTATTCGGCTAGTACCTATGTACCATTCGCAAGGGGATGCCAGGTGTAACATGAGAAACCTTGCTGCGGCTGACATCTGGATTAGTGTGCCCTACTGGCCCCAATACATGCAGGAGGACTTGCATCACGCTTTCTCTCTCTCTCTTCAACATAATTTCACTTTCTTTAGCTTCACCATTTTTTATACAAATCCCTCCTTACAACCCCTTTTTTGGGCAGGTGGCATCCTCGTTGCTATTGCGCATCAAATCCGAGGGAGAAACAAAACCGTCCGCAAATTTTCACCAGTAACCTTCTTTATATCTCTTTACATTCCAAGTTTTCACCTTTTTTCTTGCTAAAACAACTACTTGCCTAATACACACTGAGTACATCATTAGTTTCATCTCAACCTTGAATTTGGGGGATATTTCAGATTCTGCTCAATTTTTATTTGCTTTATACATAAAATTACAAGAAAAATTACTCGAATAGCAACAATGTTATACCGATCGAGGACAACAACAACAAAAAATTATCCTACAATAAACTTACTAAAGTGGAATTAGTTTAACGAATCCTGCCGGTCGCACCCCGAACACTGGTTATATATTTTAGCAACCTATGAATTTGCAGGGGGATTATTGATACCATGAAAACCATTAAAACAGACCATGCATCCCTCCAATATATACTGGAGGTATGGCCATGGCTCAGAGTATTTTCCTTGGGGGAACACTAGAAACTGTCTATTCTATGCAGCTTCAAAATACAGTCTCCCGCTTTGCACAAAGACTTTTGGTACGCACATTCATCGCCCACAGCGATGTTCACCGAGTTGGTGGATCATTAAGAGGTGGCGCTTGAAGTTGGCCTGGTCCGAGGATTTGTGCGGGCAATGTGGACATTCGAACGGCTTCTCTCCTGTATGAATTCGCAGGTGGCGCACCAAATTCCACAACCTGGGGAAGCTCTTTCCGCAGTAGATGCAGTGTCGTTTATTCGACGTCGCCATCCTCGTGTCCATGAAAGGCAACATGCCGGGGATGCCCTGCGGACAAGGAACCAGGTCAAGGTTACCAGGATTATCACCAACACGGGATTTGGGTGGGGCAAGGACTGAGAAACTTCCACTCTTTTAGAATGCGATCATGCGGGCAGTGGCCTACCCCGTACGCGTGCCACGACTAGGAGGCTCTTCGCATAGTAAACTTCAGGACTGTATTCAAATGTTATAGTTTCACTAGTATTGGAAGAAGGCAGTTGCCCTAATAGATCGAACGAGCTGCTCATTTATGTATTTGGTTAGGGGGGGAAATAATTTCGACCTTTCCTAAGTAGATGTCAACGATTGGAAGTTGCCGGCAATGTTTTGACAGTATTTCCGGGTGAGGGAGTCTTATGTGTACCTATTAAACTCGACGTGACCGTAAAAATTGCTTGCTGTAGACCAATCTACCAATCACATTTGATTATAACTAATAAACTTTTCATCGTGGTTAGAAAATCACCTCAATCAATACACTAGTGTGCGCGCTTAGCATAACAGAGTAGCCAGTCATCTTCACACTGCATCGAGCACCGCTGGGGGACGCCTCCCATCCATGCCAAGCAAGTGACTGTATCAAATTGACCATTACAGCCCTAGAAAGAACTGTATCAAAATGGGTATTTTAACCTTCAATTTAGCGTCGCAGTACATGGAATGTAGTGCGAGTAGCAACTCGTTGCTTTATTAGCCGCATACCATAACTGCATCCATTGCAGTTTTCCTTACAATACTAGTGTGATAATAAGGAAATTCTAATTAAAATATTTACTTAAAAGGGAACAAATAAAAATGCCTGATACCAAACAATGTACACCAGTAAAATAAGACTTGGAGGTAAATTTGAAAACAGTCTAAAACAAAAATATAATTCTTGATACTCAAGATCCTTTCATTGTACATACATAAGGATTAGCACTCATATATGGGAACCATATTTAGATAATGACTAAGCTCTCGGGATCAACGCTGCTTGCGTCAACAATTATTTTTTAAACTACCATAAGTACTTAAAATTCTTATGTCACCAGGTCCGTACTGGAAGACACGCTGACCCTTTATTGTTTCTTCTTGTAGTCTTTTGTGTTGTATGGGTGATCTCAGTTTCTCGAGTTTCGCCTCTCGTATGTAGAATATCTACCTGCTGTTATCGGTTCACCCCAATCCCCCGGTGCCTCGAAGAGCACCATATAAAAATGCTCATAATTATTACAGACTGACTTGAACCAGGGTCACGCGGTGCGATTTCAGGGACAAACTTTAAAAATTACCTGACAAAGAGGGACAAACTTAGAAAACGAAGTACCAGGATATATGCTTCACCTCGATAACCATATACTCTACTTTGTCACAGAGAGGAGAAATCAATGTATAATCGCACTAAAAATTTGTATGTTGGTGTCTAGTATGTTGTGGGAACGCAGAAATCAAGTTGTATGGTCCTCGAACACTGAAGCGTAACAAGGAAGAACAAATCGGACACTTATGACGGGCCACAGTAACTAAGCGAATTTTCGCTGAGGAGAGACACTTTCTTAGCCAATACGGAACACTAGATTCGCTGTTCAAGAAGAGATTGGACAAAAAGAGGAGGGTGAGTAACAAGATATGAAAGCTGAGGGTGGGATGGGATTCAACTGCAAGACAATCCTGGGTGTCAGAACTGGAAGGGGCACCCTAGAAAATCTGCCCTTAACATGAGATGCATATAAGCAACCTAAAACTAGCATAATTAATGCCTATCTCAATGGGCTCATACATCTTAACGGGGGATCCGACACACGGTACATGTACGAAATTACCCTCCATTTGTTTTATAGGCATTAAGTAAATGAGAAAAATACCATAACAGAAGCAATCCTCTTATATTTTTCCTGGAATTCGAAATGACGCCGGAGAGCAGATGAAAGGAGAGTCACTTCTGTCACCACAGATGCGAAGCTGTAGCATCATTGCGCTCATGAAGCAACGTCGATTCCAAAAAGGCCTGCAATGACACTGGGACGAGGGCTCGATTTCCCAGACTTACTCGGAGTCTCGAGTGATAGAAATTCATGTTAATTATTTGAAGTAAATTTAGCTGAAAATCCTCTCCTCCTGGGAAATATGTTTTGTTTTTTATTTAAAGCAAAAAAAAACGAGGGTACCACCTGCCGAAAGTTTGCAAGTAGAGATTTGTAAGGAAAATGGATAAAGAGATAAAAATATGGAGAGGATAGCCGAAGATCTCCTATGGACGTTTGAGGCCGAGATGGCACGCAATCATTCTCCAGATGGTATCTATAGCATTAAGAAAATGGGGATGACAGACAGACAATAGAGCAACGCCCACCCGAAACCTTGACTGACGTTTGTAGCGAATAGCAAAGTGCCCCATTAGAAACTGGCGCGTATATCTTGGGTTAGGGACTAGCGTCGCGCGAACGGAACTGAGATAAACAAAGGGTCATAAATGCCCTTTCACCATACATAGTTGTATAATACAGTTGATTGTTTTTTTTTATATAGTTGATTCCTATAGATTTGGGGGGTGTTTCCTCTATCATACGAAAGATTTTTCGTTTCCTTCAACAATTAATGGTGGCTAGAAATTAAAAAACGAGTTTTCATGTTAATACCACAAATCACCAGAAAAATGAAGAGAAATGTAACCGGCACTAGCGAGAAATACCAGTGCTAATACACCAAATGGACTACTACGTGTGGAGCGCTGTTGAAAGGGGGACTAATCGACATCCTCATAATAAAAATAAAATAGCTTCGCTGAAGGCCGCCATTCTCCAGATGATGTCCGAAATGAATAAGTATCATATAGTATCAGCATGTGAGCGGTTTCGGTCTCCCATTGAAGCAGGCATCAAAGCCGAAGGCAGTTTCGTAGAATAATTTGATTAAAAAATCATTATCAAGACTAATTGCACAAATGTTCATTCAAATATATTTATTTTTGCTTAAATATAATTGTTTTATTAACATACCCAAAACGCCCTCAAATACCCCTCGCCTCCTGTATCAAAATGAAATTATAGAAAACAACATGAGCGGAGATACAGATGCCCAGACCAGAGTAAATAGATTCTTATGACCCTAAGACAAGTTGTGAACTGTTTTGGCACTGTTGAAGAATCAAAATCAGCTGCACTTCATGAGGTGTTTACCACGAGGAGAACCGTCTGACGCTTGTTCTTAACATCAAACTGGATTCAACCCGAATCCATCCAACCGCGAACGGACGTTGAGCTCCTGCATTGGCGATATATTTAAAGTGGCCGTTTAGAACATAGTTAAACCTATAGTTCACTAATGTGATAGGCATCAAACGATGTAACTTGATGGAGAAACCCATTACAAACATTTACAGGACATATGAATATTGTAATGTTGGAACACAACCTAAATAAAGGAATCGGAAAGGGAAAGAAGCATATTAAATAGGAATAGCAGAATGCGGAAGTTAGTGACGCCATTTCATTTTCCAGCGAAGTTGATGGAGCGCCAAAAGGTAGCTCGTTTAGGCCGCCCTCTTGGGGAGAGAAGAATCATCATCGTCAGGTCCGTTGACCGTGTCATCGGCGTGCCCTTTATGGAATGCACTTATGTGCCTCGTGAGGTCACCCTTGTATTTGGCCCTGTGAGTGCAGTAAGGACAGGGAAACGGCCTGGCACCCGTATGAGACCGAAGATGATCCCTCAGCTTAGAGAAGAAAAGGAAGTGTTTGCCACAGAACTGGCACGCCAGTCGACTCCCGGAAGTCGCGATGAGAGCCAATTCCGATGCAAAGGATCCCAGAGAGGGTGCCACCGAGGAAACAGCAGATTTGGGAGAGTCTTGCGCCTGTGGGCGAGGAAGGCAGCGTCAACGAGGATCATGGATGGCCCTTTGTGGGTCTACTTCTATTATCCCATCACCCAGCATAAAAAACAAGGATAATATTAAGAGTGACATAGCTCGGCTCTCAAAGGTGATTCTGACAGTCCTTCGGAAAATTGTGTTAAGAAAGCTTTTCACTCAATTTAATATGAAAGAAAAACTGCTAGGACCAAACAGGCGCATGATAGATACTCAGTAAGAGAAACAAGAAAAAGGACAAAATCAAAATAAATTAGAGAAAGGATGGTGAAAATGGACCTAGGATGGAATGGGTTACTACTCTCAACTTTATCCTCAGAGACCTTCGAAGGAAGAGACTTCTTAAGGTTTAAAATTAAAGGCCACTTTTAAAAAACAGTCACTTTTCTTAAGTGACAAAGCAGTACACAGCAATCCTACTTTGAATTATCCATTTTCCTCAATAATTCACAAAGGTTGAGAACGCTATTCACCATGAAGCTAGAGCTCGTTCAAACAAAAGTTCAAATTGGCACTTGACAATCATTAAATTGGCAAATGAGCGAAGAGTCCCAAAATAGAGAGAGCCGTACACAGTAAAATTATTTTTTTGGAAGTGTCACCAACCAAAGAAGACATGCGACTCATTAAAAGAAGTAGGGGTAAAATTTGTATGAGAGAACCACGCCACCAAAGGATGAAGTCCTTTTTACCAATTCAATAAATTTGCCTATCTGTGGTATTCGCCTTTCTGGCGTTTTGTCTTTAACCCTACCCTATTATCTCATGGCACCAATAGGAAAGGGCAGGAACAGGAGCCATGCAGCTCTAAACTAGCTCTTAATCATTTTTTTTTTCTAAAATCCGTCGCGTACCTCGTAGGGTAGCACCAAATGTCTAACCCTCGGTTGTTTACCTACCTCGATTTCGGGAGTTCTGATTTGGTCACGACAGAACTCACCAGTCAAAGAAACGGAAATTTAACTTTTTTTATTATTAATTTATTACCTCGATTGCTCAGAATACCCCAGTCCGCATCTTACGCAGTATCATAAATAGAAGGGAACAAAATGTCTCTAGGATTAAAATAAAACATTGAATCTATCCACATATTTATTATATCACTTATATGTATAGTTTATACAATAGAAATTGAGAAAAATACATACATCCAGGCAGCAAACGAGGAACTGAGCTCATTTTTGTTTGAAATATATTTTAAACGAAGCTTTCGCAAAGATGAAAAACAAGGTTATCGGGTCAAATGATTTATTGTCTACTTCCCCAAAGGAAATTAACCGAGGGTGGATTAGCGCATTGAGAAGATAGCGTGGGGTACAGTAAATCCCATTGTTAGGAAGAATTGGGGCTTACAACCATAGAGCACATTTAATAAGACCCATGAAGTAGGTTTCTGCATAAAAGTAATGAGATTCAAAAGTACGAACTTTAAACCACTGCGAAGCAGAATCAGCGACTTCCAAGTTTCTTATGTGCAATCGCACGACTTCTGATAAAGAAGCAGGAAGCAATCGTGTTTTGTACAAGAGCGAACCCTTCCCACCCCTGTGCTGGTTTCTTTTGTTATCAGACACACATCGGGGTTCAATATCGCATTCTTTGGCTGGTGGATGTCATTCTCCCAGGTAGAGTCAAGAAATGACTCTCTTCTGCTTCTCTGTGTTCGATCAACGTCACAACCTTCTTTCCGGACGACCTTGCTTCCACCGCACAATCGCACGTATCGATTGCTAGCATCCACCGGCCTATTTTGTCTTCTCCCGACGTTGGTTCCTACGGCAAAAGGTTTACTGCCGGATATTCCCGAGTGTGACGCTGGAATCAGCGTTGCTCATACGAGAAGCCGAAATCTCCCTTGATGGCCTGCCTCTCCATGGCAGTTTTCGACCGTCGGTTCTCCACAGGGATCAAACTTCGGTGACGTTCCCTTCGCGTTAGATGTCCCTGGTGCCTCCAACGGAGCCGGCCAGATCAGAGCTATCGAGATTCTTGTTCCTATTGCCATTGCGATCTATTCGCCAATCCATTACTGGACAATTGCATTATGTGCACTCGCAAGCCGGTCTTATTACAAACATTTAACTCAGCCACTCAACTTTGCTCTCATTAATCAAACTCTGATTATGATTATACCACCTAATTATTTTACTTCACTCATGCATATTTCCTGCTAAATAAACCCATAACACACTGGCGCGCGAAACTTTTCCACGCCGAAATGGTTCTTCATACCGAAGAAGTGCTGCAGCATCTCGTCAGTCATGCTTCGACCCTCGGCACACACACAACCCTCCAATGCGTAGCACCTATCATACACAATATTACCACTTGCTCCTCTGTCCACCTTCACTTCAAGGTAAAATAATTTGTAACAGATTATTTACTACAGGAAATTCTAAATAATTCCGATTCTGTGCAGGGGTAGAAAGACCGGTAAGAGTATTTTGCAAGGACTCCGCGATCCACCTAAAACATACATTGGTGTATTGTGGGAAGGTGGTCGGAAGGTTCGTCGTCTGCAGAGACATGATAAATGGGAGCCGGAGATAAGAAATCCTAGGCGCAAAGTGTCTTAAGACGTCGCCAAGGTAGGGTTTTTAATGTTATTTCCAAACACATGCATGAAATCAGATACAATCGTGCTTTACTTGGAATTCTTGCGCCCCCCCCCCCCGCAAGGGGGTATCAATATAGAATCGACAATCACGCTACACCTGACATATGGAGGGTTGCGTGCTCTACCTGCCCCAATTTTATCGGAGGATCTTCGCCTACCTTCCATAAAATTCACATCTATATTTACCACTTTCTTTACATATCTTCCCTTAAAACCTCTCTGCGGGGGAAGCCCTCGTTAGTTTTCGGATATATTTTGAGGAAAAAAACAACTCTCTAAGTATTAAGCCGATATGAAGTCGCTATTCATAATTCAAATCATAATTACCAATGTAAGCAAACGATATCTCGTAGATTCCCTCTCTACGTTTTTTTTCAAGTTGCCTTTTATTCAGAAAAAGGTTTTTTTTGAAGTCTTATTTAGGTTTGGTTGCATAGTACTACTTCAAATTAAAATAATCTTGAAGATTTTAGCCTACGTCACTTATCTGGCTCGAAGAAAAGGCAACTCAAAAAATGCTCGAGGAGGGATCTACAAGAGATCCAAACTATGTCAATAAATGTCCATAAAACGTGACTGGGTTGATTACTAAACAAACCCTTGTCAGAAATAGCCAACCAGTATATTCAAACATACAAATCAGAATTGACATAGAGTAGTGACAAAAATAAAATCACTGGTATACATAATTGGTTATTGCCAGACGCAAGAGCGGTTCAAAACCAGAACCGACACAGCGAGATCACTTCTAAAGGAATGAAGAAATGTAGATGTGCTACAGCTAGGCAGTGGCAATTCTAATTACTTCATGATCGGCACGAATCTGTAAATTGAGAATTGTTTCTGTGATTCCAATCCGAAAAAGACGAGGGAAAAAGCAGGTAAAAAATGTAGCAGGTCAAGATGCAAGGGAAATCTTGCCTAGTGAGGGTTGAAACACATTCAGAGTGAAAATCGCGCGTTTTTTGTTTCTCCACTACTGCCGGAACCACTCAAATTCGCTTTGCCCATGACAGATTCAGCCATCGAAGAATGAACCGTTACGATGTGTCTCTTCAAGGAAGGTTTTTGGGTTGCTCTGTACGAACAAATTGGACAGGGGTACGGTCGCTCGCCCGTGTGTGTTCGAAGATGTTGAATTAATCTTGATTGAAAGAGCATCCTTTTTCCGCAGAAATGACACACAACCTCATTATTGGAACTGCTACCAGATGAGGATGAAGCTCCAGATGATAGAGTTGTTGCCGAAGGTGGTGGTGGTGGAAGTGAAGGTGATGAACAAATTGGTGCAAATGTTGTAGTTGAAAAGGATTCCTGAAAACGGAGATAAACAGGTAAACGTTTCTTCATTGTTGGAGACGATTACCCTCCCCCTTAAACCTTAAAAGCCAGGTGTTTACAAACCAAATAAAGTTCACCAATTTAAAGTTCACGTTAATTCACCCAAATGCTACTTATAAACGGCATGTAACTACATGTTGCCAGTTAGAACCATAGAGTAGGGGGTCCGTGCTAAATCGAAAACATTAAATCACGCTTAACCAAAGTGGAAACGAGAGAAAACCAAACATACCAGAGTGGAAGAGTGCACATTACTTCGCAAAGAAAATTACATAAAGGATGGAATGGCAGAATAACATAAAATAATAAAACACGAAGCTGGTATAACGTATATATTTTCAGGACATTATTTTTGTTGACCTAACCCTTTGCCAGTGGTATTTCGATAAAAACGGGCATTGTTTAATCGCCTACTATGCGAGAACATATATGTAGCGAGCTCTTAAACAAAAAAAATCGCAGTTCAATAGAATCATTTAGCACAGAAATGGGATTCTTCCAGTTTGTCGAAACTGGAGCAAAGGCGTTTCCCAACCCCATTTTTTAGCCCGACCAATTGTCGTAGGCAGACGAAATACACATGTATCCGGAGATCCGGACTGCCTATGCTCTCACGGGAACCTTAAAGAGCCGAACACAATGCGAATAGGCTCTTATGTACATATCGCCAATCACGTGATTAAGGATCTCCGGCATTCATCCATTCAAAATAAGACTCCTATTTTCAACCATTTTGCTCATTCAGAACTTGAAAATCGATTCAATGTACAAGGTCATCCCATAAGTAATGCGGCATTTTTTCATGTTTATCATTATTTTATGGATATAAATTAAAAATCCATTTGAAGTTTATATTTATTAATTTAATAATATTCATTGTTTTCAGGTGATTAGCTAACTTTCTAAAAAGAGAGTAAGTAATCCGATGGAGCTAAGCTGGGTGAGTATGCAAGGTGACTCATTAGTTCCCAATGGAAATGTGTATGGTATCTTTTGTGATATGAAGTTGCGCGTTGTCTTGATGAAAGAGCACTCTCCTTTTATTGATTAATGCTGGCTTTTTCTTCAAGTGCTGCATGTAAACAGTCTTCCTGAGTACAGCAAATCTTTCATAATAGTCTAATTTGGGTTAAAAAGTTCAAAATTCATATCCCACTAAATGCACAAGAGAATCTTACCTGGATGCGGCCCGTTTCAGCTGGCGCATTGGTTTTTATCCAGGACTAACTAAAACATTGTTTAGAACGCTCAGTATCATTGTACAAAACTCACTATTCGTCTCCTGTAACAATCCTATTAAAAATCGTTCATTTTTTTAGTCGAAAAAAGAGAGGGGAATAAAGGTTGATTCTTTGTTGTAAGTGTACCTCTGCCAGCTGGCGAGGAATCCATTGTCCCCATCGCGAAACCTTGCCTTTAAATGACGATGCACAGTGGAACGTGTTAAGTGTAGTTTTCTGCCAATTGTTCACCAGTTACATTCGGATTTTCTTCCAATATTATTTTTAAAAGATGGTGTTCAAATTCTTTGGTCGTCCTAAACGGGCTTTATCATTGAGACTAACGTTTCCACGAGCGAAAATTTTGAAACCATCTTTGGCACTGACTCACACTAATTGTGATTTTACCGTATGACACACACTTTTGTGTTGTTAAGCATTATTGCCTTTTCTAAACTCCCAAAGCATAACGCTAACAAGGTGTTCTTTTGACACTTCCATAATATTCATAATCTAACGATAAGCCACATTAAATTAACAATAATAATACAAAATCAATAGCCCATAAAAAAGACGACTAAGGTATGTCAAAATGTAAGCCTCGGGTAGGCCAAGACATACAAGTACTTAGCCTTCAACTTTAGTAGACTAGGCTAGTATAAACAAGAGGGAAATCTCCTCCAATGACCTGCGGCGTTTTAAGATAAGATGATAAATGGTCATTGAATCGATGGTTTCCCATGGTTCAAACCACTTACAAGAGCCTTTGAATGGCTAAATGAGTCTTCTACCACAAGATGGCGCCACCCAGCGCTAAATCCGATGTCAGATTTTAAATCTCCAGGGTGAATAACCATATGTCAAATGGTCATATGGGTCATTTCATGGCTCTAAATGGATACAATTGAACTTTACTCCTCTTGAAAAAAGCGACGCCTAGACCTGGCGCTTCGCTGCAGGTCAAAAACGATCCTCGGTTCGATTATTTCTACCCACAAAATAATGGTAAACACGAAAAAGTACCGCATTACTTATGGTGTGATCTTATCTAATCGTTGTAGTATTTTTAATGATGCCACCTTGCGTCGTTAATCCAATCTGCTGTCTTTCAACTTGACCCCATCCAATATCCATCCAGGCTGAGTCATTCATTCATTATGAACTTTGTCGCTGTGAACAAATTTCACTCCCAGAACGTGGTTTTGATGCCCTGCGTGGGGCGATCAACAGATAAAGAACACGCTCCACCCCTTCGACCTATTTTTAAAAAATATTTTTTACCATCGATTCCCACTGCCCCCCATGATGTGCAGAGAATAAATACCACCTACCATAAATCAAGATTCAATGCCATACCAGATCGTAATCAATACTACAGAAAAGGTATGGTAAACTCATCATTTTCTCAGACTCAGAACCAGACCTGAGGGCGAAGAACTATCAGCTGATCGCTTTAGATGGTCGTACGGGATCAATTTCTCATCACGTGCCATAGTTTATTTCCTTCGGCAGAAAGTAACAGGCAAAAACTAACTTTGATCCACGATGGGTTACCTCAAAGCGTTATTCCTATCAACACATTATTCTTGTAGGCCATGTTTTAAGTTTCCAGAAATGTTTATACAATCATGTGGTGCTTGCTGCGCGTTACCGAGTACCAAATGTGACCGCACTTATGCGGAGTCAAACTGTAAATAAACCGTTGATTGCAACCAATGACCTTGAAATGCGAAGGGGAACGCTCTATCGTTGACCAGGGTTAAAGTGGTCAATCCTGCATATTTATCTACTGATCCCTACTGTTATATATATATATATATATATATATATATATATATATATGTGTGTGTGGCATAAAATGCATTTAACCAATGGACTTTAGCAGTTCTAACATATAAAATTGAAAATTAGACATGAATATAGAAAAAACAGAAACTGAAGAGGGCCTAGAAAAACAGAAAGATACCTTAAAAATAACAGGCAGAGACCACAAAACAAATACTTGGATAAACACACACTCTCGAGTGGTGGATATAACAAAGAAGAATACAACTTGTAAAATATTGATGGGCCGAACATATTGCCAGGAAAAGTGGGCGAAGGAATTCCTAAAGAGGACAGCACAATTTTAACCTGAAAAGACCACGATAACCACCTGGCAGTAGGCGGAAATATTAACTTCTACCAGCGCTATTTCAGAGTAAAACGATTAACGGCGAAGTTGCATTTTGAATTTTTCCTTATTAGTGTTTAATGGGTTAACTCCTAAAGATTTGCACGAAACGTTGCTTTCCCGTAATGTTTCTTTTCCTGCGCAAATAATTCCTATTATTTTTCAACCTCCAAAGTAGGTTTTTAATTTCCAGAGGGTGGGTCCCAAACACGCAAGACAAAATCAGACCAACGTAAATTTCGTTTGATATTTGAACACATTCCTATTTCAGTCTTTCTTTCGTTATTCATTATATTTAAATATTATGACTGTTTATATGTCTCCAACGTTCGTCGCGCCCTTTATTTCTTTGTTCACTAAGTAAAAAAAAAAAATCCGTCCTTAATTTCACTATTTCCTTTCATGAAAAGAAATAATCTTCTTCACTAGGCGGCATTGAAGTTATGTTGCGTCAACACGTGGCGTTTCAAATTAAATTTTCGATGCGACATGTAGGAGCAGAAGGGGCAGGAATGGCGATTCCCGCCGACGTGTGTGCGCGCGTGCGCCTGCAGGTGTGAAATTGTAAGAAAGCTGCGGCCGCAAATTTCGCAAATGTTGCCAGGAGGCGCCAGCGAAGACGCGCCACCCAAGTCCACGGTAAAAAGGTCCATCCGAGAAGCCGTCTGCAACGGAGGGTGAAATAATCTGAGACAACAAAAGACGAAAGGTCTGGGAATTGGACACCCTGTACAGATTCACTTTAACGGGTAGAGCCGAATTTCAGAAAGAGAACGTGAGTACGATATTCAGGGAGGGGGGGCATCTCGTTAGGGTGGAGGAAGTGAGAGTGAGTGAGCGAGAAAGAGTGAGAGGAGAGAGTGATGAGTGAGGAGGAAAAGTGAGTGAAAGAGGAGAGAAGAGAGAGAGAGCAAGGAGAGAATGAGATATAGAGAGAGATTTGACTTCTGAAAAGAAAGAACAGGAGCGAACGAGAATGTCAGAAAGAAGTAAAGGCGCAGACCGCAGTCGGGATACGAAGTAAAAAGAGTGCAGCAAGTTGGAAGAATGTATGTGGAAATGTCAAAAGAGGGAGGGGGGGATTTGGCCCCCAAAATGGGATTGGAGTAAAAAATGAGAAGCAAAATTCCGCTTGCGCACCATTTTTTAGTCTTCCTTTTCGCGTAAAGGATTTTTATAATTAAATACCGAGAGATAAATTGACACAAAGGGCGAATCGCCACCCTATTTTTTTCTTCCGTCAAATGCCCACAGAGTCGGGAACTTTTTTTATTCAACCAAATTACCACAAATGTGGTGGGCGCGCATCAGCGTAAGGAGAGAACCCAAACTAGCCCGGGCAAGGCAGAAAGAATACCCATACCGTCTTCCAGCGTGGTTCGTAAAAGGCGACAAAACCCGGATATGGGCCGCTGGACTGTGAAGCAACACACACGAGAGTATGTGTCCTAGAGCACAATACTTTTGCAATTAATATTTTCTCCTCCCACAAAATATTATCACTGAATCGTAGCAGGGGGATATTGTGATATATATATATATATATATATATATATATATATATATATATATATATATATATATATATATATATATATATATATATATATATACATATATATATATATATATATATATATATATATATATATATATATATATATATATATATATATATATATATATATATCGATCGGAAGGAGGCCATTTTTTATGCAGGATTCATTGAAATCGACAGCAAGGGCTGGATTGTTTACTTTTGGCTGCAGCTTTCTTATAGCTTTGACTAGTCTCAACAGATGGCTCTAGGCGAGGAAAATTGCGTGGCAGAGGCACAAGTTTATTTGCCTAGACGTCTTTCGACCTTTCGGGGCAGAGCGATAAATTTGATTTGATTTGATGAGCTAGGTGGTGAAATGTGTGGTAGGTGTGAAGAAGTTGTTTTTTTTAAATTTTAGCTAACCTGGTTGCGATGGCATCGCCTTCGTTTTACTGCCATATTTTTCCTCTTTTTGTTGCCTTTTTTGCCTCCAGTGTTTATTTTTTCCTGCGTCGTAGCTTTCTAGCCTTTCAAGTTTGTCTTTTGCTAACTTTATTTAGCCTAATTTTATTTTTGTGGGCATTTTGCCTCTTTTGTTAATTTTTTATTTTATTCTTAAATTAGTTTATACTTTTTATTCCATTTTTTTATGGGCTCTTCGCCATTTATTTATTTTTATTTTAAATTAGTTTGTTTGTTTTTTGTTGTTTTTTCCATTGATGGGCTCTTCGCCTCTTTTGTTTAGTTTTATTTTGATTTATTTCTCGTTTCTTTACAACTTTTATGGGCATTTCGCATCTTTTTATTGTTTGTCCTTTTATTTATTTATTTTATGTGGTATTATTCGTTATATCTCTTCTTTGTTTGGTTTTCGTTTTTTGGTTTAAGTCTATATTGGTTGTTGTTTCTTGGTTTTCCCCCTGTCTTTATGTTCGTATTTCTCGATCTTGGTCATTTATATATCGGGTTATTGCCTCTCCCGCTTGGGAATAATGCTGACCTTGCAACTCTGTGTCGGTTCTGCAGCGGGATTGCAATGATGAGGTTGTAGAGTGTGGGTATAACAGTTTGTTCTATCTTTTCTCAAGTCTTTCTCTCTAACCTTTGAACTTCCGTATTAATTGGCTTAAGCCTCGCTCTTGCGTGCAGGTCTATTTGCCTAATACGGTCGTTTATTCTAGCTCCAGCTATGAGCATGGTGGCTTTATTTTGTATTCTCTGCATCGTCCTGAGAGAAGTACAACTAGCTATCTCCATTATCACTGCCGGGTACACCAGGACGGAGCGTACCAAGGCAGTGTATAGCTTCTTCTTGTTTGGACTGTTAGGTTCAGGAACCTGTATAGTTTCCTAAGTTGCCCTTTGGCTAGGGAGACTCTGGTGTTGATGCGGGTTTTGTACCGACTTGGTGAACCGTAAACCCAGGACGTTACCCTCTTCCGAGTATGGGTAAAGGTCGTCGTTCACGATGACGTGATCTATTTTCCGGGTTAATTGAGATTATTTGGAATTTTGGGCGGATGGTTTTAATTTTCCACTTCCTTTCATATCTATTAATGTTGTTTATTTCGGCAGCTGTATCTCTTGTTGAACTCCGGCGTTCCTCTAGGAGCTGGGGACAATTTGTGTGGTGATCTGCAAATTGCAGATACATCGTTTCGTCCCGTACCGGAGCAAGGAGGTCTATTGTGTACACGAGGTACAGAGACGATCTCGGACAGCTGCCTTGTGAAATTCCCGGCTTGAATTCAAATTCAGGTCCTGAAAAGCCCTCGATGGAGATTAGGGTTTTTCTCTCCATGATATGGTCACAGAGGGCCCTTTCCGGGAGTGGCTTCAGCTGGAGGTTAAGGATCTTGAATTGGAGACCCTTCAGCCAAACCTTATCGAAGGCCTTCTGTACATCGCGCAGCACAAAGTCTCCTTCTTTCCCCTAGGCTTTACAGTGGGCCATTTTCTCCGTTAGGAGAGCGAGGGCAGTTTCCGTTCCTCATCCCTTTCGGAACTCGTGCTGCCGGGGATTGTGAGCTCCCAGTTCGGCTAGTTTGTCTTGAAGCCGGTTTGCTAGGTTTCTTCGTAGATTTTACCCACTAACTCGAGAAGAGAGATTGGCCTGTGATTTACCGGTTGATCTAGGGGCTTACCAGCCTTGAGTAGAAAGATGATTTTGGCCACCTTTAGTGTCGGGAAAGCAGCCTGTGTTCAAGGAAGCTTTAAAGATGTTGGTGATTTCCTGAATGATCTGCTGCGGGGCATTTACCAGATTGTTTTTCGTGATGCCCGTCCAGCCTGGTGCCTTTTGTTAAAAGGATTTCAGTGACCATGACGTCCTGTGTTGTCATTAGACGACAATGGTCAACCATCTCTCTTCCCATGTCCGCGTGGTGGTGTGGATGCGTGCGGTGCGGTGTATTATCTGATTCAGATCATCAATCAGACGGCCCTCGAATTCCCGTCCTCTATGATCCGAGCCTTTTCCTTTCTTTGTAAACCTTTCAGTTTCATGATTTGGTGCCAAAATTTGGCCGGGCTCAGCTCACTATCTACTCCGGCTATAAGGCTGTCCCAGATCTCAGCCTGTTGGATGTTTATTGCTTCCTTTAGTTCTGAGCTTAGCCGGCGTAGTAGCGCACTTCTTTTTCGGCTTGGACCTTCCTGTCTGCTCTCCTCATACACTTTATCTATGCAAATGTGCGATTCTCTGTCCATCTGGCTGAGGTAGCGTTTTGTACTCTTTTGGGGGAACACACTCGCGGTCAGCCTAGATGATAGAAGTCGTTACTCTCCTCCAATGTAACCTAGCGTAGTTTACGTTCACTAAACAATTTTCTTTCGTATTTACGAAAGAAGTTAACTGTGAATTATGATAGAAAACGTTTTAGTTTAAAAAAGAAATTAGGACCGTGTTTAGTTGTGCTATGTGATCTATGTGTTGTTCTTTGAGAATACGAATGTTATGTATGGTTTGACGTAGTAAATCGCTGGTAATATATTGTGTACTCATTTTACTATGTGTTGATAATAATAATTATCTTCTAAAACGCTGCAGAAGTTCGTAAACTTCACAACATTATGTTGTTACATTAATTTACTAGTTGATTCTAAGTAGGCTAGCTCTAATAAATATTAATACCGCCACGTATTTTCGAGCATTTTCTTCACCAGGATTTTTCATAACAAAGATTCGATCCAAGTCTCTCTCCTGAAACTATTAATGGCTTATGTTTCTTGAAATGTTACTTCTTAAATAACCATAATAAGCAAAACTAAGCATCGCTGCCATATTCATAATTTCAAAAGATGTCATTAAAATCTTTGTCTTGTTTTTTAAATTTTGCTTTTTAGATAAGGATAAAATTAACGTTTTTATGTTTTTGAAAAGTTATGCTTCCTATATAATTTTTAATAAGAATAAAAAACAAAAGTAAATAATGTGTTTTCGAAATATAATTATTTTTAAATGAGGAGAATATTTCTTTTTTTATGCTATACGTTCTAAATTAAGATAAAACACTTTTGATCATCATCATCACTTCACTAACTATAATTTAAGAGGGGGATTTTTTTGAGGATTTGAATAATTTCATCTTAGTTTGGTTATGACTTATGATTTTTTAGCAAAGTTATTTCTAATAATTCTTTTATAATATCAAAAAAAAAAATGGTGAAGTTCAGAAAATTTATAAAAATTTAACTATGGCTGCTTTTTTTAGATTTTAATCTTAGTAGCGAAGCGCAAGCTCCCCCGCCAGCGAAGCCATTATCTGATATATATATATATATATATATATATATATATATATATATATATATATATATTATATATATATATATATATTATATATATATATATATATATATATATATATATATATATATATATATATATATATATATATATATATATATATTATATATATATATATATTATATATATATATATATATATATATATATATATATATATATATATATATATATATATATATATATATATATATATATATATATATATATATATATATATATATATATATATATATATATATATATATATATATATATATATATATATATATATATATATATATATATATATATATGTATATATATATATATTTCAAGATGAAGCCAATGACGAAATATAATCCAATCTACATTCAATTTGAGAGAAATATTGTTTTAAAAGTAATGGGAATTTTGGTCTGCGCAATTTATTTATAGTTCTCATTTCTGGAAACTTAAAATAATTGTCGTATTTGTAAATAATAAATCAATAAAAAAATTTAACAACGTAATATTTTGAAAGGGGAAAATTTAGTTTAGAGTTCCTTTTTAAAATTATTATAATTGGCGAATTCAGAAAATTTATAAAAATTTAAACATGGCTACTTTTTTTTTAGATTTTAAATTTTAATCTTAGCGAAGCGCAAGCTCATAATGGCAAAAGATATCATTAAGAAGTTTTATATACATGTGATTTTTAAAGTGTCTAATACAGTTAATTTAACTATAAATTTATCGGGAATTTACCGGTAATCAAAAATTTTCTCGAGAATTTATCGATAAAAAAAATTGTTGGTAATTTGCGACCACTATCTGGTAGTGATGTAGGTCGGGAAATCCGGCGCGACAAGGTTGTAGAAGTCATCCCTATTTATTTAGAGTTGCGGTGAACGCAATCACGGACATTGCACGAGTATTCATACAATAGGTTGGCCTCTTGTAGGGGCTTCGTCGTGGGGACGATGCACCTCCAGGACGGAGCTATCAAGCGGCATGCCGCAACGCATCATACGTCAATTACATGAGAAACGCTCACCCAAAACACCTCCATCATCTTCCGTGATCCCGACCGCCGAAGACTCCGAATGGCCGAGGCAGTTATGATCTCCCAACCAAGACCTTCAATCAATACACAACTCAGCCAGAAACTATACTCCCACCGACTCTCCGCCAGAATCTGCAACGCCCTCTCATGGAACCAGAATTTGCCTAAACCTTTACTTCCTTTTGTTTATACCCAACATAATTTTTATGTTCTCGATCATATTTTTAAACATATCCATGTATTTTCATGTTAGTTGATTGGTCCGTTTCCTTACAATAATGTTCAAAATATGTTTAAACATAAATCTATCCATGTATTTTTCGAGTTAGTTGATTGGTCCGTTTTCTTACCGTAATGTTCAAACATATTCAATATATTTTGCTGCAATATAACGTTCACCATAAATCAACAATAAATTATTCGCCAAGTGCGAGTATCTTAGGCTTCAGGATCTCCAAACGCGGCATAGGAAGCCACATCAACTCGAAGGTTCAAGTCGCGAAACTTGAACTCAGCAAACTCCACCGATTTCGCAATCTTAGTATACAAAACAAAAAGAAATTATATACATCCCTAGTGAGAACGAAGCTGCTGTACCTAGCAGTCCCACCCAACATAGCTTCAAGGACCAGGATGATTCAAATGCAGAGGGTACAAAATCGGGCCATATGCTTCATACTAAACATGAAATGTGACGATTTCGTCACATCGAGGAAGCTTCATCGCAGAACCGGGTTGGAGACGGTGAATGCCTTCCCGCATTCACACAGCACCGCCATCTGGGACAGTCTGGAGGCTACTCTCCCACCAGGCACTGTAGACGGCATCTTCAGGCTACAGGCCCGGGAGAGATACAAGTCATACATGCCTCCCGCCAAAACGGTAGCCACACCGGACATCTACAGGTGACCCTATGTCCAACTTGCATACTGGCTATAAACTGATTTCTCTAAGTGTGGCATCATTATCGTGAATCAAAACTTAACCGAAAGTGCCTAATGTACCAATTAAAACTTGCTTTAAAATTTCTGACTCTGGATACTATAATTGTTTTTGTAATTTAACTACCATTCACCTTTATTATTGTGACTAAACTGGGTGTGTTGTTCTATTCTAGTTGTATATCATCTTTACCTTCTTTGCGCCCTAAATATTTTTGTATAGAAATATCACAAGTATTTTTCCTTCTAGCTCCAAATGTTAATTTGTAGTAAAGTGTAAATTGTTAACGAAAAACTGAGATGGCCCGATCGCCGGGCAAACTTTCTACCTCCTCTTATATTTAATTTTCGTCACTTTTTTCTCTTTTCTCTCTTCCTTTGTCCCCCAATCCACGTAAGTGGTCCCTCATTTTTTCACCAGCTTTCTACATGAATAAATAAATAATAAGTTCTCCATTCTATCCCGAAGATGATCTGCTGTTAGGTCGAAAGACGTCTAGGCAAATAAAGTTATGCCTCTTTCCTTTCGATCATGTTAGGTCATCTTCAGGGAATGAACAGAAATGGAATTATTCACAAATTGCTACACTATATATAGTCTTTCTACGAGATATAAGTATTACAAAACTTATTGAATGCATCATATTATTTATAAATATGTATGATAAATGTGTAGTTTGTTCAATATGTTTGAATATTAAGTTAATAAGTTTCAATTACTTAGTATTTTACTAAATGGTGTACAATTAATAAAATGGTGTTTGCCAAAATCAGAATTTACCTATATTCCTTGTTTCAGCTTAAATTCATAACTATTGTCTATTCAACATTGCTATAAATAACTAATATGACTAAAATTAAAGAATTTACATAGGCACAGAGCACAAATCCAACTTCTCTATAGCCAAGGATTATCACAGGTGGAAATTGCTAAAAAAATAAAATGTCCAAAATCTGCTGTCCAAACCACTATAGAGCGATATAAATATACCAGGAGAAAGAGAAGTGACAGAAAAAGTCTTACAAAACCTAAATAAGACAATTTAGAATTAAGGTTTCACTACATAATCGCAGAAAAAAACATATTCTGAACATGTTGGGGAAATTAATGAAGTTTCAACTTCAAAAATATCAATCAAAAAAGTTAGGAGACTTAACGATCAAGGGCAAAAAGGAAACAAGGCGAGAAAGAAGCCGTGGATATCTGAGGTCAACAGAAAAAAACCCTTAAGTTTTAATTGAGCCACAGATCCCAAAATTGGACACATGAACAATGGTGTAAAGTTATCTGGTCAGATGAAAGTAATTATCAGGTTATGTTAAGAAAGACTATTGTATTGTCGTTTTATATGTAATTTATGTAATTTCATCTTAATATATCTTCTAAGAAAATGATTTAAAAATTTAATTTTGCAAATTTTCAGAACTTCTGGGGCTACCTTAGTGAGTGGAAAAATTGAAAAGGAATTTCGCCCTGCTTGTGTGGCACCAACTGTAAATCATGGAGATAGTTATATCATGGTATGGGATGCATTCTTCATGTCACAAGTTCTAAGAGACATCTATCCAGAAATTGAATCCCACAACACCAAGAAATGAAGTTATATTTCAGCAGGACAATGACCCATGCTATACATCCACCCACACCAAGAATTGAGAAAAGGGAATCACCCATAAAGAATGGTCACCACAGTCCACTTTTAACAATAGAACACTTGTGAAAAGTGCTTGAAAAAGCAAAAAGAAGTACCACAAGTACAAATAAATCAGAACTGTATGAAAAATCACAAGCTGAGTGGGGAAAAATAGCGTCAGGAATTTATAAAATTTTGCGAAATTCATGTCACGAAGAATTATAGTGGTAATTAAAGCAAAACGGGGTCCTACTAAGTATTAAAATATCAAAATTAATATACATGAATATATACTGCATTCATTTACCACAAATGTCTAATTACATTATATGAATGATTCCATAGGATGATTTATACTTTTGACCAAGTGTGTATGGTATGAGCTTTAATAAAGAAATTTACCCTAATTCCAACTATGCATTGGTTTTATTAAAAAAAAATAAAAACAAAAACATTGAAACGTAAATAAAGTTTGCAACTCTATATATTCCTACCCAGTGTGGTGGTACCTTTTGAGGTTAAGACCGAAACTGAACCCGCAAATCAAGTTCAATCAAGATTACCTCATCCAACAAACCCATATAAAAGTAAAAAAAAAAACAGATAAAAACAATCAATGCCTTTATTCTCCGTAGACAAACTAGAACAAAAGGTGAAATTTATCCATATAGCTATGTTATAATTTTCTTATAAGGTAGATGTCTCAAACATTAGTAAAAATAAATTACATTCAAACAGTCAACCCTTCAAAAAATGTGAAATTGTATATCGAGTGGGAACAAGACATTTTTTCACGTACAAAAAGAATTACTTGATAACGCATCTTTTATCAGTTGCCAAGGTTGCAAAACTACCAATCCATTTGATAGTAAGACGCTTCGAGAGCGTTCCACGAGAAAATGAAACCGAGTGATCCACCAAGAGAGGTTAAATATTTGACTAAAAGGAAAACGAAACAGGTATAACCAACTATAGCAGGTTAGTGTATAAATAAGGGGGGCAGTGAAGGATGAGGTGAGTAAATAAAATAGAAATAGTTAAACATATTCATTATGACAAAAAAAACCCACAGTAACAAAAGGGTTATAAACCTCCAGGAATAGGTTTGCACGCAAGGGCACTCAGAAATACAAACTAGACACCGCTTGGGAGAGAGGAACAAACGCCGAAGGAACAGATAAAAGATCGGTTCCCTTCACTGGGAAGTGACGGCGGGGCTGTGGACAGTGTACCCCCTTAACGTGCCTCTTAAGGGTGATCCTTTGTGTTGCCCTATAAGGGCAGTAAGGGCAATGAAAGGGCCGCTCGCCCGTGTGGATCCGCAAATGCTCGATCAGTTTGGAGGGCCAGGCAAACCGCTTGTCACAGACGCCGCAGGTGCGATCGTCCTGGGCGCAGAAACCGTGCGACATCGCCATGAATCGGGGCTCAATTTCACCAGGAGAGACGCCAGAGACGAAACAGGAGTCACCCTGTGGTGGAAGGAGGAGGCAAATGATCAGGTTATTCAGGGAACAGTAGTATGGATGGTAAGAAAAGCAAGTAGACAGGATACTCAAAAGGACTGCTTTATTACTCATTCTATTACTATATGATTTCACAATCACGCATAGTTTTCAATAGAATTATAAAAACAAACCGTGCTAACAAATATTAATGTTTATAATACGTTGCATCTGGGTGATTTATAAACATACAACCATATACATCGGGTAAACTCAGTGATGACTACCAAATTGACTAAACATTAGGATCTCGCGGAATTTCTTTGGGAGTTATTTGTGTCAAAGCGTCTGATTCCCGAGCCAGGTTCAGGTTTGGCCTGAGATTCACAGACAAGGGTGCAAACAGAATTAATAAGAACCGTTCTATACACCATCTTTTCTACATCAGTACAGGTCTTTAAACTGAGTCTGGTGAAGGGCCACCATATGACGCTTCAAATTGTTACTCTGGTTGGACTTGTAGGGACAGAGAGGACAGGCGTAAGGTCTCTCGCCGGAGTGAGTGAGTAGGTGCCGCTTGAAGTTGTACGTCACGTGGAAGCAAGCCCCGCAGATGGTGCAATGGTGCATGGGCGGTCTATTGGACTCCTGGAGATGTGTAGCCGTCCTCTGCGAGGGCGGGAAGGCTTCTGCGATGCCCTGAAGAAGTAGAGGAGGACGAATCAACCCCAAGATATCAATCGTAGAAAGGATCACGCTGAGACGGGGAGAAATGCTTCTTGGGCTTACGAAGAAGTGAAACGGGTCAAAGTCAAAATAAAGACATGAAAGATAAAGTAAACAAACATTATTAGCATCTATAAACACAGCGGGGAAATACATGGCTGCTCGTTGGGCATCAAAGAGTAATTTCTCAGTACTCGTCCTTTCACACAAGTACCCTAAGAAGCCCAAGGCAATGATTTCCATCCCTCAATCCCCACACGGACCGCATAAAAAGCATTTGGTCATAAGTTTGTAAGCGACAGATATTTCTCACAACTAATCGGATGACATGAACGTTAGATTATAAATATGGCGTAAGGTGACCGTGCGTGGGTCCGCAAAAACACTAATACAAGTCTTAATCCAAAATTTTTATTGTGCGTTGCTCGGCGAAGGGTGGATATTGGCGATGTGGCGACTCAAATTACCGTTCAGTGTAGCACGATAAGGACAATGTGGACACTGAAAGGGTCGCTCGCCAGTATGAGAACGCAGATGTTCTTTTAACTTTGAAGAAAAGAAGAATCTTTTACAGCAGAATGGACATGTCTTGTCGATGTCTTCTCGCAGAGGTATCGCTTCCATAAGCAAACCAGCTCCTCCCAGTTCCTGCAACTAAGGAATTCACAAATATCATAGTTGATTCTGAAGTGGCGATAAAAGGAATTTCGAGTCTACGGTTATGATTATTTTGAGTCAAGCCTGAGTTCATTCACCCGAACATCCATGTCCTTATTCTGAGGCGAAATATTTGGGATAGGAGTGATGCAAAATTAGATGGCACCTTTAACCCGTACCCAAAATACGCAAGTAGTTTTTTTGGTATGTTTATTCCACTATCCTTCCAAAGTCTGCAGTAGCGCTTGTCACTTGAGGGTGCAAAGTATTAATATGCCTCTGCAAATTACATTTTACTGTTGCTCGGTAAGGGCAGTAGAAGCAGGGGTAGGGGCGCTCTCCTGTATGGCTTCTCATGTGTTGATTCAATTTGGACGAGGCGGGAAACCTCTTCCCACAATAATGGCACGCCATCTTCTCCATCAGGATGCTTCCTTGAACCAATCCCTGCGAAGGGAGTATATAGTCATGAGGATGTTGATGTAACGAGTTTTAATGCTTAACTGAATTTTCTACGCGAAATGGACAAGCAACCTTTGCGTATGTATTCAAACGTTGAACGTAATTCTGACAATCCCATTCACAATTGTTCGGCTAGCGATGGTCCTAGATAGCAATGTTGTTTTTTCATGTGCCTCGTCAAATTGGATTTGACCGAGGCCTTATAGGGACAAAGGGCGCACCCGAATGGTCTCTCTCCCGTGTGTATGCGGAGATGCTCGGTTAATTTACATGAAAACTCGAATGTTTTGTAGCAGTAGGGACACACCTTCTCGCTCCCGATCGGGGTTACATCCATTTCCTGTGAAGGAAACATACAAGAGTGTCAACAAATACAATTCCACCACCAAGGACACATGCCTTAATAAAATCCCTCCCTTTTCAAGATTGCAAACTTCCAAACGGAGGTAAGTGGAATACGGTGATCTTGGTGCGATGAGTAAAAGGTGCAATGTTATTGGAGGATTCCTAAAATGGTAGACTTGAAAGAAAATCTCGTGCAAGGTTATTTCTAGATAAGAGAAAATAAGGTCTAATCTTTTTTGACTCTCAACTGCAGATCGCATATCAAATTCGGTCAATACGATTTAAGGGAGGGAGTGGTTTTAATGTGACAGCTATTTGAACCCAGCATTCAGCGAGGGGGTGTGATCAACTGGGAGAGTGGATGGCGTGCAGTGAGGTGTCGGAACAAATTGCGTTTCAGCGTCGCTCGGTAAGGACAATGGGGGCAAGGAAAGGGTCTCTCTCCGGTATGATGACGCATATGTTCATTCAATTTGGATGGGCAAGTGAAGTTTTTGTGGCAGAAATAACACGTCCTAAGGCCTCCAGCAACGATCTGCAAAGGGGAGGGAAGGGGGAATGTGATGAGAAAACAGGTTTACTTTATAACTCATTCATTAATGAAAACGACAACAAATGATGATATAAAAAAAGCATCGCGGAGCTTCCAACTCCCATTCTTTAGCAGTTTGCCTTCATCAATATAATCAAATTCCCTTTTCTATCTTCCCAAACGAACAAATATCTACAAATGATGTAGAACGGGTGAATAATTCAATTTGGCTCGTCCCCATTAGTAGTAAAAATTAACAAGATGGTGCACTACTTTTACAAGTTCGACATCTCGAACAAGCTGCCGCCATTCAAAAGCCCACGAATATAAATGGTAAAGGATAGGATCTGATCTGATTATTTTTTCCCCACTTTCAGGACACTGTTCCAAATTGGAAGGGATTTCATGATACAATTAGAAGCATCACTCTTAATCGATCCACTAGGATGGAGGATTCAAACCAGCGTCCGAAATCTACCATCGGACACAGATCAGCAATATCCCTTAAACGTCCACAGTGAGGAATACACGAAAACGAACCAGCTCTCATTTCTCACTTGGTTTGAGCGGACGCACGCGCGACCATAAAACGCATTCGCCGAGGTCAAGACGACTGGACAGTAGGGGAAGGCTTTGTTGAGACAATGGCCTCCTTTGAAGGGCGCTAAAGGTGCGTCTCGATATGCCTCTTCAGAGTAGTCTTGTCGTTAGAACGGTAATGACAGTGTGGACAGGGGTAGGGCCGTTCGTTGGTGTGCACCAGCATGTGCCGTAGGGCCTTAGACGGATAGGGAAACACCTTCCCACAGAAAGGACACGTTCGGTCGGTCCTGCTGTTGCGGAGTACGCCTGCCTCGCTGCCCGAGAAGAGGACCACCTCCTGTAGGAGGAGGAACGCTATTTAATCATCTTCCGAGTAAAAAGAAAGGGTTAGCGCACGCAGGTTAGCACAAACGGTTGGGCGACGTTAGAAGTAGACTTACACACCAGGTAATTCCCACTTTCTCAAAATTTATTGGAAAATTTTTCTCAAAAATTCTTCTGCATAAATTCTACATATAAAACTGAAGAGGTCACCCTCACCGTTTATGTGTGTATGTGTGTGTTTGTGTGTATATATATATATATATATATATATATATATATATATATATATATATATATATGCACTGTTGAAGTCCACAGAAGTGCCTGTATTATTGATTTTAACTTGTATTCTCTTTATTTTCTTACAAGTTTCTTTGTCTGGGTCATTCTATTTCTGTTCATTACCTGAAGATGACCGACCACGGTCGAAAGAAGTCTCGGAATAAAGTATGTCCTTTGCGAATGTTTTTTCTCGTCTACAAAACCCAGAAAAAAAACTTTTAAGAAAAATAAAGAAAATACAAGTTAAAATCAATAACGCTGCCACTGCTGTGGACTTCAACAGTGCATGTATACAACATGGCCTCTTATCTATTATATATATATATATATATATATATATATATATATATATATATATATATATATATATATATATATATATATATATATATTGATGATACATACATACTTTCTAATATTGTCACAGATTTTAAAACAACCCTACATCAAATTTCCTTTCCCCAGTAGCCTAGTTTATGGAGAAGATGCCTTTCCTTTTTCTAATTGCATATTTTGAGGCCATTGGAATTTTTTCTGTGGTTCTCTTCAATCTGCAAGATGCAGTGCAGTTGTTCTTCACTCTGTGTAAGATGTGTTGAATGATTGGATCAAACATACTCTTTTACTTTATTGTAATCATCATTTTTATTCCACCTCGATGGAGCTATTTGAAGAAATGAGATCTAAAGCCACATTTTTTTTAAAAAAGAGTTTCTACTTCCTGTGGTGGTGAAAGCTGCCAACATTCTCTCTGATATAATCTCGTCCTTATAATCAAGAACAATTCTATTAGTAGACCTCTCCTTATCAGGCTTATCCAGAGCTTGAATCATTTGCAGTTTCATATAAGGACTCACTCCGTCATCAAAGATAGCAAGGTGTGCAGCTCTTCCTGAGACACCACAAGGGACGAGAGCTTTAGCAGCAACTGCAGATAAATCTTTTTCGTGGTAGTTCTGAAACTGTTGCAGATACTGCAGGTCTGTTCTAGGTGATATAGGTGGAATGGGTGCTGCCAACCGGTTTCGCCCAGAGAAAATAACGTCAAACGAGCAAATCGTTGCATTCCAAGTTGTTCTTTTGTGACCGAAACAATACCTTTATCTATCCGAGTCAATCAACACAAATATAATATTAGAAGGAGGACCTAACAGTGCTCTCTTCTTAAATATTTCAGATAATAATAATTATCCTATTAATTGGAATTCTGCCAAATTCCCCAATTAGTAGCCTTCCCAACATGAATTATCTCTTGGGTCTGTTTAAACTCGATTTTTTAATTAAAAAACTCATAGTAAATTAATTTTTTGTCAATCATAAACCTATGTTATCAGTCTATTATTTTGCTTTCTAGCCTTCACCTTTTCCAGGCTTTGGTATTCTATGATTTCACTAATTATTTATTTTATCGTAATCTCTTTGAAATGATTCCTTCTTTTCAATTTTAATTGCTTCATATTTTGTGAAGGGCGTTTCCTATCTTTCCGCGTAGTCTATGAACACTACAGAGCAAAATAAGAACGATTTTCCTCCATTAAAATATTTTTAAAAATATGATGTAGGTAAATGAAGTCTTCATGGTACATAAAGGCATGCATTTAATATCCAAGAAATTATACTAAACTAACAAAATAAAATATTGACACGTGCAAAATAAGCGAACAATCATTCACAAAATTGCTTAGCAAGCAAATCCACTACTAGAAGCAAGATTTGACGATAAAACTTAACACACTTAATATGAGGTGTTGAAGCTTTTGTTTTCTATTATTTCGGCGCAAGGACGACCACAGGACATCACAAGTTTCTGGTAAAATTCTGGTGTTATGTTTTTCCATTCTTGCTCAATTTTTGTCCATAAATCAGTAACAGTTGAGGGCTGCTGGTCTCGAAGCTTGTTTCCAATGATCTTCCAGAGGTTCTCAATTGGGTTCAGATCCAGGCTCTGAGCAGGCCACTTTTACTTCGATATTCTCTTGTTTGAAATAGTATTTTATTCGCTTTGCAGTTTGGCATGGAACGTTGTCCTGCATAAATACTGCTGGCTGGTTCAGAGATGCTCAGAGTGAAGGTATAACATGTTGTTATACGAGGTTCAGGGACACATTCGCATTTATCGTTCCAATTATTGGCACTAGCGGACTAACTCCTTGAGATTAAAACGTCCTCCATACCATGACGCTGCCTCCTCCATTTAGGGTTAAGTCTGTCACCTGCAGCGCGTTTAACAAAGCGTCTGCCATCAGATCCGACCTAATTAAATTTACTTTCGTCGCCGAAATGAATTCTCTCTCAATCTTCATTCCTCCAAAGAACATGACCTTCAGCATATTCGAGTCTTGCCTTCTGGTTCTTACTAATGATTGGTTTGGTTGCTGGAAAAAGAGCTTTGAAACCAGATGTATTGAGACGACGGGACACTGAAACAGCTCACTTCTTTGCCACTATAGGTATTAAATTTTAGAGAAATTCCTGCTGCAGCCTCGAAGGGATCCTTCGCAGAGAAGCGCCTAATAGCTGTCTTCTAGGAAGGTGGTTATGCAGGTTCGACCGACTTTTGCAAGAGATTTCTAGGTTTTGTTATCATCGTATAACTTCAAAACGCGTGAAATCACATTCTTGGACATTCCTACCTCTCTTGAAATCGCAGAAAGAGTCCTCCTCCCCGAAGTCTTCAAGCGAACAATTCTGACTGAGCTCAGGGTTCACTTTCATGTGTGATGGCATTTCTGCAGAGTGAGTACGACAAATAAGGGTGGTTCTAAATCTTTTTCTCTTTTTGCACGTCAAAATTTCATTTTGTTAGTTTATTTGGTATAATTTTTTGAATATAAGATTCTATCATATGCAAACTTCATGATATATATTAAATTCATGCCTTAATGTACCATGGAAATTTCACTTACCATAGAGGAAAATCGGTCTATTATTTTGCTCGGTAGTGAATGACTGCGTTCTGTTATTATATCTAGTCCTTGATAATGAGCTTGAAAATATAGTTCAAAAGTATTTGGATTGCTCTTTTCAATTTCCCGTGGGTGATTTTTGCATACAATAAGGGTTCCTCTATAGTAGGAAATATCTCGGTTTCCCATTTAAGAAATTCTTTAGATTTTATTAATAAAATAAGAAATAATGACCTTAACGAAAAGACTATTTTGTCTTTTGAGGTTACTTTTCTATTTACTAAAGTACCGTTGCATTCACGCCCGATAAATTAGAGGAAAGGCTTAATGTGAACCCTTCCTTTCCCCCAATAAATCCTACATCTTAGCAAGTTGTATACCAAGCATATTTTTTTTCAGTTTAACAATTATTCTAAGCGAAAGGAGAGACATCCTGTGGGTTCTTCTCTCTCTCTCCGGTTTTGGCTAATATTTTCTCGAATTTTTTGAAAATCAATTTCTCCCACATTTCCATAGTTTCGCTATGTTGACGACACATTTGTCATAATAAATTTTTATGCCGACAGAAATTCATTGCTTCGCTCCAATTTGTTTAGGGCTGAAGAAGAAAGTGGAGAAAATTCCCTTTCTTAGATGTCCTAATATCGACAGTCAGAATAAACCGATTTTTAAAATATAGGAAAACCACCCACTCCGATCAGTATATAATGAATGACTTCCCCAACCATTCTTTTTCCGTTAAAAAAGGTGTTAGTATGGTTATGTATCTACGGCCTCCTCGTATTTGTGATCGGACTTTTATTGATGAGGAATTTAAAAAAAATTAATAGTCTTTCGCAAATTTGGGTAGAAAGTTAATTTCAGAAAGTAGGCTTTATTTAAAGTTAGAAAGTTTATTATGGTAGTAACATCAGGAATAAATCTCAACTTTCCTGTTAATATTATTGATAGTTCTAAAAAATACCAAATAAAATTCAACTAGCCCCGTTTTCCAATAATGTCTCAGTTCTCTTTGGGCTTTAAATAACTAAATCCGAACCAAGTATTGGTTGCATATATATATATATATATATATATATATATATATATATATATATATATATATATATATATTGAATCCAGACGACTCTTGTGTTATGTAATACCAGTGTCCTTCCTACCTGTGATTTCGTACTCCACGGTAACCATCCGAATTGAAGCCCGGTAAAACAGCCTCGATGGAAAAAATAATTATCGATATAAAAAACAGACAGCCAACACCACTTATACGTCACGAGACGAGTTCGCAGTTGAAATAGAATCTCGCAACCTTGTAAAGATTGAGAATGAGACCGACGAACGGCGGAAGGTGAAGACACCAAAATAAATATGGTCGTTAAATTAAACATGTAACGCAATTTATGATAAGGGTGGGCCACCCTTTTTTTCCTAGGATGGTGATCCACGAAGACCTGCGGTCAGCGAACGATAGATTCTAAATTTCTAGTTACAAACGACATTTAGTATTTTACACCCTTTTGCATGGGGGGACACCGAACCATATGTTTCTTCAAATCGGAGCTTTGTTTAGCGGCGTAAGGGCACCGAGGGCAGGGGTATGGCCTCTCCCCCGTGTGGCACCGTAGGTGGCGTTGAAGGGCCGCAGGACAGGGAAACCACTTCTGGCAAAAGGAACAGATTCTATCTCCGCCAGTAGAGAGGCTGTCTTGGAAAGGAAACGGAGGCCCCTCATCCTTTGAGTGAGGTTTTCGAAAATTGAAGGGGGAGCAACGCATCTGAAACCCAAGGATGAGAAAGAATCAAAATGGGCTCAGTGACACATTTCGAGAGATCTCGAGAGTAGTTGGAAGCAGGGTCCTGGTGTGCACATATCTTAATCTTTTGCTATCGTATAAAGATAGAAAGCTAAGGCTCACGAATACAGCGTAGTTGTGGGTGCAAGAGCGACAATGGTTTGTTGGGAGGAATGCAAAAACTGGTGACTGAATAAGAAAAAATATATGCAAGAGGGAAAAACACAATAGAGAAGTGACGTGGTAGCACGAGTCGAAATGAAGGGTACAGAAAATTCCAAGAAACCGGAGAAGCGAAAGAGCTCAACTGATGAGCTCTTTAAGCCTCTTAACAATAAAATTGATTTTCGTTAATAGGGAGATAGTGGTACTCTTGGTCAAGGCGACACTTTCAGATATGATTGCGTGACGGAATGAGTTGGAAATAGCTACAGCGTTTGTTTGACAAAATCATGCTTTAGTAGTTGAAAAACTTGCCCGGTGACATATCAGCACTCTTCCCAGATGTACGGCGGTTTCATTGCACTAAGCAAGCTAAATGGGCAGAATAGAACCGGTCCAACCAGAGAAGAGCAAGATACCGCAGTAGATGAGAGAGGAAACAAAGGGTATGGTAGAAACGGATCCGCCGAAGATTGTGAAGGATATGGGTAGACACTCTTCATATGAGAAAAGTTTGAAAGCAGTCTGGTTGAATGAGGCCACCCAGATTCTTTCTTGGGAAAGGATAGAAAAGGCAACATGTGACAAAGAGGACAGTTCGATCATGGCAAGTGTGTCAATAACTCTCATCTCCATTTTGTCGTGATTCAGTTTCGCCGCCAAGTTTACGAAGAGCCAATTTTTAATGGTAGTGAATTCAGGTAGGTATAGGTTGACAACCGTAAAGGACAAAGGTGGACAGATAGAAGGGGTAAATTATTATCGTCGACATGAAATTAAAGCCAAGAGAAGGAAGGTGTCATTGAGTGAGAGAAATTCGATACGGAAGAGGATAGGACCGAGCCCCGTGGACAACATAGCGAATAAAGAAGGGTGGGGGTTTCAGCTGTCGATATGAACTGTTCGAGCATAAGGTGACGCAGGAACGAAACCAGTCGACGTAGAACCACGGGGGTAGAGAAAGTCAAGAGATAATGTATGACAATTTGTTCATTCTTAAACTTTTATTTTCATTGAGGTTCTTATATTTTTTTAAAATTTGCCACCAATCTCTGCATCTCGAGTGGTTGGTTAATGGCTCAAGTTGCACTCCTTCAATGTAATCAGACTTGGAATAAGGCAAACTTCTTGTTCAATTTGTTCTCTCCTTTCTGTCTATAGTTATGTATCGAGTTTTAATACTACGATTCAATAAGTAAACCCCCACCCCCAATTCCAATTAATGTATAGGTATTAGACCAATACTCAGTTTATCATTAGCATAGCCTCATTTTCCGAACTTCAATCATTGGTTTTAGACTAAACATTCGATATATTTTTTAAAAGCTCATCACCGTTTTCCCCAAGTCAATTTTCAAATGATCCTAACCTAACCAAGTCAATTTTCAAATGATCTAGTTCAATATTATTTTCCCGTTTTTAATTTGTGCGAAGTGAATTTAACTTAAGGTGGCGTCCACTCTTTCGACTTAAGCGAAATGAACCAAAGGCCGGCGCTCGCCTCGGCGGGAGGGACAGTCTTTCGGCAATCCTCTCCTGTAGCGTCGAGGACTCAATGGGCTCAATGTCCATGCTAAGGCTTGGTGTGCAAGTACATGAAGCCGGATCGCTGATCACCAAAAACGTCATTATTCGCGGATCTAGGAGGTGAGGCACGACCTTGTGGGTCCGCCGCCCACAATTCTCGTCAGGGGAGAATTATTTTGCTCTCTTCGCGAGCGGGGTTTTTTTTTCGCTCCGGCGGCCCCTGCGAAAGGTCCAATAATGGAGTCGAGCGAGGGCGACTACGATGAAGGGGTAAAGGGGTGAACACCGCTCAGTCGTAGAAATGGCAGTAAAGCCTTTTCCACCCGAGAACGGACTCCGGGAAGAGGTTATTCAGGCAAAACAGATCTTCCCAATATTCGCACCCGGACCGCCTCAAACTTGATATCTTGAAACCTACGGGCGTTAAAGGATGCTCTTTATAGAGGTTCCAACGTCTCTTCTAACATGGCACGAGGTAGGTTGCAAGGACCTTAAACTTAAAAATAAGGAAGGGGATTCTCTTTAAAAATGGGGCGCATAGGATACAGGAAATGCACCAGCTTCCCCAGGTCTTCCTATGGGCACTCGGGAGGGAATGAGGTGCCGCTCTTACAGGTACTAGGCGTAGCAGGCTGCACAGGGTATCCCCCTGCAAGGGGAGTGACGACGACTAGCGAGCAAAGAGCCCTTCGTGCGAGTCTACGACGTCAAGAGCGTGCCAATATGGAGACCCCGCGCCTTCAGCGGGTTCGGAGACGAACATGAGTTTTGTCTGTACTAAGAGAGGGAAAAAGGAAGGAAGTGATGTCGTGACTGGCTAAGAGTATGATGAAGTGTCAACTCGAAGTACCTGCTCCTATACGTGCCCTCCTGGACTCGGAACCCCACAGGTGAACCTGAGACTATCTTCCACTTCGTGGCCAAGAGGTTCTCGATGTCTTTCGCTTCTTAGTTTTAAGTAAAAGAAACCAGCGCTCGTGACTCAGACTAAACGGGCGGCCAAAAGGCGATTGGCTGTCAAACGTCGAAATTTTGTGCCCGCTCGAGTGGCAGTTGGACGGACGGGTTATCCATTAGCCAAGCGAGACCTCCATTGGCTAACGTATCGTCCTTAATTAGTTTCAAGGTCTGATTAAATAAAGAAGCTGTCGACATTATGTAATGAAAACGACCTTGTAAGATTCAAATAGTGAGAAATGCGTCCATAAATAATACCTTTTTGGTGTACCCCATACCTCATGGCTCCAGATTTCGTAATTGAGTACGTTATTTGTATGAACCTGTTCATGGGCGTTTATAATATGCCATCCCAACACAAATTTGCCAGTATATGTCATAAGACATTTTTTTTTAACTATCTCTTCTTTCTATTCATCCACCCCTTCCTTCATTTACCGGGTCCTCATTCTTTCTTGACTTCAATCGAGAAGGGCAGCATTTAGGTCTTCTCGGACTGATTGAAAATGAACCACCTACACTTAAAAGGTTCCAGTTTTAATCTCTATATGAAATATTTTGCTGACCCATTTTGGTCAATTAAGACAAATAGGCGGGACTAAAATCAGTGAGGTCAGAAGAGGTCAGGGTGAAAATATTCGATCGAACACCCCCAGACTCAATTTCTTTCTGGATTTATCTACCTTTGGCTACTACGGTCACAGAGGTTTCCCTCTTTCTTACGGATGCCGTGCAAATTACTTGTCTTTTTACTTACCTCGGTTCTTTTTGCAACGTTTAACTCATTTTGCGTATGTATGTGTACGTGCGTTCAACAGACTATACTTCCTACAATTCTGACAGTTTAGACTACTGTGATTGGCATCGGCCACAGACGTTCGAGTTCGGTCCTTGGATGTGGGCGTGGCTTTAAAGCAATAGCATGTCGATGGCGCGCCTAATGCAACAATTCTCAACGTTCCTTTGTTTGATACTAGGAGCATAGAAACTAAACCAAAAAGGTTGATTGGTACATTTCTTTAAAATCCTTTAATATAACTCATTTCCAATTTAGATAAAAACATCTTTAATAAATTTCAGAGTATATACACAACAAAAAAAATGCATACGCTGCATCTCACATACTCACATGTAAATAAAATACTTATTTCATAACAAAAATAAAGCAATATCACGCAAGAGTCATTCCAGACTAACCCAAAATCTATATAAAACAAAACTTTTACTGAACACAGCTACTATAAAGCATACGAGTGGATCCCAGGGCACCCAAATGCCCCCCGCCCCCACACAGTCGTTTACATAAACCAAGTACCAGGAATTAAACCTCAACCTTTATCTCAGCTTCAATCCATACATGAGGGTTGGTTACTTGGTCGACCGCAATGTCTCCCTTGGCAAAGACGATAGAAATATGGGAAAAGGCGCAAATCAACAGAAACATAAAAAACAGGGTGTTAATTAGGATCAAACTTCAATGCTAATAAAAATATGAGTTAAATAAAACGTTCCCATAAACATTACCGAAAAATCCTCTTCACTTGACCCACCCAGTTTAACAGCGCTCAATTGGCGGCACTATGGCAATAAATAGGCATCTTCCTATTCGAAGAGGTGCCGTCAAAAGTAGTCTGAATCCGAACGGGTCCCCCTGACTGTCACTTTTTGGAGGTGGGTCAGGAGATGGCGATGCAAGTGCTCCTTTTGATTGGCCCTGTAAGGGCAATGGGGGCAGGGGAATGGCCGTTCTCCCGTGTGTAGTCGCAGGTGCCGGGTGAGGCGAGAAGGCCTATTGAACTCCTTGAAGCAGACATTGCAAATGTGTTTGTTGTTCTCCATGCACAGAGCGAGCCCCGACGCCTGCGGGTAGGTAGGTTAAGGATCAGTCTCCATCATTTGGATGGCGGGAGGAAAGAAAGGGGGATTATCATGGGGAAGGTCAGATTTTTAAGGATCATCAGCGTCACACGAGTTTGGGAGAGGCACTTGAAAATATAAGTCTTTTTCGTTCCTCGATAAAATCACAGCGGCCAGTAAGAGCAAAGTATTCATTAACTTTTTACAAAATGCTTCTAAAATTATTGTCAGAGTGCGATACTGGCACCTCCCCCAAACAGAACGCGATACCCAGACGTGTACCACCATAGAGACAATCCACACTTTCCCCTCCCCGAAATTGATCCATCATTGGAGGTTATGGCACTGAGCCTCATTCAGCGCCTTCTGCTGGCAGGTACATCCAGACGCATCTTAATACCATTCTGCTAAAACGCAGAAGAACTGGAAGCCTCCGACCAGGCATCGCAAAATGTCGTTTTGTGGTGCGAAGCAATGTGTCTCCTAAGGTCCCCCTTATGTTTGGCACGGTAAGGACATTTGGGACAGGGGTACGGTCTTTCTCCGGTGTGAATTCGCAAGTGCTGCGCCAAATTCGATGGGTAGGCGAACATGCGACCGCAAAACTTACACGTTCGAGACCAATCTCCGTCCTCCTGCCGAGCGAGGAGCAATAATTAATAATTGATTGACTAAGAAAATATAATCACTCCACTACTGTGCCACAAAAGTTGAGGAACACCAATGCCACAAAAAGTACTCGATCCATCACATCCCTTTAGGTATGTAATATTAAACACAAAGCGACCCAACCTTATTTCCTGTGGTATTGGCCAATCTTAGCAGTGGGGCACAATGGACTGAGAACATTTTTGTAAATAAAATTGAGGAGTGAAGCGCAGTGGGGAAGGAGATATTCAGATAGTAAGGAATGGAAATAAGAAGGGAAATAAAAGGGAAGGGGAAGAATTGGAAAGATCAATATTGCAAGAGCGAGCATAGAGGCGAACACAAGTGGAGAATTAAATTGAATTAGTTTGTCGCTTGGAGCTACAAACTGAGTGGGAATCGATGCAAGATTATGTATCAGTATTTTTGCCCAATGCCGTGCCCATACATAATTAAATTTCTTGTCAATTCAACTTGAAGACAAGAATCAATACAAATGAATAAACATGCATGCAGAACACCAGCAGATCATGCATGAGTAACAAGAATAAACCACTTATAAATGACTGGTTTATTCATCTAGATCCGTCATTCATTAGCAGGATGCAATATAATGTAAGAAGTAAGACCCGCCAAATAGACAAATGTGCAAACTACAAAGATTCGAGATGCATCCCCTGCTCACTGCCGAGAATTTCCTTTCGAATGAAATGAAATTTTAAAAATTATGGCACTTAGTTATCAGCGTAAACATATAATTATCACCGGGATAAAAAAATGGGGGAAATTAAGAACTTTTCCAGGACACAACACGAAGCTATCCAAAGATTAGTAAAATAGGGGACACAAGAGCGTTAAGAATAAGCGAGTTATGCAGCTCCCCCGACAGCCAAAATTTTGTACACGCCTCTTTCAGTAGTGTCCATTCTGCCCCACGTTCTCATTTAAAGAGCAGGGCGTCTGCTCCGACTGGTGAGCGCAAATCTTGCCTTTAATTCGCAAGGCGTTCAATCAGCCCCTGTTCATATTCCAGCGGCAGAGTTAGCGTGTATGGTTCTGACGTGCTCCATAAGGTGATCTTTCCTCTTGGCTCTGTAGTGGCACTGCAGACAGGGGTAGGGTCTCTCTCCTGTATGTTTCCTCAGGTGTCGCGTTAGCTTAGAGAGGTAATCGAACCTTCGACAGCAGAACTCGCAAGTGAAACGGGAAGAGTCGAACGCTGAAGGTTGAGAGAAGCTTCCCTGGCCGCCAGGATGCTCATCCAGGAATTGTAGGTCGGAGGAGGCGAAAGCCTGAATAGAGGGGAGAAAGCAAGCTGAGCTCTTTCGAAAACCGACTCTGGCCCTCACATTACAAAACATCCGGCACTCGCCAAACAGGGCATATGGCCCACCTTAACAAAACTCGCATGGAAGTACTTCCAGGGGACAGAAGGGAAAAACAAAAGCAAGAACCAAGGTAAAGAAGGAACACGGGATAGTATTTTTCTCTCTTGAATGTTCTACCCCAAATAGGATAACCAGAATTAAACCCAAGAAAAAATGGGGTACTAACACCTCATCATATTTTCAATGAACAGCCCAACCATTAAAATAATTCAATGGAAAACTCTCAGAAAGAATATAGACGTGCAAAAATTAAATCAACCTCTTTAATTCGGTGGGCAGGGGGAGGAGTAACTATGAGTAAAATTCGTTTCCTTTTTTAGCCTAATATACGCATACTATAACAGCAGCCTCGAAGCCCTAAATTGCGAAGAAATTTCCATTCACCAAAGAAAGATTGATAGTCAATCATAGGCGTGGACTGCGCCAGAGACAAATAAGTGAAGTTTCAGCTCTCTCTGCACAGTGACTAAAGTAACAGTCCGGTATAAATAAAGAAGGCGCGCAAAACATGATTTGCGACCACTTGGTCCAGCTGGAAAGCACAACAGAAACAGAGTTCGTGCTAAGTAAGGGCTCAGTAGAAAAACAATCAGAACTACTAACAAACTTATTGTTATGGCCATACAAGGTGAACTTTCGGACATAAGATAACGAGAAGCGAAGCACGTTTCTGAGGTATTTTTGTCATCTACACAACATAACTTTTTATTGAGACAAAACTAACATTTACACTAGGGGAAGAGAGAAGAAATGTTGCGATTGGCTATGAAAGTGGAGTATGTGGATAGGGGCCCTCTCGCCGCCAATATGAGACTAGTTCGCTACCATGAGAAAAAAAAATTGTGTCCGCTCTATCTAGGAATAGAACCTACTACTTAGAGGTGAAAATTCAGCCTCTTATTCAATAGGCAAATGAGAGCTACAGAATTCAACCAAAATTGGCTACGAGACGGACACAAGTCATATACACACCAGGCAATGGCACGCCACTTTCCCCCTACGGGAAGAGCTTGCACTTTGTTACTAAGATTAAAATTTAAAATCTAAAAAAATGGGGCCATGGCTAAATTTAAATAAATTTTCTGAACTTCCGCCAATTATAATAATCTTAAAAATGAACTCTAAACTGTTTCCCCACTTTCAAAAAATCACGTTGATAAAATATAGTTATAGATAAAATAAAAAAGCAGCCTTACCTAAATTTTAATAAATTTTCTGAACTTCACCAATTGTAATTCATTTTCTTTCAAAACATTATAAAGCAATGGATAATAATATTTATTTTTTCGGACTAAACTATTATATTTTTTCACTCTTAAAAGAAATTCCTAAAAATTACCTTGATAAAAATTTCAAATATACTTAAGTCATAACCAACTTAAGATGACATTAATATTCAAATACTCCCAAAATTCCTGTTCTTAAATATATAATATATATATATATATATATATATAATATATATATATATATATATATATATATATATATATATATATATATATATATATATATATATATATATATATATATATATATACATATATCTACACACAGACACACACATACACAAATATATCATCATCACTTCACCACTTCACGAACTCTATAATTTAAGAAGCGGATTTTTTGAGGATTTGAATAATAATTTCATCTTAGTTTGGTTATGACTTGTTTTTTTATCAGTTATTTCTAATAATTATTTTATAATATCAAAAAACAAAATGGTGAAGTTCAGAAATAAATATAGGTATCGAAATTTTGTTATTTTTTTTTAAACCCAAAGAATTACAAATGGTCACTGAAGTTCAGAAAATTTATTTTTATACATCTTCTTCTATAACTATATTTTATCAACGTGATATTTTGAAAGGGGGAAAATTTAGTTTAAGAGTTCCTTTAAAAAATTACTATAATTGCGGATATCAAAAAATTAATAAAAATTTGACCATGGCTGTTTTTTTAGATTTTAAATTTTAATCTTAGTAGCGAAGTGGGGAGTGGTGAAGCCATGGTCATATATATATATATATAAATATATATATATATATATATGTATATATATATATATATATATATATATATATATATATATATATATATATATATATATATATATATATATATATGACCTCCTCTTGGAGTCTTATTAGCAATTTTTTTACATGGGAGCCGTTGAAAAAAGTTTTCGCAAAGTTACCCAGAACCCCATATCTACTGCCGATACATGGACGACATTAGGATAAATGTACAATTGGAAGAAGAAATACACACGCCAACAAGTATTTATAGAATGTTCCTCCCTCAATTATACATTTAGAAGAAGCCAAGACAAAACTTCCATTTCTCGACACCTTAACTACTCAAAACAATGACAAGATCACGACGAAAGTACACGTTAAAACCACCAATCCTGGCCTCTGCATGAATGCAGAAAGGGAATGCCCAGAACGATACAAGAAAAGTGTAATTAACCCGTGCATATCAACGGCGCCTTCACCCACTGCCAAACTTGGAGAGTTACACACAATGAGATCGAGAGGGCAACAACACAAGTGCTCGTCACAATGGATTCAGCAACCACGATGTACAGGTAGCGATCAAGAAGAAAATGGATCAATTTTACTTTAAAGAACAGCATAGCAACGGAAACAATAACATAGAAAATGACATGAAACTCTTCTACAAAAACACGACATACCGAACAGACGTGTTTTGTTTGTTCTTTTAATTTTATGGGTTCATCTGGCGACAGCCTACATGGGCATTAGTCGCCGTATTAAAAACTGCCTAGTACTAGGCAACTTTAAAATAAGATTCAAAAAAACACAAAAAACATTAAAAAAAAGAAAAAAAGGAAAAGGCAACGAGCAGGAAGCATGCCCCTGCGTCGAGGGGAGGTCTCCCCGGCGAGAAAAAGTGCGACCTATAAAGAAAAAAACTAGTTAAATAAAAGGGAGAAAGCAGGCCTATCCCAAAAGGTCTACAAGTCCACCAGACAATGTGCACGGACTCGTCCCGATGACAAGGAACAGGCGGTAGCGACCCCGCCCATCCCGGTACCGGAACAGGTAACGTACGCGAAGATCGCCCATACTGGGACATTCAACAAGAATGTGCCGAACAGTCTAGGGGACAACGCGTCCCGCGAGTGTGCCCAATTCGGAGACGACAAAAAGCAACCTAAAGCCTTCACGGCATGAGGGGTAGGTCATGGGTACAGTCGCGGCGCAATGGCACGCAACTTTAAGTTCCCTTCGACTGTTTCCCATTTTCTTTGCAAAGCAGCCCGAAGAGCTGCCCGTATTCTTGCCATGTAGTCGGTGTGAGGAAGAGCTAAATGGTGGTTCGGTCGCAGAGAGCTCGCACTCTTCGGCGCGCTCATTCCCCGCAATTCCTACATGTCCAGGGACCCAGCAGAAGATAATCTCGACATCCGCCCTGCTCGCCAAAACCGTGGTGTCACGGATATCGCGAAGCACGGATTGCGGAAATTCCAATGCCCCGAGAGCAATCCGAGCGCTCTGTGAGTCGCTATAGATCACAATCCGGTCTCCGAACCGGGCACGTCGCGTAATTTCCCGTGCAGAGTGGTGTATTGCCACCAGCTCGGCCGTGAAGACAGACGCAGCGCCTGGCAGAGCCCCGCTGACTTCAAACAGAGGGGATACGGCGTGGAAGCCGACCCCCTCTTGGGACTTGGAGCCATCCGTATACACTGACACGGTTCCAGTGTGACACGAGGTGTGCTCCAAAGAGGTCGAACGAAATACTCCCGGTGCTGTACAAGCTTTGGGAGCAGAGGCGTGGCGACAAATATCCAAATGTGGTACCCTCCAGGGTGGCCTCCTGGGCAGAACCAGGGGCGCCACCAACCCGAGAGCTATACCTAGCTCTCGAAGGAGTTTCCTGACCCTAAACCCAAAGGGCTTAGGGTATGACTGGCGTCTATCGGAAGCATAGGCACCGTCGAAATCAGCTGTGGATGCAGTGAGAGCTGTTGGCGACTAAGGGAGGCGCCGGGCTCGTGCTTACAGGCGAATCATGCACTGTACACGGCGTAGAGCGAGTGGTATCTCCTCAGCATCGAGTAGTAGGCTCTCAATGGGGGAAGTGCGGAAGGCACCGGTCGCCAGGCGAAGGCCGGTGTGGTGGATCGAGTCCACCTTCCGCAATACACGCTCGGCTACGGATGCATAAAACTCGCATCCGTAGTCGAGCTTCAAACGAACAAAGGATTGATGAAAAAGTAAGGCAGTAGCCCTATCAGCGCCCCAAGCGCTGAACATAACGGAACGGAGAATATCCATGGTGCAGGTACAAGAGACCCTAAGGCTGCGAATATGAGCCTCCCAGGTGAGGCGTCGGTCAAATACAAGACCAAGGAAACGGTGCGATTCAACCACTTCCAGGCGTACCCCTTTAAGAAACAAGTCTGGGTCAGGGTGGAGCCGTGGATGGCGGCAGAAGTGCACCACGTTAGTCTTGGCCAAGGAAAGCCGAAACCTGTACGATTCGGCATAGCGAGAGACGCGGTTCAATGACTGTTGGAGTCGACATATGAGCTGCGCCAAAAGAGATCGACACGTCGTCCACGTAGAGCGTAGCGAGAACATCTTCCGGCAGCACCGAGGTGATGCCGTTGATGCTCAGGGCAAAGAGTGTGACACTGAGGACACTTTCCTCCATTGAACGGAGAGGGCTCCCCCAAACAGTACGCGGAATCGACGATCTCGCAATACGGAACAGACGAAAGGATAATTAAAGAAATTATTAACCGATCTATAAAGCCTACAAATATAGAAAAAAAATTATCGTTACCTATATATTATCAAACTAGATGCACCACCAACCTCATCATGAAAAACAATCAGCAGCCTATATCCAAACCTAAACAAAGGACCCATCAATATATGAGTATAAATGCAACCTAGGAGACTGACAGCTCCTTCCCACTCATATATTGGAATGACGGAAAGTAAACTATCAAGAAGAACGACATACCACCTAGGTAACGGAGCCCCCCCCCCAAAAAAAAACCCACAAAAATTAAGGACTTTGCACCAGATCGTCGACAACTACTTTTCCTAGAAGACATCCATATACAAGAAAAACAACCTAAGCTTAAGATTCAATTTAATTCGAACGGAATACTGCCAAGCGGTAGAATTAGGAGCCGAACTACGAGGGATACTTAATCTCCCCTATTAAGCCTACCCCTTTCGACCTTGTCCTAACATGTACACAAGTTTGTCAGTACATTCGCACATGCTGGTCTTTGTTTGTTTGGATATAAGTGTGTTCATTCATTGATATAGAAACACGTCAGATAAATAAAGTGTTTTCCTAAAGGAATCTTCTCTTATTCCCTCCTCTAACTTTAAAATCCGAGCTTTAATGAATTTTGGAGAACTTATCCCCAAGTTCCACCCAGACAGATGTGAAAAAGAAAATCACTAATGTGAAATTAGCCGTCGCTTTCAACAAAACTTGCTACGATGAAAATATATTGCCCAACTTTTACCTATATATAAAAGCGAGCAACCGCTTTTATCTGAATCTAAGCTGAGCGGTCTAAGGGGTCGCTTTAAATGAGATCAAAGCGGTTGTTCGGTGCCTCAGTGTGCTTAATTCAATTCTCACCACCTCTGCAAGTTTTTTTTCGCAATTAGAGAAAATTCATTATTCCGTTTATTTTCTTTTTCCTTGTGGTTTATATATATATATATATATATATATATATATATATATATATATATATATATATATATATATATATATATATATAACTCCACCGCAAGAAAAGGGAATAATAATACGATTGCCCAAATGATTAGGTCTCAACGCATCCTGATGGAAAAGGGGGTGAAGATTAATGCGCCCGACTAAATGGCATTCATTGTTCGATTTTCCCCTTCTAATTAACACTACGAATTTTTTACGAGGATTTTTAACATTGGTCATATAAGTGCGGTTTGACGATTGTAGCCCTTCCATGTGATCCAACAGCATGAAACTCTCGTCGAAATGTTGACGCTGAGTTGGTAGTGTTAGTTTAGTTCTGCAATTACTCTTGCAGCTGTGTCTTTTCGCATTTTGGACCAGTCACTCAATTTTGCTTTCCGTCCAGAGGTACGCCAAACCAAAGCTGGATTTTCCTTGATTCCATGCATGCCAACATTATTTCAGACAGATATCGAATCAAGGTACAGCACTTTACGTGACCGAGAGTCCAGCCATTGACTCTCCCACAATTTACCCTCTTAAGATTCGGGGTCTCGCTCTCATTTAGCAGTGTATTAATACCAGGATCCGAAACTGAGCATAACATGAGTTTAAAAACATCAGGTATGAAATATATGCAATGCATGTAAACAATTTGTTAACGATTGTAGTCTTTATTTAGATATAATCGCTGACAAAATATATGACAGTAGGTGCAGCTGGTGTTTCCAATATTTTGCCCAGCCATATTCATTCAAAGCACTTTACTAACATTGTTATCACATAGGACACAAGAAAAATATGAGTACATTGATTATCATAAGCAGCCTCGCATTTTTATGTGAGATTTATGCTTGTTCTAGTTCGTCTAGTTATTCTGTGTTGTTTGAACCAATTAAAATAACTGGAAAGAAGCCTCATTCGACAAAGCGAGTACGACAGACTTGAGTGTGACACGCGATATGATATATTTCAGAGTGAATAGAGGAACCATGGTGAGTTAATATACGCAACCTGGTCGCAGGTGGAGTCAGGTCAGCCGAAATTCGTCGGGTAACGTCTACTGGTGAGCATAGTGTAGCTGTGAAAAGTACCTAGCCCAAACTCGCTTTTATGAAGAATTTCGCAACTCAAGAGCAATTTGTTGGTGGGTGGGGTGGGGGCTTCTCCTCTGATCCTTTAATACTGAAACATGAGTCAAATCTTGGGCATTTCTTAACTTCCAGCATTTCTGTAAAGTTACCAGGCCTAACTCGCCCGCCTCGGCTTCGGATGACAAACCCTTTAAAAAGAAAAGGGAGGGCAAAAGAAAGGGCACTTTGGGAAGAACCTTCTTTCAATTTCCTCTTTATATCATTCGCCACAAAATAATTCGATCGAGCGAGTAATTTATTTAGCCTCAATGAGATAAAGTATAGAGAGTATAGCGACTTTGGCACTCTTCCACCGCCTTAAACAACTGATAAATTGAATCGAAAAGCTAGGTACAGTACATCATAAGTCCCTTAAACATATCTGCATAAGTCAAATTACACTTCAAACTGACTTCAATGCTTTTGCGAATAGTAATGAAATTATTATTAACTAAATTTGTCACGTCCGTATGGAAAAGGGAAGCCAAATCGCACGCAAGCTTGTTATTTCACTCAATCTTCTGGCGAGGCGCATCAGGGCGAGTCCGAATCACCTAAGGACTTGTAGTCCGTGCAAACAAAAATGAGATCCAGAAAAGAGAGGACTCCCCCGTTTGGGGAACAGGGGCAGGGGGCTTCGAGAGAGTTGCACGCATCCCCGTTGCCCAAATTACTCTGATTGGACTATGCACCTTCAACACATTCTCGCGTGCGATAACTTCCCCCCTTTTTTCATTATTTTTCAAGATCAAAAATAAGAGGAACATTCCAATTTGTCGAACTCGGAACATGATATAAAAAAACATTTATTATTCGGTTAAAAACAGAAAATAAACTAACTTGTGGTTAATTGGATAAAAAAAAATAGGTCGTTCAAAAAAAAACATTGAAATAGTTACGAATCAAACTCGAGAAGGCAAATGACAATGATAAACTTAAAGCAGTTATGAAACATTGACTGTTTGAGGCAGTAATCAAAAAACTTCATTTGGTAGTTTGAGAGAAAACAATCAAATAGAAAAGATACACATAAAATATCAAAGCGTCTCTACTTCCTAGTCAAATGAGGACCATAATCAGAAATAAGAAGCAAACTAATCAAATCATATCGCGATCCTTAATTCGAGTAATACGATAAACTTGCACTCGAACGCAAAACCTTCATTTACCTCTGCGGAAGAGGTCTTAAGAGATGAAGCAAAACAGCCTTAGGTAATAATGGCCTAAAGCAACAAAGGGAGGTAAGAGACAACCATCGCCATTCAATTCAGTGGACGGTAAGACGACGCAGAATGTAAATCGTTTGTGTTTTGTTTTTTATCTAAGTTTCTGGTGGATTTTCTCCAGCAGGAAGGTGACCTCACGAACATGGTGCATCGGGGTCTTGGTTGGGGGTCGTAATGAGAGACCCCAACATCGAGTGCGGGGTCTTGTGGCGAGAAAGCAAATGAGAAACGAGGTGGTCTCGACGCTTGCCACGATACGGGCAAATCTGGCATGGGAAGGGACGATCGTCCGTGTGCGACTTCATATGACGGTTTAAGTGGCAGCGGAAATTGAATCCTTTGCCACAAATGGGGCAAGACCGCCACTCTTCGGGAGCGTCAGAGGGTGGTTGCAACAGCAATGAGGATTTTCGGGACGGTGCAGCGATTCCAGAGCGGCTTCTTCGGGCATCCTCCTGCCGACGGAGAGAGACGAAGCTGGGTCACAAAATTTATGGTGATGTGTAGAGCTGAGAATCGGATATGGGCTTGGCGCAAATGAAAAAGGAAAGAGGCGCTTATAAGTTGGTGCAAGAAACTCGGGGGAAATTAGGGTGTTGTGTGAGAACCAAAGCTGCATTTAACGATAATTACCTACAGGGGCAATCAATTTCGAGCTGGCCGATATCGATACTCAACCCTATTTGCCAATCCAATAACCAAAAATATTAATTGGGCTCAGATATAAGGAATTGAGTCAAGAAGACAGACCCCCACCAGCGAAAAAAACAGATAGTTTTACTTTTTAAAAGGAATTCAAATTTTGCCGACAATAGGGTCCAAAACGACCTTTAGCAAGGATCGCTTGCGATGGAACAAAGATCCTTGTCAGAGTCAATTTCTGAAGCCCAACTGCTCCTGTTCCTCGCCAACGATCGACGCACGACGTCCATCTTTCACCAATTGTTGACCTCCCAGCAAGGAAATCGACCTTCGTCGTGTCCATGTCTGGGTGAGTTCCACCTCTTCCCCTTAGCGTCATAACTATTCTACTCGGGCTATACATCTTCCTACGTATTCTGACTTCTCTTAACTTTACCAACTTCTTTTCAAACATCCCCTTCGTTGGTCTTTGTTGTTGTTGTTTTTTAATAAAATATGCCATTTATCCACCAAAACACAAACTAATAAAGAGTTTCCGCCAGCAGCATCGCCAGAGGATTAGTGGTTGACAATAACAACGCGTAAGATACGAGTATATGGAAGAAGTAAATAGATGCCCCTAGGTTTATAACACAAAATATGAATCCAAAAGGAGATAAATCGGGCCCATCCGAGGATGGATAGTCCATGCTACAGATCGGCAGGACTCCAGAAAACACCCCTACAGTCAACAGGGTGGGTACTAGTTCAATTAAAATGAAAAGGAACAATCGAATTACGACTTACTTTTCCAAAGTCTGTTGAGAACAATTGTCAGTGTGTTAGAGCGAGATTTACGAGCTACTATCATTCCTAATAAGCTTAAACTTTCTAAAAACAGAGGCTCGAATCAAATTTTGATTATAAACCAAGGATTTCGGGGCTGGCGGGCTGGGTCTCTATAACTATTTCTCAAATTAAGAAACCGCCGGTTCACAGGCGACTCTTCCAAGTATTAGGATGTCAAGAAATACGGGGTTGTTTTATTTTTTTTACTGGTTCTAAATTGACTGCAAGCTGTTTAAATATAACCAGAATAATGCCTGGACTTAAGTTGTAGTAATGCATAGGGCTTTTTTAAGCTACAAAAATGGTTTACACGTGTAACATGTAATGTCTGAAAGAGACCGTTTAGTGTGAATATTGCTTTAAATCTCGAAATGCAATGAGCCATTTTTGGTCATAATTGTACCTACGAACGATGGAAAATAATGGCTTGGTCGCAAACAAATCTAATCCTACTCGTAGATGACGTCTCCAACAAAACAAGGCTTTTCATTGGTGGGACTTGAAAGGAGTTATTCATTATTATTAGTTCCTCCATAATGAGTACAGTTACTACATACCAATATGTTAACTAATTACAGCATTTTAATCATTATTTCTTGAATAAAACGAAATGAATTCTTCAAGAAAGTTGACCAATGCTTAGATAAGCGATGGTAGAGAATTGTCAATAATGATGGAAACTACTTTGCTGAATGTTTCTTTTTAAATTAAAAGTGTGATTTTACTTTTTATAAAAAAACAACTAATCTCTTGACAACTTAATAAATAAAATTCTAAAACCTTTTACTCACCTAAATGCCAAATTACTTTTCGAGCATCCTCCCAGTGGAGGGTTCGACCAGATCCAACGATTTTGAACTAAACCAAGGACATTGTAACTAATGAAATGGGCATTTTCTCCACTTCTAAAAATCGGCTGTAGGCAAATACCCTCATCCAGGAATGTATTTCAAAGTTATTCGATAAATTGCTTTAAAATTCGATGGAAAGCATGTGTGTGCGCGTTTATATACCATACCGCCCCCCATGCAACTTCCTGTCAGTACATTCCAATTTTCCACTAGGTGGTGGTGTGGTGGCCGGCAAGAGAAAATTCCCTATTATGAGCTCGGTTGTAATATGGGTGAGTGGTGGGTCGTGGTTGGGATAGGAGTTCTGTGTAGGGATTTTTTTGGGGGGTAGATTTGAGGGGGTTGCTTAGTTAGGATGTGGTTCTGCATGGCATTGTGGTGGTGTTCGCGACTGTGGACATGATTCATTAAAGTAGGTTTGAGGGATGGGGGGAGGAGGAGTTATTGAGCTTAGCTTGTAAGCTGTTGGGGATATCTTTCTTTAGGTCTAGGTTGTGATAGTTGGGGTGGGAAGGATTTTGTTCTCTGCTAAAGTATTGAGTTCCTATCATGTCTAGGTATACTTTAGTGGGTAATATGTTGGCTTCAGCGTCGAGGTGTGTTTTTTGTGCATAATGTGATGGCTATATATATATATATATATGCAAATTTTGTTGAAGACCATTGTGTATTTTGCCTTAATTAATTTTCTTTGGCAACTTTCTCTTCTTCTATCTTTTTTATTCCATCTTGTAGATGGTGGATTACTTGTCCTGTATTCATCTCTTTTTTAAATGAATGTGTTTGGTAAAAAACAAACTAAATTGCTGAGCTTTCGATCTTATTCGATCATCTTCGGAGCGTTTTGAAATGTTCTTGCCTCCTTTACCGATGTAATGAGTGGAGTGAGGATCTGACAGAGTGAAAGAAGTTGAAGTTGAAGTTGAAGTTGATATAAGAAGAATGAAATGTGTAGTAGGTATATAAAGATAAAAAGAGAATGAGATTTGCCCTGGTGTAGAGAGCTCCTCACAGGTTTGTCTAGTATTTGATTCTTTTATTTCTTCGCTTTATTTGTTGTTATTATTTGTATTTATCAAGTTATATACATATATGTATTTTATTTTATTATATTTATTATTTTTTATTTTTTTATAGAATTATTATTTAACTAAACTAAAATTAGGTAAATAAATATTTTTAATCTTTCCTCCATCGTGGCTTTCAAGCCTTTCAAGTTTCTTGCTTGCTATACGTTTCTTGTTTTATATTTCTATTTTAGAGTTATTATATGTCTTGCCGGGGTTTTTAGGTTCAAAATTTTGGTTGTCTTGATTGGGTTTGTTATGGGCACTACGCCTCCTTTACTCTTCGCTATGATCTCTTTATTATTAGGATTTATGTTGTACTTAAATCTTACGGTTAAGTGTATATACCAACTTGTTGGTCTCGGGAGCAGTTCCTTCCACTCGGGAAGAGGGATTTCCTTTTGACACGACCTCTGACTGCTCTCGGTATGTCTAGGTTGTGATTAATATTTGGAGTGAAAGAAAACGATTTTTAAGGGGTATTTATTCCGCCTTGGTTAAACGTAACATTAGAGGAAATGGGCCACTCCTGTGAGTGGAATTTTAAAATAGTTTTAATGTGCAATTCCAGCTTGTCGCTTGACTGGTTATGACCGGCTTATCTTCATTTATTAATATGGCTTCTAAGATGTTCAGCCTCGCTTTATTGACCTTGTTCTTTTAATAATGGTGTTATCAATGAGCATATTTCTCGTTAGGTTAATATTATTGGCACTCTCCCTATGATTCTTAGGCCGTCCGCTTTGTAGATGCATGGTTAAACGTCTCGAAAGTGTAGTGGTTGTAATGCCAATATATTTTGAGTTATTATAAGCTTACAGTCTTTATCGGGGCAGATGAACTCAAACTATGTTGGTTGACTTGAGATTCGGAGTTTAGGCAAGTGTTGTTTTTCATCAGGAGATTGCTGGCTTTTGTTGTTTTATAATAAATGATGAGTTGGATTTTATCCGTTTGATTAATATTCTCATTCATGTTTTTTTCATCTATTTTATAGGCCGTGGATATCTGGTTTCTGAAATACACTTTGATGTTGTTGACTTCTCCCTGATTACTTTCAGTTTTATCCGCATGTTTGTAATGGTTATTTAAAAATGATTGGAGTTGTTTGAGAAACCATTATTCACGAGTATTTGTTTTACTCGTGCAATCTCTTGGTGGAAAAGTTCCCACGTAGAGCAGCATTTATAAGCTCGGCGGATGTATGAGCCGATTACGCTTATTTTATACCTTTCAGGGCATTCACTCTCCGCATTGAGGCATCTTCCCATGTCCGTACTTTAGTGATATAAAGATATGATGTAGTTATGAACATACCTTTTTTATGTATTAAATTAGAAGCAGGGTTTCTCTCTCCTGCACTAGTTAGCTTTTGGATGAAGGTAAGAGTTTTTACTAGTCTTCGTTCGGCCATTCTTTATGCCATATTGTTCTTGGGGTTTTTTAACATGGCCTCCAATGTCTTTGGCAGTCTTTGTCACTCCCTAATATTTTTCACTATTCCTGTTGTTTTATGCAGCCGCCTTTTTGCTTCAGTTGTGCATCCTTGCCCTTATTCCTTCTCCCTAAGCCCCACAAGATTGGTCTTTCAAACAGGAGTAAACTCTTTTCACCTTGCTCATTAAGGGGAATAAGGAAAGATCCCTTTGACTAAATACTTTATTAAAAAATAGTTTAAGGGGATTAGCAACAAGTCTTAATCACAACCCAAATTTTTGCTCATTTTTCAGATGTTGAAACGTGTATTGTTGTGTAGAATACACAACCAAATTTTTATATAAGCAATTGAGCAACAAACAATAGCCCAACACATTAGTCTTAGGTTTCGGGATAACTGTTTGAAACCATGGACGATCAGACCAGGTTGAGTTGATAATGAAAAAAAAAATCTTTAAAGAATCATGCGAAAATTTATTCAGTGATCAATAGGAAAAAAAAGAGTGGTTGGTTCTTGAAAAGGGCAGTACCTTCATGCCACACTGCAGTAAAGACGAAAGATGAACAAAGTTGAATGAAACGACTTTCTTAGCCAAGTAAATTAATTACAAGTCTAGGGAACGTGTGAACATAACTAGAGTAGATTAACACAAAAAATAAACGATTAGAATTGTAGTATCTTTTTACCTAAAAATGGTGAAAAATACTGAAAGATAATTTTAGAATCATTAAAGCATTAGACATATCTGGGTATTTATTTACTTTTATGTAAACGCAAACGAGAACTGTGGTTCGAACTGCGAACTTGAGAATAAATGGTTTGTGCCGACAGAAAACAAGAATAGAGGAATTGAGGCTAAATTGGGCCGTGAGACCAGACCAGATCGCTTTGCCTTGTCGATAATAGGCAATGCTTTAAATCGATTTCACACGCAAAAGGAGCGTTTCTTTCTTACTAATTAGGGTGAGAACAAGTGAGTGAAGATGGAAGTGGCTCTTGGGTCGGGAAAATGTGGAGCCTGAGCTCGTGTTTCTTGACGTCAGCTTTTTGGCGGGCTTGATAGGGGCAGAAACGGCAGGCGAAAGGTTTCGTATCCGTATGAATCAGTGTATGTCTCTCTAAGTTATAGAGGCGATTGAACGGTTTGTGGCACACTGTACATTTGAACGAGTGGCTTTGGGTTACGCTTTCAACACGGAATTCGGAGAACACTGCGTTGTACAACTGCAACAGAGAATAAATAACCGTGCGTCAGAGGTCAGCACCGCAATTGTATCGATTGGGGTAATATTATAAATACTACCATTACCGACGTACTACAGGTCATCAGAGGCAGTAATCCCGCAGCGCAAATCACGGGGAAGATAAATATAGGTAAAGAATCCGTGAATTCTAAATATAATTTATACAGAAAAAATCACACTAGTTTGTACACTCCGAATATGTGGCGTGTTAATACTCGGATTTTCTTTATTGACCAAAAAATAAGCAAAAAAAAACTAATGGAAGCATCACCGCCAGAAGGTCTTTAGAAAAAATAGTCTACTTAAGCGAAGTGAAAATAAGCACAAGGTAAATAAATATATTCGTTGCTACGTGAGTGCGCGGTGCCCTGTCGAGAAATTGATGTGCCGCATGAAGGTGCCCGACAACCACACTTCCAGGCGAATTACCAATCGCTCAAGGAGTCATTCTAATTCAGTCAAATTCCCTTCAAACATTGCAATGTGTCTGCTTACCTTCCACGACCACAACCCAGTTGAAAGTAGACAAATTAACAACACCGATCACTATATTCTTATGGATTCTTCCACACACATCCTCACTTTGCCTCAACAAAAAAAGCTTAAATTTGAAATTGATTAAACACATCTATCCATTACTCGTATCGTACTTTAAATTCTGTATATTCTTAGAAATAAAACCACTTTACTACGGTTAGCTTGTTGGCACAATTTACCAGATAAAAAAACAAATCGGGAGGTTTGCCTTGGTAAATAAACAAGGGCAAATTCAGGATCCTCTCGTAACCCCTCCCTCCAGCGATATAAAGTTTAGCCGTGTAAACACGGTTTCCAAATGAGGCGAAGATAAGCAATGGCGTGGTAAGTTATTTTTTCATGGTCAGGGATGACCACCGATTAACGCATTTTTTTTTAAGGGATAAACGCATAGGCGCCCTACACAAGGGAATGCGGGGGCGGGAATAAACAAGAAATTATATCAGAGGGAGAAGGGAGGAGGTAGAGAGACAATAAAACATTATTTACGGAGAACCAAGGATGTTCTCAGCCAAGATTAAACAAGTAAGCGCTGCGAGAAATGGAGTACACGAGACACTCAATAAGAAGGTGCGACACGGTGAATCTGGTACGGCGGGTGGTACAGGGCGCACTTTTCTTTATGGCTAGAGCGGTGGAAGGGTGAGGGCTCAGGAGCCAAAGGAGGGTTTAATGTGGTGGAGTTAGGCGAGGGGTAGGTTTGCTAGGTAGCTAGCCAATGTGGAAGTACATGAGTGAGTGGAAGCGGGACTGAGAATGCTGGGCCAGAGGCTGACCGAGAAGCTTCACTGTCAGGTACCCCAAAGTGGGAGAACCTAACAGCTGAAAAGCTTAACTCCAGGCGAGAGCTCATGCAAAAGGACTCTTGATCAAAATCGCGATCCGAGAATCTGTGAACAGCACGAAGGAATGTCTTCGTGTGAAGGTCCGGATAGCGTGCCGAATCGGGTCGATCGATCACAGTGGCTGGGACACGTGGCCCGGATCTCGTAAATAAGTAGTTCCTTATTGAGATATAAAAGGCCTGAAAATTAGTGCAAGATCGGTAGTAAAAAAACAAAAAACATACCATTTGTTTTACTTGGTTTGTGTACTCCCCCCCCCCCCCACTTTCTTTATGCGCCTTTTTCGGGGATTTTTTTTTTTTTTTAATACACCGCCTGATCGAACAGATTTTGCAACAATACAAAAACGAAATTTTCATGATTACCTCCCCCAAGAAATCATCAACGAAATAAGGGCAGGAAAGGTGGGGTTTTTTTCGGGTTTTAGCTTAGGGGATTTTCGATGCGAAATTGTACACATATTGGAAAGGGAATCACAAAAATAGTTGGTGGATATATATAATGCAAAAAATACCCCTCTTTCGGTGTGATTTCTCCGAACGCCCCATTTTTTGTTCTCCAACAAACCCTTACTTGTGACTTGTATATTCATGCATACCTTCCTACAGTGCCCGAAGGTCTTTGCTAATAAAGTTGAAAGCGGTTGGCCTGTTATTATCTGCGCGTATTTTTGCGTATACGGTAGGTCATAGGGGAGGGGGGGCGGTTGCGAACTTTAGGTGTCGGATCTCGCAACGAAAGGCTACAATCCAAACTATTTGCGTGCCGTATCATACAAAAATTTGGAATGGCTTCAGCCAATTCACGTACAATGCAGCATTCATTCCAATAAGTGAACGCATTCGGACAATATAAAATGTGGGACGAACGACTAATGTGAATCTATTCATGAGGTTGCAAACAAGTACAGCCATTTTACACACGTTACCAGATTTCTGCGGCTCTCAACCTAGCATGGGCCTTTTGCAAAGAACCCTTCTAACATTCCAAGACTAGCACCAGTGAAATGAATCAAAGGCCAGAATGACCCACTGAAGGTGAATGGGATTGTTCAAAGGAAGGCAGCGGCCGTGCCCGTGCCCTCTGGATGGACGAGTAAGACGTGTTTTCTAAGGTCGTCTTTGGCTTTGGCCGCGTGGGTGCAGAAATGGCAGGGATAGGGCCTCTCCCCAGTGTGCGTGCGGAGGTGTCGCTTCAACAAAGACGCATAGCTGAAACTCTTGACGCAGAATTGGCAATGAAACCTAGCCTGTCCCCTTCCCTTCTGGGCCAGCTGTCGGATTTCGCCGAGATCACGGTCCTGCCAGCAGAAAGACGACAGGGATCAGTCAAGAATGAATAAGGAACCCCATCTCAATCACTTCTTGAACAACCCACAATACCACAGCAAGGGTTTAAGAGGGTTTATGCCGATATATACCCCCCCACTTCCCTTAGTTATTTGGGCGTGACGGAATATTATATAAGCTTTAGTTAAATCCCAAAAGAGGGGTATGAATTAGAGGACTTGCGCGCTAATACTTGAGCTCCATCCGGATGGTAAACACTATTAGGCAATAGGAAGACAAACGTGGCAGGTTGTTTCTACAATCAGAGCAACTTTGCCTGTTTCCAAAGCGAAACCCACCAACACATTTACAATTTCACTCTCCGATAACTAATGGACCAAGAGGATTTCAATTCAAAATAGAATCAAGTAAATGAAAAATGATTTTGAAAATACACGAGTCATGCTTTGACATTGAGTCAATCAAATGCGAGATACCAATTGGATACTGAAGAATTGAATCAAAGAATAGGATATTCGATGCTGGGGTTTCCCGGTTTTACCTTCGATCCGAGGAGGGAGGGGAGCTGGTCACGGCGTAAAAAATGCAAGACGAAGCGAAATATAGCAAGATCTTTGGTTTTCGAACAATGAATGAATCCGTAAGAAAAAAAAGGAGGGGTAAAGGTAATTAAATATTAAATAGAAGAAACGCATTTCTGAATTTCTACGAGGAAATTCTATACAACGAACAAGCACTCGGCTGAACAAATTTGATCCTTGCGCAGGAATGATGATAATGAAAAGATGGAATGAACTGCCATTCTTTCGAGCGGTTACGCAGGAGCTGCATCTCCTAATTTCATTTTTAAATGCCTTCTCTGCCGACAAAGGCCAAAGTCGTGGGAGAGGAAAGAAATATACTACGGAGGTTCCATAAGTATCTATTTATTTCATTCGTAAATATACATTATTTACAGAATAAATACAGTCCTAATATTTATGAACAAAAGATATCTTCAGAAAGTTGTTCTTGGGTCAATCTTACAAAAGTTATAATGACGCCCGACATTATTGTACAGATAACAAACGGATATTTTTATATAAACAACTTTGTCCGGCCCAAAGATTAATGAAGCCACGGTGTCAGCATGAATTAAACCTACCAATTGCGAACAAAGAATTTACCACAATAGTTATCTTCTTTACAGGCACGACAAATCAGTTGTAGAAGTACTCACATTACGTGATTGTAAAACTGCTTTACGAAAGAATAATTTCCATTTCGCCAATGAGAACTCAGACCCCGAAGTTTACTTGCTCATGATAATACAAGATTGCGCCACCCAGTAATCAGATCATTACTAAACTATTTAGAACCACGAAGCTGGTACAATTATTAATTCAGACTTGCCATGAAGTCGGTAACTTGGGCACTTCCAAGTAAAATTCCTTTTGCCAGAAGGGGGAAAAATTTATGTCAGGTTAGAAAGGCCAATAAAGGAGTTGGCACACCAAAGCAACACAGAATTCACCTCACTCGAGCAAATTTATCCAACTTCTTCACTATCAACACTTCAATTCGGATCATGCCGATACAGGACGTGGCTGCGAACTTGCTCCTTGCGGGGCGCTCTATATTCGCAGTAGGGACAACTGTAGGGCTTTTCGCCCGTGTGAATTTTCATGTGGCGGACCAGCATCCACCTCCACCGGAATTTATGCCCACAAACCAAACACTCGTGGCGTTGCGACGTGGGGGCTGTCACTCGGGGGGGATTCTGGTCTTTACCCCCGCTGCTACACACACTTCTCAATGAATCCTGCCTGACGGGGTGGAATATTTGTTGCATATGTTGTTCCACGAATGACCGAGGCGGAGGAGGATTCACTACCTGCGAGGGGGGAACAACACGTCACCAAAACAAGCTATAAAAAGAACGTCTTTGACAAGTGCCCACCCGCACGGAGGGTAACGTTTACAGATCTACCAACAGAACCAGACATTCCGACAACTAGAGCTTTACAGGACTAATATTTACATTTATTCTTTAAGTTTGCTCAGGAAGGAAACCAATTTTGAGAGGTCGTTACAATAAACTTTCATCCCCAACTACTTGGTCTTGGACGCATTTGCGTCCGAAAGCGTAGAAGAGGAAGAAGAGAGGGTGCAAGAGGGGGTAGATGGTACAGAAATGTGTTGTGTGGCCACGTGTTTGGTGACGTCGAACTTCTGGGCTGCTGCGTAAGGACAAAAAGGACAATGGAACGGCTTCTCTCCCGTGTGGATCCTATAATGGCGCTGCAGCAGGCACGGCCATCGGAATTTCTTCCCGCACACCTCGCAAGCAGTTCCGAATAAATTCGAAGGGCCTAACGAACTCAGCCGGTGATCAACGGCGCCCTGTGGAAGGTAGCGAGGGAGTCAGTTCCTTGCCAAAGTAAACTATCAGCACTAAAACACAAGCAACTACTACACAATCAAGAAGTTTTCCTAGATTTGGGTCTCACTTCTTCCACCTACGAGATGGACACGGAGTGTTTAGGATTTAATTCGAATAGGAAGATATAGAAAGGTGGCGGCGCCGTCGAGATGAGAGGGTTCTTTCGTGGCAAATTCACTCTTAAATACGCGCCTTTCGCATCCCGTCACTTAGTCGCCGAACGGTAAGACCTCAATGTATGGGTCCTCAGTGAAATGCTTATTTCGCACGTGACGAATAAGAATTTCCCTCTGGTTAAACGAAAGTGGGCATGAAGCACACGCGAATGGGCGCTCCCCGGTGTGCACGCGTACATGGCGCTCGAGTTTTGAAGGGGTTCGGAACCCCTTTCCACAATAACGGCACAGGTGCGCTTTCCGTACGAACGAAGAGCCTCCAGGGCCTTCGGTGGATCTCCCTTCCAACACCACGGAAGCAGCATAACGGCCAAAGCCCTCCCCGCTCATGTCTGCGCAGGATTCCACAATCCGATTAACCTAAAGAAAAGAAAGAGAAACTCAACCCCTTTTGCATTCAAATTCTTTAATGAAAGACTTAAAATTGCGCAAAACAAAAGCAACCTAACCCGGGTACAAATACACCAAGAGGATTGGGCATATGACACTTTTATGCGCCATGCCACTCTGAGGAGGATAGGTGGTGCGTATGACAAGTGACAAAACAGCAACTTGGCTAGAATTTGTAGAGTATAATCGGATAAGTTCATGACTGTTGGGCACGACTGTTAAATCTAACTAGCGGTTTGGCAAATAAAAAAGGGGGGAAAGAAGAAGAGAAGGGGAGGTGTCTCTGGGTAATGGTAAAATGTAAGAAATCTCTACCCACCAATTCCATTCAAGGTTGAAGGCAAACCCATATGTAAAAGAACAGTGGGAAAAAGTCATAAAAATAAGATTCTGTATTTCGACACGAGTCACTCCGACTACACTTGTGAAGAGCCCGCAAAGGTGTGGACTCATATCATGGTTAATGATCCTCCTACAACAAACCTTGAAGAGCGATAAGTCCCCCTTGCTCTAATGCCTACGCTGTACTCCAAACCTTCTAAGCGATACAGCTTCACTATGCGCTTAAAATTCGAGTAAAAAAGTGCGCGGAAGACTAAAGGATAAAAAGGTTGGAATAGAAGACAAAAGCGGAAAAATTTGTTGAAATGAGGCCTGCTACGATTCAGTTCTTGCGGGTCATGGGTCTTTACAAATGGGCAGTTAGTTGAAAGAATACACAGAATCATAACGACGTTTACTGCCTAACTCGCATTCAAGGTGAGTCGGGGTACATATCCAATTATAAAATATATTTTAACATAAACGATGAACAAAAAATATCGCCAAAGTATTTGATCAAAACTGTTTACAGCAGAATACGACTAATTCACTTTGATATGCAACATTCGAAGAGGTACACGGGACTGCCTTTGGTGTTATTTGCAAGGTCGCTAAACCCACGCTTATGCCTACGTTGATGAACGAATCGTCACCAATTACCCTCTCCTACTGTATCATAATTGAGACGTTTCAAATCACGGAAAGGTTCTTGAACGAGAGCATAATTATCACAACCGTGAGAATGTCACAACAAGCGCATCCATAAGTTGAGCCAATGCGTGGCGTGGTGAGCGTCCAATAACAACGAAGTGAGTTGCAGGTATCTTGCTCCTCAATACTGCCTTAGTGGAGTATGACGCCCTAATTTGGCGAGAGCACCGACTAACCAAACGAGCGAGAGGCTGCCACTCAGTGACGCGACAAAGGGTCTTCGTCAGCAACGCATTCGGTGGTAGTGTTGCTATTGATGATTGTGGTGCGCGCACGCTCATTGTGTATTCTCAAACCGTGGTCTTTCAGGGTGTCTCTGCGGGAGGTCCGGAAAGAACAGAGGGCGCAGGCGAAGGGCTTGTCTCCCGTGTGAGTGGCCAAGTGTCGGCTCAGGATCTGTCTGCGATTTCTGCCCCAAAAGCTCCTCTGACACACGGGACACACCAGAGAGTTCCCGTTCGCCTCGAACGCCACCCAGCGGGAGCTCTGGAAAATAGCGAATTTCAACGAGGCACCAAAGACACTTCATCCAAGAAAAGTGGCACTCACGATAAAAGGCACGGGGGCTACTGGTAAGGAGGATTGTTGGTAGTTCGAATAAATATATAAGTATAAAATAAAAGGCGGATGACAAAACAAATTAGTTTTCCTGTTCCCAGCAATAAGCTGGAAATGGAAAACTAAAGTTATTAAAGGGCAAACCCGAAGTATTCCTGCGTAACACGGCGGCGAAAATATGATAAAGCAAACAAGAGATCCTGAAAAATTACCCTCTTTCGCATCGCCCTCACTCCATTTTTTTTTCTTTTTGATAAACGGAAATAATATTTGGGAAAAGTGTGCCTCATCTTGCTTCCTAGGGCCTTCGATAGTCTCCTCTTTTAGATGATTTGGTTATATACATCTCATACCTTTCCCATTCGCTTCACAGAGCAAAGTCTATTATTTTAGACAAGATACCCCATTGGGATTTCGCTTTCAAAAATCGCGCCCAGACACAGTGTGGCAGTGGACGGTGGATCTCATAGCGCCGCACCAATCATTTCGATGAAATGTTATTCGTGCTCGACCTAACATATTGGACACCCCTCCGCTTCATTCTAATAATTTATTAATGAGGAAATCTTCAAAAAACTTGAAGATAGACTCACAGAGATGTATTGAAGTGTTAACAAACGTTATGCAAAAATTAGGATATATCAAAGGAATCGTGGGAAAATGGTTGATTATGAAGGTCATATAAAGTAAAGGCCAACGAAGACCAATGGGGGCACTAGTCTCCTTCCCAATTCAACTAGTATTCAGCTTCATAGAATGGCTCAAACGGTTCTTGAAACATACACAAAGCAGCAATGAATCGCAATGTCAGTTTCAGAGTTCATAGCAAGCGTAATGCCCCTCGGATCATATTAAGATCCTCCCTCCCCCCAAGTAGGTTTAGGGGGGAGGATCTTCATATGATCTATTTTTTATAAATATTCTGAACTTCACCACTAATAATAATAAAAATAAGAATATCTTGATTTTAGAAACATGCAAAAAAAACATACCAATTATATTCAAAGAATTCATATAAAGTTTGACAAAACAAAATGGTAAAGTTCAGAAATAGATGAATATCGAATGCTTTGGATAAAAAAAAAAATAATGACCAGATTTGTGTTGGTGTATATATATATATATATATATATATATATATATATATATATATATATATATATATATATATATATATATATATATATACACAGGGGTTGGACAAAATAATGGAAACATTAATTAAATTACTGACATTTGAGTCTCCTCCTCCTTAGCAGTATAAATAGATTCAATACGCTGACCAATCGATTCATACAGTTTTGTGCTGTATCTATAAGAATTTAACTGGTTTCGGTTGAAACTTGCTCTAGCTCCTTCGTAGACGCATTTTAGAGGGAATATATCCCCTAGTTTTTGCTCCAATTTACACAAAACAACTTGATTATGGCAAGATCTGTGAATTATGGAGACCAATATGTGTTCAACGTCATTATCAGGAATTTTAAACAAGTTTTAAAATCTTTTTGGGTGTGAATGGGTGCATTAGTTAATGTTTCCATTATTTTGTCCAACCCTTGTATATATATACAGTCACATTTTGCCCATGTACTCAGTATCAAGAGCACCATGGACCGTGAAACTTTCAAGACCGTTGTGCTGCCCTTGCTAACTGAAGATTCTCTGTCAGTTATTAATTGGCTTAGGCAACGCAGAATGCTGAGAAAAGTGAAGTGAAATGTCCCTCTTGTGATAGTGAAATGAACTGGACGAAGTATGCCAAATCTAATGATGGCCATGCTTGGAAATGCCAGACCAAAGATTGTGCCAAGCATAAATCTACATTATCTATAAGGACTGGATCGTTTTTTTCCAACTCTAGATTAACGCTTCAGACCTGGGTTCATGCAATCTATATGTGGAGTGAACGTATTGGTGAATCGAATCAAGGGCAATCCGTCAAGTTGGTGTTTCTGAGAAGACCATGATCGACTGCTACAGTTTTTTTCTGGGAAGTGTGCAGTAGATATCTTCAGGCTAACCCAGTGCAACTTGGTGGTCCAGGAACAGTTGGGCATATCGATGAATCGTGTTTTTCTCACAAATCAAAGCATCATCGGGGCAGAGGACCTCACACTCCTATGTGGGTGTTTGGAATGGTCGATACCAACACCTCACCAGGAACAGGATACATGGAAATTGTGGACAAAAGGGATGCTGCCACACTTCTCCCTATAATACAAGCTTTAGTGCAACGGGGATCGATAATCCACAGTGATGAGTGGAAGGCATACATTAATATACAAGGACTTGGCTTCACACACAGGACAGTGAACCATTCACTCAATTTTGTATATCCGCAAACTGGTGTCCACACTCAGGCCATAGAATCGTACCGGAACAAGCAGTAGTGCAACGGGGATCGATAATCCACAGTGATGAGTGGAAGGCATACATTAATATACAAGGACTTGGCTTCACACACAGGACAGTGAACCATTCACTCAATTTTGTGTATCCGCAAACTGGTGTCCACACTCAGGCCATAGAATCGTACCGGAACAAACAGTAGTGCAACGGGGATCGATAATCCACAGTGATGAGTGGAAGGCATACATTAATATACAAGGACTTGGCTTCACACACAGGACAGTGAACCATTCACTCAATTTTGTGTATCCGCAAACTGGTGTCCACACTCAGGCCATAGAATCGTACCGGAACAAGCAGTAGTGCAACGGGGATCGATAATCCACAGTGATGAGTGGAAGGCATACATTAATATACAAGGGACTTGGCTTCACACACAGGACAGTGAACCATTCACTCAATTTTGTGTATCCGCAAACTGGTGTCCACACTCAGGCCATAGAATCGTACCGGAACAAGCAGTAGTGCAACGGGGATCGATAATCCACAGTGATGAGTGGAAGGCATACATTAATATACAAGGACTTGGCTTCACACACAGGACAGTGAACCATTCACTCAATTTTGTGTATCCGCAAACTGGTGTCCACACTCAGGCCATAGAATCGTACCGGAACAAGCAGTAGTGCAACGGGGATCGATAATCCACAGTGATGAGTGGAAGGCATACATTAATATACAAGGACTTGGTTTCACACACAGGACAGTGAACCATTCACTCAATTTTGTGTATCCGCAAACTGGTGTCCACACTCAGGCCATAGAATCGTACCGGAACAAACATAGAGCACGCATCAGCATGATGCGAGGATGCAGGCGGGACTTCTTGAATTCTTTTCAAGAACTTATGTGGTGTGACCGTTTCTTCAGGAATGCTTTTGATAACCTATCTCATATTTCCTTGCAATATTTAGTGTAATAATTTTTTTAAGAATCTATGTACACAAATTTCCTGCAATATTTAGTATAACAAAAGAGTAATCTGAATAATTTTATATTATTTATTCCTTATTTAGTTTATTTATATTAAAATATTGGGGGGGGGGATCTTCATATGAGCGCGAGTGGAGGAGGGGGGGGGGGAGATCTTCATATGATCCTGCACCTCCAAGCCCAAATGCTCCTTATAAACCTTTAGTGCGATTCAGCCTTGTTGCTATTGCGCTTTAAATCCCAAGTTAAAAATAAAAAAGTGATTTACCCCTCATCCATGTTTAATCCTTTGTATAGATTTTAATACGATTCTTTTATACCGAGTTTAACTTTGCTGACGCTGTACATTTTACTGCATTTATACACCGTTCGTCCAAGTGGGGTGAAGATGCCTTCAGTATAAATTAGTAGACATTTCGCAAAACCCAAAGTTGGGGTGATTGGCTTAAATTTTAACAAGGATTCGATAGGGATGGATGTACAGAAATTAAGGAAAGCTAAAAGAAAGTTCTTTGCAATGTATGAGTACATGAGTACAAAGTTGGCAAAGCGAGTTCGCGACCCATCGACCTGCATTATTAAGAATGCCCAATAAAGTGAAATCAGAGGGATACCAATGGAGGGCATTGGGTAGAGAGGAAAGGGTTTCAAGAACATTGACAAATTTGGGCAAAAATACGATCCCTTTTGAGTAATTCATTTACTCCGTTTATCAACCAGAGTTAAACCATTGATTTGTGAACAGCAACTAGAAACCAGAATACATAGTATTTAGATTGCATGGACGTATGAATGCCATTAACAATTATCAAGTGACTTTGACCCCCCATCCTAGCAAGGGGGGACATGCCCCTCCTTGAGCCCAGTTCTCCGAAAGTGATGCTCTTTCTCGAATCATCTTTTGCACCACTTACATCTTCGATTATCTTTTCGACCCCTGTATAGACCCAACATAGGGTGAAGGATGGCGTTAAGATTCTCTCTTTTTATTAAAGTGTCTTCGCAATCAAGTAATCTTTTGTTTGACGAGGATAAAGATTGAGAGCCTCATTCCCGCAATGAAACAAATAAAGAGTCGAAACAAGAGCGGATAAATTAACTCCTTGAATCTCTTCTATACTCTTGTAAAGAAAGGGCAAAGCAAAAAAAAAAATGTCGGTCTAACCTGCAAGAGGCTTACTCCTCCTAATGGTTCCACGACAACACTCACAGGTACTAATCTATGCTTTTCTGGTAGAAAGGCGCTGAACTAAGGAAATGTAGGTTTTCCTACCTAGGTAAAAAAAAAGAAAAGTTTATAGTCTTTATTTTAATACCATCTTGAAAGAGCAAAAAAGCGTAAGAGAAAATATATATAAAAAAAAACACGTTAATACACATTCAAGACAAAAATAAATATAAATAACGACTTTAACATACACACATAAATACAACTGCACAAAGGAATAACACAAAATGGAAGGGGGAGGCAGATTCTCGTTTGCATGGTTCTGGGCGTTTAAAAAGAGGTGGGAGTGCGCATTCGAGGCAGAAACGACTAGAGTGAGAATAGGAAAGATGGAAGGGGTGACGGAAGTGAAGGGGAGGACAACGAGCAGGTCAATTGAGATCGGTTCTCTCCGCTCGGTCCACTTGGTGGCGAGAGTTGAGCAAACTCTTGACCTGCCACGAGAGGTGGAGAACATCGTCGGCTTCCAGGTCCGCATTCGCAGAGGGGGGCCGGCCCAGCTTCAGGTCACCCAGGGGATGCATCACCTTCATGTGGCGAGTGACGTGATCTCGCCGAGCCGCCCGGTAAGGGCATGACGGGCACCGGTACGGCTTAAACGGGGTGTGTGTGGTGGTGAGGTGGCGATGGAGCACGTACTGGCGGTTGGGCCCCGTAAAGCTCTTTGCGCACTGCGGACAGGTCACCACCGCGTCGCCGCCCCCCCGCCGCAGGGTTCCTTCCGCAGTGCAGCACGGCCCCTCCTGCAACACAACACGACCGGGTCAGGAGGTATAATCATAAGCATCATTGGGAAAGGGGGTGGGGAGGGCAAGAACCATTCTTTCAAGCAGTGGTGATCCCACCCCTCTCAGAAAGGGAGACTAAGTGTGAGAACGAGGATGGTGAGATGGGGCGGTAGGCAAGCGAAAAGCTGATTGTGTCCGAGTGGTGGGGGTGGTGGCATGGATGGATTTTATATGACGCGTTAGGTTACTACTTATATTGGCACGATAGGGACACTGGGGGCAGGAGTAAGGCTTCTCCCCCGTATGAATTCTCATATGACGCTTCAAAAGAGTGGTTTGGTACAGTCCGTGGAAGGCCCGACCACAAAAGTCGCAAAATGTGGACGGACGAACGAACGCAGTGGATCGCGCTGCAGAACCCATCTCCATCGCCAGCGTGTCCTGCAAAGTTTTAGTTCAACTCAATATCGGCCACCATTCCACAGGAGAGAGGGTGTGAATAGAGCAACAATGAGGAAAAGGATTTGGAGAGGTAAATGGAGAACCCCCTACACCCCCACCAAACCTATGCATAAACGAGCACTGAGGTTACAAGCTTGGGTCAGGATTCACCGGAAACGATTGGCTTCCGTCGCCGGTGATCGCATTATTATGAACAGTCTTGATGTGACGCGACAAATTGCTTGAGACGTTAGCACGATACGCGCAGTACATGCAATGAAAAGGCTTTTCACCCGTATGCGTGACAAGATGGCGGGTGAGGAGAAACTTTCGATTGCTGCCGAAAAACTTCTTGCTGCAATGCGGGCAAGTTGCAGCCACAGCGGGACCTCCAGTTTCCTGATGATGGTCAACTCTAGGTTGCCATACCGCTTGCAAAGCCTTACTTCGCTCCGACCCGCAAAACCGAAAATTTGAATCTCTTCCGGACCACGAAGTTCTCCTCTGAAAGGACAAGGCTTCAATCACAGTCACGCCTTCCAGCTAACGCCTCTTAATTTATTCTTTCGAATTAAATAGATACAAGAACGCAAATAATATTTCCTCTTAAGTTCCACAGAGATGAACAGAGAGACTTTCGAAAATAAACGAAAGGACTTCAGCTAGAAATGCTTAAATACGTAGCAAGGCTTCCCAGACAACGAAATAGCCCTTGCTATATTTATCCATGTATATAATCTTCGAGAGAGCAAGAAAGAGATAGGAGTGGGGGAGGTCAAATCAGAAAACAGATTACACTTACTAAGCGCAACTTGGCAAACAACAGCGTAAACAGTATTCGTTATCGGGGTGGCATCAAAATCCAGAGGTTTTTAGGCATGAGTGTTCTTACTAAGGTCATCATGTGGGCAGTACCTATAATACCTATAAGAAAAATCATATACTTTCGCATGCACAAGATGAAAAGCTACCTACACTTAAGGAGTGCCATTTAATACGGTTGGTCTCCTCTCCAGCGACCCTGTGCAGGGAAGAGGTTTTGATTGGCGAATACTACAGCAGCAGAGGATATCCCCTGGACCCTGCTCTTATTTTCATGAATGTTAAAGATATGACGTCTGAGATTGCCCGGTTGAGTCGCAGAATACGAACAAGTTGGGCACTTATGAGGCCTAATGCCAGAGTGAGTCATTAAATGGAACTCCATATTCTGCCGTCGGTTGCGCCCTTTAATGATTTTGGGGCAAAAGGGGCACTTCAAGGAAAGTTCGGTGGAGTCTCGCAGAACCTCGCTGGGCACCTGCGAAAATGATTGCTGACTGAACAAGAGTACAGACAAGGTGACACTTGGATTGATTTATTTGTAGTAGGGCAAGACAAGCTAACAAAGTATTAGACCTCAGTGAAGAATGATGTACACAAGTGTGGTAGTATGACAGATTGATACTTTTTGTCGTAAAGGAAAATGTTCGGCATCGGATCACATAAGATGCATTTCATTGGGAACATACAATTTAATGGGCGTGACGAACCCGTATCTTAAGTATATGTGGCAACCAGCGCAAATTTGACCTAAATCGAGCGCTTCCTAATCAACGAGAAACAAACCATACTGGATAGAGAAAGACGCTTCCACTCTACCGACATTAAAACAGTTGGATGACACTGGCCGTATGCTAAGAAAAATGTGAAATGCACTTTTATCAGATTTAGTGTAGCTTCACAATTATTTATAAATTTATTAGATGCAAAAGGCTAAAATGTAAAATATATATAAAAAAAGGTTTTTTGCTCAAATGTGCATTTCACATTTGTTTTGGCATACGGCCGTAAATCCCGTCCTCAGCCCTTGATTCCTTGTTCAGTCAACATAAAGGCACCCAAGAAAGCAAATAACCAGAGTCATTATAACGAATACTTTCGCATCCATTAAAACAAGATAAAAATCAGAATAAATTATTCTCAAATGAACATCCAGTTGTTGTTGGAACGATTATTTTAAAATTAACAAATTTTTTTTAGAGGTTAAAATGTGTTGCTCGTGCTGGTAGATTAAAGTGGAACAGCGGTGCTAGTGAGGAGTATGGATGTTTTTATGGTAGGGGAGGTCAGGAGCATTAGACCCTTATACACCCACTCAGCGAAACCAATCGACATCAGAGGGAATGGGGAGGTAGGCGGCATTACATTTGATAAAAAACGAGTGGCGAAGAGGAAGGATTATTTACGCGAAAGGTGGGCCCGCTGCTTAAAATCATTGCCCATCCCTGACTTAGGGAGAATCAGAGGGCCCCTCGACAAGGATCAAACTTTAGTGCTCGAGTCAAGGTAGAAAAAAAAGGGGGCGAAGGGGACTGGACTACAGAGGGTACTCAACGAGCATACAGGGAACGAAGAAGAGTATGGCATGGGTTACAGGTAGGAGGGAGATGAGATATTCGTGGGTTAACACGGCATGGCGTGACCGTGGCGGAAGCGGGAGGGACCAGCCTCTTTATGGAGGGAGTGATGGAAGGATGAGGCCTAGGAGCCGATAAGTTGTTTAGTGGAGCGGGGTTTGCCAAGCAGGGGGAAATTCTGCATCAAGGATCGCCACCACACGGGAAGATGTTATTTTTAAAGATCCGCTGAAGGATGTCAGCAAGAGCAAAACCACCGAAATTAAAGATTGTAGCTATTTTTTTTTTACCTAAAAAAAGCGGCAGCAGCAGCAGCTTAAGCCCCCAAAAGCAAAATAAACACGCGTTCAGGCGCTAGAGGGATGCCCGCCTCCCCCAGGGACCCAAACTTGCACCCAAAATACACAAGATGTCCTGGAGGAAACCGACCTCCTCCACATATTCAATTAATCAAATTAGTCTCCGAGTACAAAGGAAAAGATGGCAGCGGAGACCACTCAATGAAAGGGGTAGAACTAGGAGAGCTGGGGTGGAGGCCGACCGAATGGCTTGTTCAGATGCTTCGGTGGCAGACACCGCAACGCGAGATGACGCCCACCAGGTGGCAAAGCTCATGCAACAACAGACAAATCTCGAGCGCGAATACATTTAAATTTACAAAGGTGTAAGAAATGTGTACAAATTTTAAGGGAAAAAGTGAATTTAATCAGATAAAATATACAAATCAGACTTGGACAATCAATTACGCAAAACGTTCAAAAAGCTACCTTGGATTGTAAAGCAAGGAGTGAGGGGGAGAGGCAAAAGTTGGAAAACTATAATTCGACGTTCTTTTATCGAATATAAATTGGAGAAAACTGTCAGCAAAAGTATGCAACGGTTTCAGCTTTATCTCGGAGGAGGGGGAGGGGGTAGACGAATATAAAAGCAACAACTAATCACTAATATTTTCGCCCCCTCCCAATGTTAGGCAAATTCTCTTCCTTCCTAGTCTATTTTGCATCCCTTACCTAGAGGGAGGGGGGGCAAACTTTTTTTTAAGCCGTATTTCAAAGTATGATCATTCAAGGAGAGGCAGGTTTCTTCGAATGTGTACGAGGCAAACTTGATAAAAATTCATATTTCCAATTTTCAAACGAATTTAGTACGAAGATCGGTAATATGATTTCTCTAGACACCCGAAATCTAGACCATATGAGAATAAGAAATGGTTTTCAGATGCCCGAAACAAAATCACAAGAATTCGCCCAATAATGCTAACACCCTCCCCATCTGTTCAACCCTTCTGCGACATATTTCCATCGTGCGTGGCAAGAAAATAAGCGCAAGATACCATTACGATGCACTTGCATCCCCAATAATATACGAAACTATCAACCTGAGGGTTTCGATGCAAGGTTATCTTCCCACATCCCCAAAAAAACAATTGCCTCAATCCCTAAAGTAAACAGTCATGGCTATACCGAACTAGGCTTTTTTAAGCCGTATTTCAAAGTATGATCATTCAAGGAGAGGCAGGTTTCTTCGAATGTGTACGAGGCAAACTTGATAAAAATTCATATTTCCAATTTTCAAACGAATTTAGTACGAAGATCGGTAATATGATTTCTCTAGACACCCGAAATCTAGACCATATGAGAATAAGAAATGGTTTTCAGATGCCCGAAACAAAATCACAAGAATTCGCCCAATAATGCTAACACCCTCCCCATCTGTTCAACCCTTCTGCGACATATTTCCATCGTGCGTGGCAAGAAAATAAGCGCAAGATACCATTACGATGCACTTGCATCCCCAATAATATACGAAACTATCAACCTGAGGGTTTCGATGCAAGGTTATCTCCCCACATCCCCCCAAAAACAATTGCCTCAATCCCTAAAGTAAACAGTCATGGCTATACCGAACCGGAAGAATGGCACCATTGCAGCCACGATCTTGATCCCAACGGCATTAGGAAAAAGGTAAGTTATGCTCTCCTTCAATGTGATAAGGATTACATAGAGGACTTAATCAAAAATCTTCGCATTGCATTGCTTGACCGATAGAAAAAGATGCGGAGTTCGGGGAGCTAATATTTGCTTAACACAGTAATGTAAACATACGGGAGCATATCCGCCAAAGTTTGAGGTGGGTAGAGGAAGCGAAAATATAAATAATTTAATATGGGTATGTACCACTGATCTGCCTGAATCAGAGAAATTTTATTTTTCAGTGAAAACAAACTGTCGCCTGGAATACGACCGTTCGCAATTTGGCGTTAGGTGCATTAGCGCTAAGGCAGCCACCATGCTGGAACCTGACATGGAGGATTGCACGCCTTCTCATATCCAATCTACGAGCTGCTGCGGCTACACCTTCCACACAATTTCACCACATTCTTTACAGATCCTCTTCTGGTGGTGATGCCCTGGTTGCGTTTCACTTAAAAAAATGAACTAAAACAAGATTTTGTGATCCGAACCAAGAAGTATCTAGGCGTAAGGCTTAAAGAAGTGAAAATATGTGGACATTTATAAAATCCGAAGGTAGGGAAGAATACTTGTAGCGACCAGGACCAGTAGGACAAACCACTCCAAAGAATTTGCTCATTCTCCACAACTAGGGTCAATTTTCGCACGTGCCGAGAACTGAGACATTTTTTTTTACCGGAGAGGATTTGAGGCAGAGAAGCCTCGGTATCAGATATTTTAATAACAATTGATTCCATTTAATCAGCCTCGAAGGGCCAGTTCGACGGATTAGGAAACTTTTCCGACATCAGACAACTAGACTCTGTTCCTAGATACGAGGGGTCTTCAAAAACTTCGTAAAAAAAAATGGAATAGAATTAAAACAAAATGTATAAATTTTATTTTTCAATATAATCTCCATTGAGGTCAAAACACTTTTGCAGAAGCGATGATATCCATTTAAACCACGGTAAAGTTGAAGATAAGCTGCTTGGCTACTTGTTCCTGAGGGCGAACGGACGAGTGGGGTTGTATGGTAGGCGACCCCCCCCCCCACACACACACACAGTAACTCAGCTCGAAACCGGCTTCCAGTAACCAAACACATATACGAATAATATTATAAATTAGCAGCCGTGCAGCTTATCTTCAACTTTACCTAAACCATTTCTATTAAGCTGAGGACTGACAATTAAAGTTAAAAAGATGTTTTTAACATCAGAAGAAAAACGAGCTATTAATGTTTTTTAAAGGTTTGCAAAAAAAGTTGGATGACCTAGTTCCTTTCATCCGAACCATTTTTTCTTTTCCAAACCTTAAAAAAAAGCATGCAAGCGATTTGTTTTCTTCTGTTGATCATGTTAAAAGATGATAAAAAAAGTATTTTTTATCTCAATGGAGCTTATGTTTAAATTTTATTCCATGTTTTCCTACGAACCTTTTGAAGCCCGTTTATATTTAGGATTTGATGGATGCTCTGATTTCTGAAGCATCCTAACTCAGTCCCTCCTTACTTGCTTGCACACGAGGAATCAGAATCGATTTTTTTTTTACTTAGCTGATTTATGCAAACTTTATCTACATTTTTATTCTAACCACCATAATAAATAACATCAAACAAAGTGTTTACTCCTTATGTTCTTGCGTGCCCTTAGAATTATCTCGCCAGAATACCTAGACAAAGAAGTCGATAGAATATATAAAATAGTGATAAATTTGTGCTAATGTTAGTATCCCTAAGTTTCAGGCCAAAAACTTATTAGTTTTACCCTGTAACCATATTTTTAAGTACGAGACAATTTATCACATCTTTGTCAAAAATCCCCCCCCCCCGACCTGGCATTGTTTATACGATAGGCTGCAACAACTGTCAAAAATGTCATTATGGACAAACCGGGAAGGAATTAGATGCTCGGGTTAAGCAACATCAAGCCAATGTACGTAATCACAGTGAACAATCTGCGCTTTTTCTACATATGTACAATCTTAACCATAGCATTAACTGGAACAGTGCCAAACCAGTCATAAAATGCAGTAATTATATTTCTAGAAATATATTAGAATGTATCTCCATTAACGCGTTCCAAAATTTCAACCTTAGCCCTGGTTTGTTCATGCTAGACCCCATTATCACTACATACATAAAATCTCAAATAAAGTTGTTTCAGGATTTTATACCCCCTAATTAAGGTTCAGAAGTGGGTAGTCTAATCCCCCCCCCCCTCACACTATTTAAGGCAATGTATGTCCAGCCTTGAAAAGGTCTTTAAGAATAAAAACGAAAGCGCTCGGAAGTTTTTCACTTTTCCTTTGTGGGTGTATCTGCCTAACTTTGACTCGCGTGCACTTTGAGAGCTTTGTCACATATATATATATATATATATATATATATATATATATATATATATATATATATATATATATATATATATATGTGACACATTATATATATATATATATATATATATATATATGGGGTGGACCAACAAACACCACTAAATTCAAACTCACATAACTGCCAAGTGCAATTGGATATAAATGAAAATTCGAATACAACTGATATATATTCTTTATTATCTACGGAAATTTCAATAACTATAATTAAAACAGTCTACTGACCAAAAGGTCACGTGCTCTCAATTATTCTGATTTATGACCTTACGACCTTCAAAACTTTCAATAATTCAAAGACTAACCTTAGGAGGACCTTGGAAGTTAAATCGTTCTAAAGAACTGAAAACAACATAATAGTTTCAAATTTCGTTAGAATCGGCCGAATAATTATGATGTTATTGCCAAAACAAAATTCATGGGCTAACCTTGGGAGGACTTTGGTAATTATATCATTCGAATAATTACAATGTTATTACAAAAAAGAAGCAAAACGTGGACCGACATAGTGAGATGTATAGTTGCCCTTCGACTAGACTCGAACGCGACTAAAAATGAAATAGTCACTCAAAAATGTGCTTATCGAATCAAGAAAACGTGCGATATTTGTGCGTAGGAAATACAGTCTGCATGCATGCAAGACTAAGTTTAGCCTCGTTTTTTTTTTTACTCCCGTTTCAGTCATTTAAACTTAACTTATTATACGCCCTATCACAATGGTGTTATGGTTAAATAATAAAATTACAATGGATGAATATTGTAAGGAAAAGATTAGAATGGAAATAGAATTTTTCGTGAATTTCCAGATAGAAATTGGATTCGGAAGTATTTATTATAACAATTAAAAATATAAAAAAACTACTGGTTCGATAGCTCAAAAGTAAGGTAGTGGTGGCGGCCATAAAAAACTGCTACGACAAAAAATAAAATGATTGTAGAAGTCCTTTTATTTAAGGAGGAAACCCCTGTAATTCATCTATGAAAAAAGGAAGATCTCCAGTGAATAAAGTATTTCCCGTTCTTTTTCTTTGTTCAACGGATTTTAAAACGACAAAAATTAAAAGATTATACAATAATGCGTATTTCTTTTCGTGGAAAGTAAAACGAGGATCGATACAAAAAAAATCAAAATTTAATTCAGAAAATTACATCGAACTATTATCTATCGGCCTGCGCTTCCTGATTGCTATCAACTCGATTCTAAAGGAGACATCATTTTCCAACAAGATGGTGCGCCCTTCCAGACTACCAAAACAAGACAAATTAATAGAAGAAAAGTCCTTATTTTGTCAAAAAGAATGAATGGCCTCCTCTATTGTATGACTGTAATGCTTTTGGACTTATTCTCTATGGAATTTACTTCAAAAAAAAGTTTCCAGCCCTAAAAAAATAATGAAGGACGAAGTTGTTGTTGCATGGGGGCAGCATGGAATGCATTTCTTCCTTGAAAACGCGATTAAGGGCTGTCTGTGACAAAAAGGTGGACGTATTGATCCTACGTCGGGAGCAATCAGCAAGCACATTTTTGAGTGACTTATTCTTTTAATTGCAGCAATCCATACTATTATAGTTATATTGTTGAAAATTTCGGAGATAATAAAGAATGCATTAAGTTGTATACGATTTTTTATTTATTTATATCCAATTACACTTAACTGTTATTTAAGTTTTGAATTTGTGGTTTTTGCTGGGCCACATGATATATTCTTTTTCACTTTCCTTTTCTCCCCTTATCTGATTACACCATTTTTACAACCTTCGTCAAGAAACGTGGCTCTGCCACGATAATTGTGCAGGGGTGGAAAATCAAAGAAGGCTAAAGGTGTAAGCGAATAAATTATCTATGAAAATTAACTCTTCTCGCGGGCAAACCCCTCCCCGTCCTCAATGTTAAGAATTCTCGACTTCTTGGTATAAATTAAGATTCATTACCGATGAAGCTCATTTTGGAAGGCAAAAAGTATCACGAGTCAAAGAGGAAGATTTCTTTGAAGTTTAAGATTCTTTGTGAAATGGAAAGGAATTCAAGAACATTGGCGCAAAAAATAAAAAGTGAAATATCCATCACAATTTATTCAGCTGACCGACAGATCAGAATACAAGTGATGATCAATAAACGGCTACAATATAAAAATAGTACAAATCCACACTTCCGGGACTAAAACCTACCGAGGGTTTAAGGACACGTCGAGACAAGAGCATACAAATTATATGCCAACTGGTGTTTATGTTGCAACATTTACACGCCAATATTTCCAATTCGAGGAAAGTCATAAACGAATATTCTAGTAAGAGAGCAGCATTATTTGCCACCGGGAATATATTAAATCAACGCCAAACACAACCATAGGTGGGGGGCACGGTGAGGGCCGCTCATTCACAGATCAAACCTGGTCACGAAAAAAAAGAACGCTACCAGCAGCCGACGGGTATCCTTAGCATTGAGGGGGGAAAAAAAAGGTTGAGGGAGAAGAGTAAAGTGGGGCGGGGATAGAGAAGACTCGAATCCAACTTCCAACTCCAACGAAGAAGGCCACTCAATTGATCAGACGCCATTCGCGTCGCCGGCAGTTGCCGTTGGATGGATGCGACTGATATGAAGCTTGAGGCAATCCTTGCGGGAAGACTTGTATTCGCAATGCGGGCAATCAAATGGTTTTTGCCCCGAGTGGGTCATTAAGTGCCTCTCCACCTTTTGTTTCCAAGACGGAGAGGGCCAGAACGGCTTCCCGCAGATACGACAGCGCCAGTTATCATCCACATACGCCAACTGCGTCCACATTACATCTGCCCCCTGCAAGAAGAAGGTTCTATACTCAGCAATGAATCTGCGTTTTGCCTTTTCTACAATAAGTCGCATTATCCAAACCCACATCCCACGGTGCATTCGGCAACCTTAACTACTGGCGTCAAAATGCTTCCTTTTAATATGCACTTCGAGGTTCTGCTTGATGTTGGCCTTGTGAGGACAGAATGGGCAATGGTGGGGCTTCTGCCCCGTGTGGGTTATCGTGTGTCGTTTGAGCAAATACTTTCGATTCAATCCATAAAACCTTTTAAAACAGGTTGTACACTCCAAGAACGCAGTCGGTGACGTGGAAACCCGGGGGGCAGGGTTAATCTGCGGCCAAAGGGCGCTCCTCTGAAATATCAACGGAACATATCAGAGGATCTGAATTAAACGAGCGCGAGTAGTAATAGAACTTAATAGAATTATGAAAAGGAAATTGACGCCTAGTCAACGAGAGGTGGGAAGAGGTATTTACTTTCTTTAATTGGTTGGCCAGCATCTAGTGGCAATGGCATGCCCTTAGAGTATTAATAAGAGCTTTACGAAACTACTCTTCCAGTATCGGTTTGATTAGATCCAGTTTCTGCTCACAAGATTAAGGGATAACATTTTCCCTTTGACAATGAAGCGTCTTCATATGCACCAACAAATTGCCCTTCTGATTTGACCTGTACGAACAAAACGGACACCCGTGCGGCTTCTCGCCAGTGTGAATGAGGAAATGTCTGCGGAGTAAACTACGTTGGTTTTTGCCAACAAACTCCCGTCCGCACACCTTACACACCAAGCCGTCCCAGTCCCAGTTCTGGCTGTCAACGCGATCCCATCTCGGGCTAAGGGAAGCACCTTCGACAACCTGCAAGAGTATCAGAATGAGGCGCGTCAATAACTATCGCTTTGAACGGAGGAAAAACAAAGCTTGAACGAGGTTTCATTTTTTAAAAGTCTCTGACGGGAGTTGATTACAAACTGAGCGAACCCTCCGACGGCTAAATGAAATTCTCTTACGCTTGTGTAGTGCTACAGCGCACCCGAGACCTCTAATACACCTCGAATAGGAGTGTTATTCCTCCGTAGAAAATAACCGAGTAAAACGAGGAAAATCGCTAATGCCCTGTCTACCTTTCCCAATGGCATATTAGATTAAAAGAAGTTTAATATCAATTTTTATTAGAAAGATTGCACAGTACATAGACATGAAAACAATACTGGGGAGTTTTGACTTAAACATCGACGCCAATTGGCAAAGGTACATACATACAAGCAAGCACTGGGTCATAGTGTTATCAGGAGGCAACCTGCGACTGCAATAAACAACCCTCAAACAGCGTAGATCAAAAGATCGCCCACGAAACTAAGCAGTGCAAGAATATAAAAGAGCACTGAATATATACGATACATAAAACCTTTTATGTAACATTATTACTGTCAAATTTTCAGATTACTATAACGGTAAAACCTCTGCTGTTCAAAGTTATATAGTTTATCTAAAATATCAATATATTCAAGGAAAAGGGAGCACCAAACAGATATTGCGTGTCAAATCAACTTAAATCTCAAAATACCCAATGTTTCGTATTTAAATAACATCGCCCAGGATTTTGTTACCCCAAACATCAGAAAGAAATGTAGAATATGGCACACCACAGGCTTGGGGGCCATTTTTCTTCTCTCTTTTTTAGCGAAAGCCCTTCCCAAGAGTGGAGAACCAAGAATCCAGAAACGAGTACATACAGTGAGCGACTAAGAGCTTGCTATTGGCTTACAACACTACTGGAGGCGAAGTTTCTGCCGTCAAAAAGGCCGAGTAAGGTCGGTTTCTTTCTTATGAATGATTCTAATGTGGCTCATGAGATTGCCTTTCCGATTGCACGAATGAGTACAATAGGGACAATGGAATGGACGAGCACCCGTGTGAACGAGAAAGTGATGGGCAAGGTTTTGCTGCCTATTCCGCCCTAGGAAACGTCGCCCACAAAAATAACAGGAGACGCCTGCAGCTCCGTCGGCCTGGAGGGCCTGCAACATCAAAACAAGGAGAAACATCTGAGTCAGTTGTCAGAAAGGGTGGAATCACTTAAAAATGATACTGGGCAGAAGCCTCAGTGTGTCGCCGGACCAAATGCTCCTTCAGATGCCATTTGTGAAGAGCTGTATAAGAGCAGAAAGGGCAAGAATACTTTTTATAGCCCGTATGAATTAAGAAGTGATTCTTTAAATTCTGTTTACGATTTCGACCGAAGAACATCTTAGTACAAATGGGACACTGCATAGGCATGTCCACAGAATTCCTTCCGGTCCATCCACCTCCATTCAGAAACTGGCCAGAGACGTCCTCTCCAAGGTCCTGTAACAGCAATGCAAGAGTTCTCAGTAAAACCGCCATATCCAACTCACACACACTTGTCGACACGCCAGCCACCTGCATCCTACTCAAAAAGTCCCGTCCCTCAAGAAAGCAGCAAAGGGAGGGGGGGAAAAATCGACAGCAAAAACATAAAGACGTCCCTCCCCCAAAATAATAACTGCCAGGCTAACATAGCCATCCTGCCACTTCAGGCCTGACCTGATTTTATCCATGAGAGGCACCCGCCCGAAAGGCCCCAGGAGTCAACTTCAGGCACGGGAAACAATCAGTGAAGCAAAGACATGTGTGCCATCGAATTGTGACGGGCCAACTGCGTCATGGTGACGCATCTGTACGGACAATGGGGGCAAGCGAAGGGCCTGTCATCATTATGCGTCTTCATGTGACGGTCGAGCATTTGCTTCCGGTTGCGCCCGGAACACTTCTTCCCGCAAACAACGCAAACAACAAAGTCGGCGCCCCTCTCGCCGCGTATACAGTCAACGCCCACATTCGCTCCCTGCAAAAACATTAATACGGACTTCAGCAGAGAGGTAAACTACGTCGTGATCACAACACACACAGAACAAAACATCTAACGGCGATGGAGGTCTGTCCGCGCGTGTGATTTCTTAAAGTGAACAGCAATGATGTGAATCTTAAGGTTGCCTTTTCGGTTGGCCCTATGAGGGCAATAAGGACACTGAAAGGGTTTCTCGCCCGTATGCGTGAGGTGATGACGCCCGAGATCTCGCGATGATAAGAACTGCCGCCCGCACACGGCGCATGTGTAGCGTTTCATTTTGGTCAACGAATCATTGGGTGGGGCGACAATACTTAAGTCACCGCCCCACGTCTCCGAACTCACTTCTTCCTGCAACATATAACAACAAACCGTCCTCAATCAACAGAATTCGTTGGTGGGTTCGTTTCTAAGGTATAAAACAAACACAAGCCCTATTTCCAAGGCCACTCGTGCATGCCCTGCATATGAACCTTAAGATTTCCTTTCAAGGCGCACCGATAACTACACAAAGAACAACGGAATGGTTTCTCCCCTGTATGCGTCAGGATGTGTCGGCGAAGATCTTTCGGATAGTGAAACGTCTTGCTACAAAAGGGACACGTGCGCCGCTTATTCCAACCAGCTAAATCAATCCCTCTCCCATAAGCATAACTACCACTCGCGCAATCGAACGGCGTTCGGACCAAGTTCTGAAAATCAAACATGTTTACAGGTCACTTGAGCGCCTGACGGAAATCTCCTTAACTAAACCTGTCTTGTACAGCCACTATGGCAACTATTCATAATCACAAGTTTTATATTATAGCTCAGGGGTACGCAGAACACTAGGAAGTTATACCGTCGTCAAAAAAGTCCCGCCCCATGAAACAGCGTACCCAAACTTCCTAGTGACATCATATGTATAATTCTATATATTTTTTTTGTTTTGCCTTGGAATAGATTTGTTACTAGCAATGTTTGCAATTTTACATGAGACAAATACTTTCACTGAGAGCGCGCCAAAAATACAGGTCCGTCCCAACCCCCACGTTCCCCATGCTCAGTGAAAATATCAACATCATAAAGAAAACGTAAATCATGCAGACGTAACCAGTATTTTGATAACAGATGCATAGAAAAGGTTGACTTTAAATAGTTAATAGCCATCGAAATAAAACATAGATAAAATATTTGTCCGGGAAAATCTGTTATTGAAAACACTGATTAGCACAGTCTTAAGTAATAAAATGGACCTTTAAAATTAAGTGAGAAGTCCACTCCGATCGCCAAGAATCGCACAAAACAGCGTCCGCAGCTTATCTAGTAAAATGGAAATTGCAGTGTGTGGTGGGAGGAGCGAGGTTATACCAACCACCACAAATACAAGCTGGAATTTGCTAATTAAAACCTTTATCCCCTTTTGACAATTAAGAAACAGAAGGGAGTGTGTTTAGCGATGTAGATCGTAGCAAAGCCCCGATTCAATTTCTACGAAGATTTTTAATGCAACCTTTAAACGGGAATGTATGAATAATATGTACCCGCACGGTCACAACCTACCCAGGAGTGGATTTCTCAATAAAAGAAAATTTCACCAAAACACGCGCTCGCCTCCAAACCACCTTAATTGAAAACCCGACAACGGAAAGACCCAGCGGCCCTAGATCCCATCGGCCTTTCGAGGTAGGACAACCAGATGACAAAACTGAATATCCAACGAAATCGGCGCAGTGAAAGTTGAGAACGAGTCCTTAAAAAACAACAGGGGGGAAATAAAAATTGCACTTACCCGTCTTCTTCGACTCGCAGCAAAATCAAATAGTGAAAATACTAATCAAACTACTTTTTCCATAATCTTCAGCATTTGTTAATGCATAGAATAGAATCCTCGTCCTTCCCCTCCTATTCATAAAGAACCTTCCATTTCAACTAGACACCTATCGATACATCGCCCCTGCCCCTAGTTGCCTCCAAATCCGAGACATCGCATTCAACGGGTGGCGACTCCGGAGGCAACAATCAATCAATAACTCCGAACTACCGAAGTTAAAAACACCCAAACAATTGCCCATTGATCTAAACGGAACTAATAAATTATGATATAAATACAATCTTCGCCTCAACTTTCACTGATCTAGATGAGGGGCGGGGGTCAAATTTGGTGAAATTTTCCTGACAGCAAAATTGTACACCGACTCCATACCTTCACCATCATATGCCTCTTTCCTAAGTTTATTCATTCCTACTTGATTTCAAATACAACAGCAACCGGGGTGATGGGGAATTGAGTGAATCATGAAGAAACGGGTGCGATCATCCACGTGCTCGTATAATGAAAGGTAACACTAATAAGAGAAAAAGCAAAAGAAGGGGAATTTTCCAAAGTAAAGTGTAAGAGCAAAAAATAGTAAACTTGCCATATACGGACTGGAAGGGATAGGAATTATTTAACTAACGACATTTGCAGTTTTCAAACGATAATTGCCCGCATTAGAACTATGAAAAAAAGTGGCAGAGCACCAAAATAATGCTGACGAAAAAATGACACTGGTGTACAAAGAAAAATGCGTACGAGAAAAAGAACAAAGTAGAGTTCGTTAATTGAGGTCCCGCGAAATAATGAAATTCAAAAGATCGGAATGAAAATCAGTCCTGGATTTGGGAGGGATAGCCGCACTGCGAAAGGGAAGTGAGGATAAGGACACCCCTTCAGCAACTTACAGCACGAAATACTGTTGTATGTGCGAGGGACGAGAAAACGGGGCTGTCTACGCTCACGCGTCGGAATCGGCGCGATTAGCTCCCGCACTCGCTGGGATAGAAGAACATGGCGCCTGGACGTGGGAGATGAGAGTCTTATGCTGAAGGCTAGCGAGATACCGCCGAAGAGACGAACTATATATAAAAGGGTGAATACTGAAAGGTAATGACAAGGGCACGAGGAGGACAAACTGAGGGTGAACATGTGCAAGTACAAGAAATGACTAACGTTAGCAGTCAAAACTCATGAGGCTACCATTGGGAAAATCACTTACATTGATGTGAAAAGACTTGATTTTAGTTTACCCCCCCCCAAAAAAAAACAACCTACGTAGAACATCTCCAGTTGGAAAAATCTTAGACGTGATCAATGCAGGGGGAATGAATATGTATATTAAAATAGAAACGAAAGTTCAGGTGAAACTTCCAGGTAGTTTTTCGTAAAAAGCGAAATCTGAAGAGTGTCACGATCCATTTGAGGTGAATGTTTTTTTAGGAAAGAGCAAATGAGTGGAAACAACATTGTCCGAATAAAGTTACATGGGGGTACTAGGCACACTATTCAAGATGATTGCACCCGTTCCATGGCAAGGTCCTCGTGGGGGAGGGGGGTGACATACTAGTTAGTTCTTAACGTGAGGGGCGCATCAAAAGAGGAAAAAGTTTAAAAGACCACATATCAACTACTAGCCTTCGTGAGAGGAGGCGAAGTGAACACGGCCCATTAATGAGACTCGTTGGTCACGGAAGTGAAGAGAAAACCTCTGGAAACAACCCCGTAGAAGCACAAAAAGTACTTCCACTTCGTATGCAACAAATGAGGCCTTCCTTCCTAGTCTAAACAAGCATAGAACAGAGGGGTGTAAGAGTAAGTGACCACCTCAGGCAGTAAAGACATTCCTCCCTCAGACACAGAAAGAGGGGATAAAAAGAGAACATGATGCGCCCCGTTTTCCGGTGACCAGCATGGGCTAGGGTAAATACGCTTTCCCCAACACTCCAGGTTGAAATTCTGAAGACTAACCTCGAATGAGTAAACTTCTACTGGCGGTCACCCTACCAGCAACGGTAACATCTCCATCACCGCGCGAGACACGAGAATAATGGCTTAGACGTCGTCAGGCTTAGGGTATTCACAACAATCATCCAAATCACGGCTACGTTCACATCCAACAATACGTCAACACAACAAGAGTCCAAGAGGTGGTGGATTGGAAGAGGATTTCATTTCAAAATCGCAAAAGGAAATTGCTATTCTAACGCTGGTATTTTCGTTAGTAAAGAAAAAGGGCGGATACAAGGTAAATAAATAGGCTTATTTTAATTGCGTTGCTCAGGTAAAGAGGAATGTAAAAGAAAATGGTAAATACAATGGAAAAATGCGTAAAAGACAACCGCATAGCCTCTTACAGGCATTTATACCGGGAGAGCGCACAAACCTCCATTCCACGTTCTTAAACGGGAAAATGAGAGGCGCTGGAGAAACAAGATCATAGAAAAACGATAAACTCTATTGCAGTGTATAACAAAAGGCTCTTAAAGGATCTCAAAGTAGAGTGCAATTCAAACACGCTGCTAGAGGAAGCTCCAGTCTGACAACCGAGCGATTTATCATATGGGAACGAGAATAAATGGGCTACACTCAAAACGTACCCATGTTCATCTCTCCTAACGTTAGTAGGCTAAGTCGAAGGCGGGCTAACACCACCTCTTTATGACAAAAACGGTAGAAGGATAAGGAACAAAGGCTATCGAAGCGAAGTCCACGGAGGGGTTGGCGCATTTCAAATCGCAAGGGAAAAATTGGTACGAAAGAACACTAATCTCAACGGTTCATCTCTATGGCGACTGCAGCAGAGCAATCTTCAAGTTCATACATAGGCTGCCATAACTCAATAAGCGGAACAAACCAAAACGGCACTCATTCTTCATAACCGCAAAAAACCACATCCACCACACTAAACCTCCTCAAAAAAGTGCCATGCAACGCGATACTACCAACATCAAGAAAGGTATCACCCATAGTCAGAATAGGTAACTATGACACACGCTCATTTACCGGGACTACCTAGTTGAAAGAGCGCGCGAGGCTCCCATCCATCTCTATTAATATTTCTCAACGGGGGAATTGCCAAAGCTTATTATTGCTTTCTGTGAGGAATTGGGTCAGTAATCTTAGCAGTCTCGACTACTGGAACTTCCCTCTTCGACCCCCTCAACTTGTTTTGGCGGCCGGTGTTATTCTCCGCGGGGTGCTTTCTTTCATGCCCCCCCCCTCCCACCCTCGGTCCATGAACTGCATGGGCTGCCAATTCCATCTAGAATAGCATTTAAGGTCCTCTTTCATACATATAAGATCTCAAATACGACAGCACCCTCAAGCTTGTCTTCGGCAGTGACCCCACCCCCGGTCCTGAAAACCACACGTGCTGGTTCTGTCTGCCCTCTTACCGCTTGTGCCTTCTCGACTTTTGTTCCTAGAATGTGGAATGACCTGCCTTCTACTATCCGCTCTTCCCCTCCCTGGGTGACTTGGAAACGCGCCTCTAAGTGGGGGGCGGAAGCTATGAGAAGGCACTTGGCATTGAAGAGCGACGACTATTATTAGTTACAAAAGCTTCCGCTAGTATTAGGAGCCCTAGTCCTTGATTAATAGAATCGCTGTCTACACTAAACATTTGTCATCTTCTACGTTTCAATCCCGTCCCTAATTAATTGTCGACAAAATATTGACGGTCTTATTAGAATTTCGAGCCTCTCGTCGTGCGAAAACAGAGGTTACCAGCCATAAAACTTTGAAAGAATTGTAGTAAAGAAAGTAACAAAACATTTGGTCGACCTCAGCCTTGAATGATAACTTTACTTAGCCAATCATGTGGCTGTTTGGCACCCTGAAGGCGACACATCCATATAAGTTTAAACAACATGACAGAACAAAACAGAGACAATGGATATATAAACAGACGACAATGAGTGACCCGAGGAAAGAACAATCGGCAACCACGAAATTCCTCCCAAACAATCCTGTCAGTTAACGAAAATCAGTCACTAAGACCACATAAATGGACACATCTTTTCGCACCTATCATTAACTCTCGCATCCAGTACACAAACCCTTCTTACGAGAAAGCCACTCCTCTCGGTCTTTATTTTATGTTACCGTTGCCAACACACCACCAATATAACAGACATAATGATGAGTAAAATACGGGACAGTGAAAAGGTAGAGAAAACAACACTTACCCCCGGGGGTGCATTCTGACTAGACGTTTCTGAAGAACTATAATTTAGATGACCAGGAAAATTTAAATTAGAGCCTTCGCCCTGCCAGCCGAGGTCACCCTGAAACACAAACACAGGGGAAACAACGATGAGTGCGAAGCTTTCGATAATCGATAGGCAAGATCATCAGTTACTTGTTGTACAAGAGCCAACCCACTAAAGGGATCACTATAGTAAATGAATGCCGATCAAGCAGGGGGAGGGATTACCAAATAAAAACCTCATGACAAACGTGTACATAATTGAATGAACCAAGTTTTCCTGAGAAGTGAATCGCCGGGAAATGGGATCGGACTCATCAAAGGACCAAATACTCAAGAGGGGAGACCTAACAATGAACGAAGGGGATGGAACTCACCGACTGAAAGGACGAGGTTCCCGGAAAAGACCCGTGCCCGAAGGAGGTCCCTCCGAGGTGGGAGCCCGTCGCTTGCTGAAGAAACTCGGGGAGGTCGTTACTCAACTCCCCCCCACCGGGGTCTCCCGCAGTGTCGTTATCTTCCTCCTCCTCCTTGTAGGTGTCGTTCTGGACATCAAAGGGGTCGACATCGCCTCCGCCCATGTCGTCCCCAGAAGGGTCCTCCTGTTCCACCTTCACGAAAGGAGTCGGATGATCTTCGAGGCCGGAATCGGCGGGACCGCCGTTCCCGCGCGACAGGTGGTCCGAGGAGGCGGGACGCTGTGTCAACCCGCCGCTCGGGGAACCGACTTTCGTATCCCCCCCATCCGACCCACCCACGGGGGGGCTCAGGCGAGAGGACGACTGCGAGGGACTCCTGTTGCTGCGGACCGCCGGGGCCGGTCTCACGTCCTCGCGCCCGTCTTGCGTCGCTGCATCGTCCCTCCGCTTCCGCTTGGCCGACGGGGATCCGCCGCCGGACCCATTAGCCCCGCGAGTCGCGGCCGCACCACGTCCGCCCCGCCGGGTCGGGGGCTCGTCATCGGGCACCGCCAACCCTTTCACGCGCAGGCACTCGGCCGCCTTTATCAGGGAGGCGAGGTCCGCCTGACGCACGTTCACCTCCCCCAGGTACATGTAGTCGAGGAGCGCCTCCAGGTCCTCGCACTTGATATCCTTAAGCACGATGATGGGGTTTTTGCACGTAGTCCGGTCGAACATGGCACTGAAATAGTCACTACACGTCGACAGCACCAATCGGTGCACACTGTAAAACCGACCCTCACACGCTAACGTCGCATCAGTGTACAGTTGCTGTAACATATAAAAAAAAAAACTTGGGAATAAATCTGCTCTGTAAATTAAGTGAGAAACAAGATTGATTTCCTACACATCTAAGCTACATATCTTTCAACCAAACCCCTCTCTCATACATTATTTTCAGAGCCCCACCAACCAACAAATCAGGTAAAAAAAAAGCTGGAAGCGATTCAAAGAAATACAATTAATTTGACATGTGGGACATTAGCAATAGCGTGACATCATTCTAAACTCCGGAACCAGGAGCGAGCAAGGAAAAAGGAAGAATGTGGCTAATGATGGATGTTAAATACAGAAGACAAACAAACAACATGGCCCGAAAGAGTGACAAACATTTTGCCATCACGATCCATTACTGTGAAAATTATTAGTAACGGGTGCAATCTTCGCTATCAGTAGTGCAAAAAATCTCCGAGATAATATGGCCCCAAATGACAGCAGACTGCTTTAAAAAACTAAATCTATTACAGTATGATAGTGATAATTGTTAACTGATTAGTCAGTTCCGATGGCCACCTGCACCCAGCGATGGGTAGTAATCATGCTGGGCATCATAAAAAAAAAATGATCGACAACGCAAAAATAACCACACATCAAATCAAAAGATAGCGACAAGATTGATCTGATAAAAAAGTGCAACTACTATCGGATACTAGAATAAGCTTAACATTAGACATGAACCACATCTACATGTTACCCATGTCAAATACTCATCTTGGAATTGACATCTAGAAGCAATAAGCGCTAATACATGGGAGGCTGCTTATGAGTTTAAATCGAACCTCGGTAAAAGTACACTTCAAACTAAGTGAAACCTAAAGAAGGCATCTCCGACAGAAGCTTAATGATTTTTTCAACTGGTGAGATGGAAAATAATAATCCGTGGGTGGAGGAGCACATAGCCAGACTTAGCCCACATAAAGGAAAAATTACTTAAAATAGTCAAATGTTAGTCCTTTACTGGCGGACACCGGTGAGGGCAAAGACCCCGAAAAAAGTTACCAGACTAATTTAAAATAACAACAATGGGAGGACAACTCGGGTGCCCCAGTTCTCGAAGCTTGTCCATCTCAGGGACCATGGCGGGCAAGAGCCTGCACCCAGCACATGGGACAGACGGTAATGATGCAAGTACCACTCGCTAAGTTCCCCCAGACTGCCAATCAAGTAGAAAACAATCCCTCACAGAAGGGTGCATGAGAGCGCTCCATCAGAGGGCGGCCGGGTACGGCGAATGTCGCCGATCCGATTCGAAGACATGAATGCGTCGAGCCATTGGGAAGAGTCGGGGCGAGATGTCACCCAAGCAGAGGGCGGCAGAAATAGATATGGTGATTGAACTTCTTTCATGTACAACTAGGTATATTAAAGCGAAACTATTCGCCGTATTGATGGCAGGAATAGAAGAGTAGGGAACAGCTCCACAAGAATATCAGCTAGATACGACCTGAGCAATCACTTTCTCAGAAACCTAAATCGCAACAAAACAAATTAAATGAACATCTAACGGAGAGGGAAAATCGGAATGACATCCAAAATTTACTGAACCACCAAATTTCATTACTTTGAATAAAACTGTGTTTGAAACATAATGTTCTTCCACGAGATGGGCAGGGCAAGAACATCACCCTTGTAGTAGAGCAAGGGCACATCGTTAGAAAGCGAATAAAGGAGACTGCTAAGTTGGGCACAACCCCTTTTTGTATAAGAATCCAATGAATAAGCTCAATGAAATTGGATTGAGCACACGCGACCTATTCTATGGCCATTGAGACAAAACAATACTATTTAGGTTGATGCAGGCGACACTGGTCTTATGGTACTTCCCTAAAGGAAGAAACTCTATTAAACCAGGGGTTCTTCCAGAAGTCCAACACAAACTGTATCACAAAGTTTCTTCATGGATGTGCACATGTTTTTAAGAGGAAAGCTCAAAGCCACAGAATGACGCTAGTGCCTACTATTCAACTAAATAGATTAGTTACGTAAAAAGGGAGGGAGGGCGGGAGTGTAAATGACCGGTGCAGCTCTATCAGACAGCGATAAGGTGGGTGGTTGAGAGGAAGGAAAAGGAGACGAGACAGAAGGTTGAGCGAGAGACAGGTAGTTGTGAGAAAAGAAGCAGATGGTTGAGAGGAAAGAATAGGAGACGAAGCAAGTGGCTGAGAGAAAAGAATAAGGGGGAAGGGGGGTTGAGATGAAAAAGAGACGAGGCAGATGGTTGAGAGAAAAGAAGAGGTTGCAGAATGAGAACAGGGGACCTACAAACATGATTAGACGTTGCCTTTGGTTGTAAAGGGAAAAGTGGCGACAAGGGGCGAAATAAAGAGCGGGTGCTCACTAAAATGTGATAGTTCTTTATTGAATTAAACGCCACCAAAAAACGCAACATGGTTACCCACTCCACACCTAGCCCCTTCATAAAGGTGCTCTTACTCAAAAAATGCAGACAGTTATCACTTTATTATTGGAGGCAGATTTCGAGCCCTGGTAGTGAGTGTAGTGTTGTAAAGCCTTAATCTCTCTTAATTTAGTGATGTCTACATACCTTTAGGTGTAATATTATGGGCCTTTGAAGAGAGGGAAAGGAGATTGTAAATGGCTAAATTAGCAGACATCAAATTAGCTAAAATATATTCTTAAAAACAAAAGAGTCATCAACTAACCTTATCCCGTAGAATGGTAAGGATGTGTAAAAATGTGGAACGATGATTGTTCCACTTCAGAGACAACAACTCTTCCATTTTTTTTTCCTGCAAAAGAAAATAGTTATGTAAACAGAATTTATAGATTTGGGATTTTGATACAAGAGCTAAGTGAAACTTCTAGCAAAGGAGATAGCCAATCCCTACCCCAAAGTCAGGGAAGAATAGAGAAGCCACAAAATACCAGACAGAAACAATTAGTATCATGATGGAATCTTTTTTCTTTTCATCTTAGGATCCCATCTGGTGACTGCCTACTTAGGCATAAGTCGCCGTACTCACGACAGCCTAGTACTAGGCTACATTAAAATAACAATATGCAAAACAAAACAAACAACAACAATAACGATAAAAAAGGGGCAACAAGCAGCAAGCACGCTCCAGCGTCGGGGGAAGGTCCTCCCCCGGGCAATGAACGTGCGACTTACAAAGAAAACCAAATAAAAACAGTTAAATAAAGTCGAGGCCAGCCCTTTCCAAAAGGTCAAGGTCCACAAATCATTGTGCACGAACCAGTCACGAGTACAAGGGACAAGTAGTAGCGACCGCGCTCATCCCGGTACCAGAACAGGTAGCATGTGCAAAGATCACCTGGAAAGGGATCATGATGGAGAGAGAGTGAGTCAACGAACCATCACTTGCAATGGTAATGTCTTCAATAGGTGGGTTGCTTATGTTTTTACCACAGACCCAATATTCAGAAACTACATTAAGAATTTATCCACCATCCAATGAGAAGAACAATTATAAATAAAATTCATTACATTATGAAAATAAAGCAAAATAAACAATGGAATTAAAAAATTGAAGATATAGCCCTTTTTTATGATATCACAGGAAATGAACATTCAAGGCAGAGTTCAAATTCTGGTTTTAAAGAAATAGAGGACAAAGGAAGCCACAATGTGGTCCTTCAAAAAGAATCAGCTGAAGAAATATCTGGACAAATTGCATGTGTATTCTAAATCTTGGGAATACTTTGAAAATTTGGAGAGGTATCAATAGGCGGATGATATTGAACAGCAACATGCGAACATATGATCAACATTAAACATCAAAAGCAAGCTTTGAAATAGCCTGGTTGATTGCCAGAAACAAGCAGCCGCATAATATCGAGGAAGAATCAGTCAAACCTGCAGCTGTGAGAATAGCACAAGAAGCCATCCAATTGGATTTAATGCCTTTGTCTTAAGAGCTAGCGAAAATTTTCTTGTTAGCAGAGAATAGAACATGTATGAACAAGGATTTTTTTCCCCTTGGGAACTGAAAAACAATGTATAATCGAAAGCGGTTGGAAACTAAAGAGTAACCAAAATTTCCTGAAAACGAGAAAAAAAATGAAACTCCTTTTTCAAAAACCTAGACTGTGAGCTTAAAACGGGGAAGAAGGCATGAAAGCCAACTCACTCTTCAGAGTTGGAGCCATCTCTGTACACTGGTGCAGCTCTAGTGTCACATGTGCTCCAAGAAATATGAATGCAGAAAAGGCATGCAAACAAACATTCAGGCGGTAGCCTCCTGGTTGGTGCCTTGGGCAGAACGGGTGGCACCATTGGCCCTAGAGCTATGTTGAGCACTAGTTTCTTTGACCCAAACCCAAAAGGCTTAGGGTACAATGCGAGCTATTGACAATCAAGGGAGATGCTGTACTCACACAGCCAAGCCCATAAAGCATCAGGTGTGCTGTAAGGAGAGGGTCATCTCAGCAGCATTGACAAGAAAGCTCTCTACATGGAATTTACAGAAGGAAACAGGTTGACGAATAAAGACAACTGTGCTGGATCGAGTCTTACCTTCTCAATTCACACAGCTGGAGATGCTTAAAAGTTAGGTTAGCATGAACAAAGGAGTTGTAGAAAAGTAACATACATCAACCCCAGAAGAAAGATCTCACCCATATCACAAATGGATTGCCCTTGACAAGGGCTCAGATGCAGTCAACTCCAAATTAAACTCAGACGAATACCGAACAACCAGCCTAAGTGACACATATGACCCTACAAATAAGAGTCCAATACAAGATATTCAGAGTGGAGGATCTCTGGGAGAACCCTGCCCAGTCCTAAGAGTTTGACCTAAGGGCACAAACCTAGCTGTGGTTAATATAGCTAAGTCTAATATTTTGGTACAATCTTTTAATGATGGGAACAAGTAAAAATTGTGTGTGCTTAAGGCATCAAAAGTTTGCCATTATTTTGAAAAGTTTGAGCAAAATGAGATACTAAGTATTTTTAGTAATTTTAGTTATTGATATCCAGGACTGTATACAAAAGTTTTGCCTGATAAATAACAGAGCCAAGAAAACCAAACCAGGAATAAAAAAAATGCTCAAACTGATATTGCCAAGGCAAACAAAAGGTTGTTATTGCTTATAACTTCCGGGGAGCAGAGTGAATCTCAGGTCCCTCTGACTGCTTGAGATTATGAGAAAGTCTCAGAGGTGAGAAGATAACCTAGAAATTTAACCTTTTTGTCATTGTCATAAGTACAATGATTACCTGGGTTAAAATGTTTTCATCCAAATTTATTATAAATTCTTTTAGGGTTTTATAAATTTGAATGTATATTTTTCATTATAAAAATAACAATATACCACTTTTGCACCACCCTAGTGTGTGTGTATATATATATATATATATATATATATATATATATATATATATATATATATATATATATATATATATATATATAAAATACTCAAGCCATGCATATGGATAGCTGTATACATATACATGGCTTGAGTATTTTATATATAAATATATATATATATATATATATATATATATATATATATATATATATATATATATATATATATATACTAGGGTGGTGCAAAAGTTTAGAGCCATAGCCAATTTACTACATACAGTGGTACCTCAGCATACAAGTTCATCTATTTGGAGTAAATTGAGTTAGGAGGAAAATATTTAAAAAAAAAAATGCTACCACTTGCAAAACATTTTGGAGGCATGAGGTACTGGGCGTTGCAATAGTTCTGTTACATAGTTTTTTTTTTTAATCTTTTGAGATGTCTATGTGTGTGATAGAAAAAATACCTTTAAACAAACTTAAAAGTTCTACTTTTCCAGCATGCGTCATTAAAACACCTTTTCCATTGTGTCGAGATGACTGACATCCGCAAGCGGTTCAACGTCAACAGGCGCGTGAAGACCAAGTTGTCAGCCGTTTGTATGTGAGAAAGGTCTTCCGAAGTGCTACGAAGTTCAAATTGACTGCGCTCGCAAAGAACAATAGTTCAGTGCCCACGGGGTACAGGGCTGTCAAGGAGGGGGTCGGCAAGAGCTTGAGGTGCGTGGAAATACCTCTGCTCCCCGACCGTATTGCTCGGACAACGTCGGGAGCGCAGTCATCACCCCCCCTTGAATGACTAAGAGTCATGACAATCAAATTCCCATTTTTTTCTGATGAAAAAAAACCTCCTCGCTCGATCCGGTCATCAACAAGCATAACAACCGCCAACTAAGCTTCGTAAAGGAGGTCTTCGAGGTACACACCGTATCCACGGCCAAGAACCAGGCCTCAAGTAATGATGTTCGGCGCCGTGGTTCGAATGGGTAGATGATGCCACCAATATAGTTAGAGGTGGGCTACAGGCTCACTGAGGCGGAAGACAGACATCTTAGCTATGTAAGTCCTGCCCTGGTTGAGAAAGATCAAGAAGAAGGCGGAGTACCTCATTCAGCAGGACGCTGCCTCGGCCCACACAGACAAAGTAGTGGTGTAGTAGTTTGGTTGTCCGCCTCCCCTCCCCTATGTCTAATCCCTTTCTTCTTTTTCAGAATGTGTGTGTGGATCACATGATCAACATCTTTGCTTTGTGGGGGGTGGACTCGACAGACCTCTATCGTGCTCCCCCAATTATCTCTATTTTCTTTTTAGGTGGATCTTTCAGCTAATTTTGTGTAATAGTTTGAAAGTCATTAGTTGTGACTGAGGAAGGAAGAGTCAACTGGACAGAAATTAGGTGAGTGAAAATTGTGTGAGAGTGGGTGTGTTGAATGTGTTAGGAGTAAAGATGCTTGAGTGTGGCAGTGAATCAGTGATTGAATGTGCCTTCTCTTCTCCAGTTCTGTGGTACCGATAGTCGGCGACATCTGGCTTTCGGAGACGGCTGAAGCCAATCTAAACCCTCGTGTGGCAGTAAGGGAACGGTTTTTCGAAGTGGAGTCTTGAGATTGCCTCCAAGTCGCCTACCATCGATTGGAGCAGAGCCCTCCCACTTTCCGCATTGACCGGAACGACCACGTCCCCGGTCCTTGAGGCTGGAGCTGGACTGCCAGAACGACAGGAAGGAAGACCCTAAGGAACCTCCCCCCTCCTCACCCCCCTACCAACGGTAATAGCGCCCCTGGATATATTTTGGACAGACACGCATCTTTGCATTGGGCCATCTGTTTGTGAAGCCCTAGACATTTCCTTGTTTGCATTTGCGTGACCGAGGTAATATTTTAAGTCCTTTTGTATGAATATATATATATGTGTGGTATGATTTAGTGCGGCAGAAAGACAGAAAATGCACAGTTGAGAGAAGAGAATGATAGTTTGAAGAGGAAAATGAGAATGGAAGAGGATTAAAGGCAGTGAGGTGCGAATGGAGGAAAGATTGATGCGAATGCTGAATGAGAGAATGGGAGAATCAGGTGCAATTGGTGGGGGGGTAGGTGGCCTCGACTCCACTTGAAATGGACATGACCGACAAAAAGGGATTGAAAAGCGTAAATGAACCCCTGCAAATGACTAGGCACCGAAAAAAGAAGACCCTAAAGACTAGATGCCCAGACCAACAGGAAAGGACCCGACTGGCTAGTATTGACTCCTTGTATTTCAGCTCGAATGAAGGCATGAGTGAAAGTGGGAGAGAAGTGAGTGATAGTGAAAGTGATGCTGAGGTTCATCGGAGTATACTGATCAGAGAAGTGCCAAAGTTAAGTAAGTTTAGAGTGGAAGGAGCAAAAGATGTGAAAGTGTTTTTGTAAGAGTATGAAAATTATTGTAAGGAAAAATTTTAGTTTTAGTTTTGGGTGAAAGAGTTTCTGGATGGGCGTATGAAGGATTTTTACCGGAAGATTATGAGTGTGAGTGAGCCTAAGTGGGAGGTTATGAAAGAGAGAATAATAGAGCACTGTAAGAGGATGAATACAAGTGTGAAATATAAGAAAACAAATGGGTTTGAGGAAGCGAGAATGGGGAAGAATGAGGATGTGAATTCTTATGCGCATCGCTTAGAGTCCTTGACACGAATGAGATTTGGAGATGATGGAATAAATGGGAATAAGGAGCTGATGAAGAAGTTTTTAAATACGGTTCCGAATGAAGTGAGTGAGTATGTGACGTATAAGAGGAAAGAGAAGATGAGATGGGCTGGTGAGAGATTGCTATGGAAGGATGTACTGGAGATGTTAGAGGACTGGAGATGTTAGAGGACCGTAAATTTGGGAAGGGAGCAGGCATCGATTGACACTGTGCGCAACTCAAGTAGAAGTAAGTTGCCCCAGTTCTGGTTGTATCGGGACGCGTTGACAGAGAACCCGATCGAGGTGATGACGAGATTTTTTGAAAATTATTAAGGACTGAATGAACAGTGTGTGTATGTTGGCCACAAACCGAGAGGGAGTAAAAGTACGAGTGAGAGTCGGAATGGTCGGGGTAGGGTTCAGAATGGTCGGAATAGTGGTAGCACGAATGGTAGGAATGACAGTAGATCTAGAGTAAATGAGCCTAGGTGTCTGAGGTGCAAGAAAGTTGGGCACATGAGGGCTGACTGTCGCTGGTCACAAGGAAGTTGCTTTGGCTGTGGGGAAATGGGGCATATAATAAAAGATTGTAGTCGAGGAGAGGGAAAGAGCGTGTTATGGTGTGGAAGAATGGGCCACTTGGCATGAAATTGTAGGGAAGGTGGTCGAGTGAATATGAGTGGACCCGGAGTGTGTGGTAACTATGGGCAGATAGGGCATTATGCCAGGATGTGTGCCAGTCCAAGAACTACCTGTGGTAAATGTGGAATGGTATGTCATGCAACAAGGTTGTGTAGGACTGGTCATGGGTATCATTTGAATGGATTAGGTAAACAAGATGTGCCGTGCAGATTGCACATGTCCGAATGAATGAAGATGAATTTTGTGTAGTAGAAGGTGCAAAACAAGAAGTATGACATGCTATTAGGTTATAAGTTTTTGAAAGCGAATGGTATCGTGATTCACCCTGATTTAAAGATGATTGAATGTAAGAAGAATGGAAGTATGAAGTATCAATGGTATATGGATCCAGATGAAGTGTGAGAGTGATCATGAAAGGTCTGGAGGTATATGCGATTGAGAGTGTGCCTGTCAAGCAGAATGAAACATTGAGTGTAAGGATTGGATGGAATTCTGATGTCGAGATAAGTGAAAATGTTCGGATTATTTATGTCTTGAATGGTAGTGCAGTGAACTATCGATTAAGGCGAGGTGTGCATGTGTTTGATGGTATAATTGATATGAAAGATCTGCGTGTCTGCATACAAGTTTGGCAGGATCGGAAAAGGAAGAGTCTTAGAGGAGTGCAAGTGGGAGATAAATTAGGAGTGTTAAATACAGTGGTGAATATGGAGAATGATACGCATGTGGTGAATGCAAGTGTGTTTTCCGTGAGTGCAACGTCAAATGTTTGGAAGTATGAAGATTTGATTGAGCAAGTGAAATTGGAAAAGTTGAGTGAATGTGAGAAACAAAAAGTTTACAGGATGTTGTGGAATAGGAGAGGTGCCTTGAGTCAAGGGGATGAGGACTTTGGCAAAGCTGGCTTCCCTGTGTTCAGAATAATTTTGAGCGACGATACACCAATTTATCAAAGGCCTCGTCATTTCCCTCCCCCCATGGTTCAAGAGATTGAGGAACAGTGTGAGGAATTAGAGAGAATTGGTGTGATTGAGCCGAGCGTGAGTGCCTGGAATAGTCTAATTGTACCTGTATGAAAGCCAAATGGATGTTTGTGACTGTGTATTGACTATAGAAGAGTAAATGAATGAACATTGAAAGACAAGTTTCCTATGAGTATTGTGTCTGAATGTGTGTACAGTATGTATGGAATGAAAGTATTTTCTAAGATGGATCTGGTACATGGTTACTACCAGATGCCTGTGGCTGAAGATAGTAGGCCTATTACGGCGTTCTCCACCTCAAAGTGCCATTATCAGTTTAGAAACCCAAGCTTTGGGTTAGCGCACGCCCCAGCTGCTTTTCAGTGCTATGAACGTAGAGTTGAATGGTTTTCCATGTAAGAATGTTCCAGTGTTTTTGGATGATATTTTGGTGATGAGTGAGAACATGGAAGAACATATGACGTTGGTGAATGGTGTTTTAAGAAAGTTGGAAGAGGTTGGGGTGAAAGTGAAGTTGTCTAAATGTGTATGGTTTGCTAGTGAAGTTGAGTTTTGGGGAAATAAGGTGAGTGCAGTTGGATTGCGTAAATCGGAGAAGTTTGTGGAAAAGGTTAGGAATTTCCCTAAGCCTACCACAGTGAGAGAGTTGCATGGATTTCTTGGTTTAGTTGAGTTTGGAAGAAAGTTTATGAAAGATTGTTCAGGTGTGATGAAACCGTTGAGTGTATGGACTGGGAAAAAGAAGAGTACTGTGATTAAGTGGAGTGACTATGAATGCAGTGTTTGAAAAGTTAAAAGCAGAAGTTGCAAAAGATGTGGAACTTGCGTATCCAGCGTATGGAACAAATGCAGGAATGCTTGAAGTGAATACGGATGCAAGTGGTCATTCGATGGGTGGATGTTTGATGCAAGATCAAGTTGTGAATGGGGTTGAAAGAAAGCGAGTAATTGCGTAAGTTTCCAAGGCATTTAGTGTGGCAGTGTGCATATTCAACAAGAGAAAGAGAGTTGGTTGCATTAAGATTCAGTCTCAAGTCATTACAACCATTTCTGTATGGAGTACAGTTTGTAGTGAGAACAGATCACCAGCCACTAGTGTATTTGCAGTGTATGAGGTTAGTTGATAGTAGGCTTGCAAGGACAATAGAAGATGAGTGATTTTGATTTTGTGGTTGAGTATTAGCCAGGTGAAAGGAATGTGATTGCTGATTTGATATCACATTTGCCATGTAGTTTGAATGAGAGCGAGACTGTAAGCATAAATCCTGAGTATTTGCCAGCAGGTGTAGTTGTTGGAAGGAAGTGTAAAGGTGGAGGTGATTCTATGTTCAAAAGTGTGTTGTATGGTTTACGAGACTTGATGAAAGATGGATTGCTTGAGGTGCCAAAAAGTGTGAATGCGTTACGAAAGGTGGTTATGGATGAAGCGTGTAAGACCAGAGCAATTGGGAATGGAAAATTCAAGTAGGTTAAGAAAAGTTGAGAAGTATGTGTATACCAGGAGTGATGATGTTTCAGGAAGTGTTAGCAATAGTGAGTAAGCTGTTTTGTGTGAGAGTATATGTGCATTATGGTGTGGAGAAGCCAGTGATGTATCGTGGTAAAGGTGTAGACAGAGTGAATGGGTGTGAGTTGCATCTGCAATGTTTGAGTGGTGTGCATTATAATTGGTTGATTGAGAAGAATTATGTAAGAGAGATTGATTACATTTGCAAAGGAATTGTTCCCATTAGTGAAGATGAAGGTTTAGATGCTGCAGAAGTGTTGAATGTAATGTGTGAGCATGGACTTGAAGAGAGAGTGCAAGTTACCTTGACTATGAATGGGAAGAGCTATTGTGGAATGATTGACACAGGTGTGCAAATTTCTTTGGTGAATGCAAAAGTTGTGCATGATGCTGATAATATGAATTGGAATGTTTCTTGAAAAGATGCGACAGTTTTGATAAGTGGACTCGGAAGTGGACGTATTATGGCATGGGAGGAAGTGAGTTTGTCTGTAAGCATGGGGAAGTTGAAGGACATGAATTTGTTCTATTAAGCAAGAATGAGTTACCATATTGTTTTCTGTTTGGGATTGATTTTCTGCGTAAGAATACGATTTCAGTGGATGTATGTAATGAATGTCTAGTGAAAGATGGTGTTACAGTTCAGAATTTGCAGTGAGCTTGTAGGCTCAACTGGATTTGTAGGGGTGGAAGGTGTCAATTTGTGTGAAGAGCTGTTAACTGCTGAAGATATAGAGAGCATGCAAGAGTCATGTCCGATGGTACGTGAATTGAAAGATAGCGGCGTGATGACCAGTGTTCCTGTGAATGAATGGAGTTGCATTTTAAAAGTTTAGAAAGTTTGCTGGAAAGTTTGTAGTATGCAAGAGTTTAGTGTATTTTGTGCAGTGTATAGATGATGATGTATATATTCCAGTGTTTTCTGTGTGTGGCACGATTGGAATGGTGAAGATTGTGCATGATAGGTTTGGACATGGGTAAGAATAAATTGTGGGAATGTATGAAAGGATGTATATTTAGTCCCTTTTTGAGAAAGATTTGCATGGATGTCACGACTACATGTGAAGTGTGCCAGAAGAGAAAGTATCAGAGTGTATGTTGCCCCATTCCTATTAAAGTTGAGTGTGAATGAACCCTTTGAAATGGTAGCGATCGATTGTGTGGCTTTTCCAAGGACTGCAAGAGGGTATGTAGGGATGATTGTGATGGTGGATCATAAGAGCAAATTTGCGTATGCTGCACCTGTGACAAATAAATCTTCATTGACTGTTGCTAGAGAAGTGAGTGAGAGAGAATGTTGCACATGTGCATGTGTAAGCCTGTGCAAATGTTGAGTGACAATGGACCTGAGTTTGTGGGACGAGCTTTTGAGATGTTGAGCGAATGGAGGATAGATCATGTGCCAACGACGCCGTATATGCCTAGTGCGAATGGTTTGGCTGAAAGAACGATAAGAACTTTTGACTGAGATGTTGCGATTGATGGTGAACGATGGGAAAGAATGGGATGAATGTTTGGGAAGAGTGCTTTGGGTGTATAACATGACAGTGCATAAGGCGATTGGAATGTCACCCTGTAAGTAGTTGCTGAACTCTAACAAATGATTAGGCCACATATGGAAGTAAGTGAGAAGGATCGTGAGTTGTGGAGAAAAGGGAATGAAAGGTTTGAGAGTGGTTTTGTCTGTAAGAATGTGTGTGTGAATGGGAATGGGTTTGGTGTTTTTGTTTGTTTTTTATTGATTAGCATGTTATTATATGATGTTTTTTCTTTTCAGGCACCATATTCTGGAAAGGACTTAGGTCATATATCTTTATATAGCAAACAAAATATTACTAGTGTTGTTAAGGAAAGAGGGCTTAGAATAGCCACGCAAGAGTGATAAGATCACTTCACTTCCATCAAGCGCAGAGGTGCCAATTGTTAGGAAGTCATAGGCATTTTGCTCACTCGAGTGGCAGGTGGCTGGACGTCCCCACCCTCTTTGTACCACGTGAGGCCTTCTCTTTTTTCTTTGTTTGTTAACTATATATTGACTGTTGTAGTCCAGATTTTTTTTGGTTGCTTGTTTGATTTTTTTAATTGTTCTTAGGATCGATTAATAATATAAATAAGTGGGACTTATTTATTTTTTTATTTCATATATATAGGAAACTTTAGCTATATTTTGTGTGAATAGGAAAGAGATCTCTAATCAACCCATATTATTGAAAATATTGTATATTTTTGTTAGTAAAGGACTGTACATACAATCTGTTTGATTCTCCTTCGATTTCTCACGTTCAGATTAGTGTAGGAAGCGGGTTGGATCGATTGGGGTTAGTCTAAATTTTTCGGCCTGCTACAGGGTGATGTCGAAAGCATTGTGAATGAATGAAATGGGTCTATGAAGATGGGGATTGAGACATGGCGAGGTGAGGGGAATTTAGCTGGGAGGGATGTGGTAGTTTGGTTGTCCGCCTCCTCTATGTATAATCCTTTTCTTCTTTTTAAGAATGTCTGTGTGGGGGGGACTCGACAGACCTCTATCGTGCTCCCCCAATTATCTCTATTTTCTTTTTAGGTGGATCTTTCAGCTAATTTTGTGTAATAGTTTGAAAGTCATTAGTTGTGACTGAGGAAGGAAGAGCCACCTGAACAGAAAAATAGTTGAGTAAAAATTGTGTGAGAGTGGGTGTGGTTGAATGTGTTAGAAGTAAAGATGTTTGAGTGTGGCAGTGAATCAGTGACTGAATGTGCTTTCTCTTTTCCAGTTCTGTGGTACTGATAGTCGGCGACATCTGGCTTTCGGAGACGGCTGAAGCCAATCTAGACCCTAGTGTGGGAGTAAGGGGACGGTTTTTCGAAGTGGAGTCTCGAGACTGCCTCCAACTCGCCTACCATCAATTGGAGCAGAGCCCTCCCACTTTCCGCATTGACCGGAACCACCGCGTCCCCCATCCTTGAGGCTGGAGCTGGACTGCCAGAACAACAGGAAGGAAGACCCTAAGAACCCCCCCCCCTACCAACGGTAATAGCGCTCCCGGATCTATTTTGGACAGACTAGCATCTTTGCATTGGGCAATCTGTTTGTGAAGCCCTAGACATTTCCTTGTTTGCATGACCGAGGTAATATTGTAAGTCCTTTTGTATAAATATATATACGTGTGATTGTTAGCCAAAGTAAATTTGTAAAGCCAACTATATATATATTTTTTTGTGTTGTGTTTTTAGAAATACTAAATATTTGGGGGATTGGGTAAATTTGCATTTTTGTTTTCTGGGGTTGTGGTTGATCGCCATTATTCTTTTGTGGTTAATAAAATTAGAAAATAGACTCTCTCCTTGAACCACCGAGCCCACCTAATTGGGGGTGGTGGGAAGAATTGGTGAGGAAGTCAATTCCACCGCCACAGTGCAAGAGAAGTTTAGTTAGAGTCAAACGCCAACTTTTGGCCGCTGCAGTCACCCATTTTTTTTTAAGAGCCTATCTGGCAACTACCCACTTGGGCACAAGTGAACGCACTCACGACGGATAGGAACTAGGCTACTTTAAAATAAGAATGAAAAACAATAACAATAAGGGGAAATCGTAACGAGGAAGCAAGCTCCTGCGTCGGGGGAAGAACAAAAAAAAACGTTAAATAAAAGGGAGAAGTCCGGCCTCCCCAAGTCAATATACACGCACTCGTCCCGAGAACAAGGAACAGGCAGTAGCGACCCCGCCAATCCCGAACATCACCCAGACTGGGACATTCGACAAGAATGTGCCGAACAGCCTGGGGGACGACGCAGTCGTTGCAATAGGGTGCAGGCGAGCGCTCAAGCAAATAGCGATGCGTCACACGAGTGTGTCCGATTCGGAGACGACAGAAAGCGACCTGAAGCCGCCGCGGCATTGGGGGATAGGTCCATGGGAACAGTCGCGGCGCAATGGCACGCAACTTTAAGTTCCCTTCGACCGTCTCCCATCTTCTTTGCCAAGCAGTCCGAAGAGCTGCCCGTATTCCTGCCATGTAGTCGGTGTGAGGAAGAGCGAAACGCTGGTCCGCTCGCAGAGTCCTCGCAGTCTCTTTTGTGCCCTCATTCCCCGCAATTCCTACATGTCCAGGAACACAGCAGAAGATAATCTCGACATCCACCTGGCTCGCCAAAACCGTGGCGTCACGGATATCGCGAAACAGGGGATGCGGAGATTCCAATGCCCCGAGAGCACTCAGGGCGCTTTGTGAGTCG